>VDFB02270651.1:756633471-757033055 GCA_007258455.2 Sequoia sempervirens
ACCCTCTCCCACTCTCTCCCACTCCCTCTCCCTACCTATCTCTAAAGTCTCTCCCTCTCACCGTACCTAGCTAAGTCCCCCTCACTCTAACCCATTTTCTCCCACTCCCTCTCTTTTAAACTCACTTCCACCGCCTTTCCCCATCCCACCCTACCTAGACAACACTCTCTCTCTCTCTCTTAAAATTCTCCCTCCCTCTAAAGACATACATAAATGCATACAATCATAATACATATGTACATAAAATCCTAAATCCATACAATGTACATGCACTAATACATATAGGCATACATACATACAAGGATATATACATACATTAACATTAACGAAGACATAACATTAATGAAGACATAACGTGAGTGCGTTATGTCTTTCTTGGCATGTCTCCCAAATAAGCAAAATGTCAAAACTAGGAAATAATGCCCTCGCATTATAAGGTGAGCGCGTTATAGTTTGCTTTGGGAATCCCTGAGCCTTAGCATTGGTATTTGCCTTGGAACACCAACCCAGAGGCTTGGAGCACATTCCCAATGACCAGAGACATGTTTTTGAAAATTCTACAATTTTTTCACATAATCGGGTTCATGCTCACCATCAGGATTGCATCTGGTTCAATATCAACAAAAGAAAACACATGGGTAATGTTAGGTTCTCTCTTGTTAAGTGTATCAGAACAGTAATCCGCAAATTGGTATCAGAGACTAGTTAGAACAGAGCAAATTATATTATGCCTGAATCTTTTGAACTTGAACAACAAGTTATAAGTACTCTGAGAGAACCATATTGTCCATCTGGATTTAGTTTAGTCCTAAAAGCTGGAATGTTCATTACTATCTTCATTGTGGTTATAATCGTCATTTTAAAGTTAGCTTTGCCCCATTGAGTTGGTTAACCCCCATTGTAAGTCTATTGGAGCTAGTATTCTGTATTGGAGCTATCTCGAGTAACTATGGACCTGTAGTAAGACCGTAAATCCTGCTTTAAGCCGAAGGACAGGCGCCAAGGGTGAGCAGTAAGTTATAAATTGTAGCAGCGAAAGGATTCAAGCTTCCAAGTAAGTTTATTCCTCCATTATGGCAAGTCAGCACTCAATGAATGCAAGTAGCTCTCTTTCTAATGTGATCCATAACTATTTTCAAGATAAAGATGAATTGATAGATGACAAAGGAAATTTTAAGTTTCCAGATGTAAAGATCTCAGACTTATATCCTGAAAAAGGCATAAAAGCAAAAGTAATGCACTCTGTTAGGCAATCAGAGATAAATCTTAGAGTTTCTGGAGTTGGAATATGTCCAGTATATTTACCATTTCTGTTACCAGAAGATATTAAAAGATGGAAGGAAAAAGGTTATTTTCATGTCCACTTCTCATTAGTAGATATAATCCTTCATCCACATTTCAACTTTGATATAGGAGCAGAATATTTTGCTACTCTTATCGATACTCGGTGTACCATTTGGGATCAAGCTGTTATAGCTCAGTTTAGAGGTAGATTAGTAAAGTCTACTGATGAAGAGAATGGTGGTGACGCTTTAATGTCAGTTCGTCCAAACTTCACCATCAACTTAAGTGATAAATATGTACAGTCTGCTTTCTGTCTTTTATTGCAAGTTAAAGGAATAGTTTTGCAGCCTGAGTCGGTTTATGCGACTATTGGTGGTCGTTGTGTATATAGGTTATTAAATACTGTTTTCCCTCCTTCTAAATTCCCAGCAGGTGTCAGTTATACTGAAGCCAATGCAAATGTAGACAGCCATGGAAGGCACATAGATGCAACTGGATTTGATATAGGATTTCCTATAATAGAACAACAAATCCATAAATCTCAACCATCATTTCAAAACCTTCCATTACCATCTACTCGGTTATTTTCCGAAAGACCTCGATTACAGAGTAGAAGACTAGCAAGCATTGACCTTCAGAGTCTCCCTAATCAACAACCATTGTTTGTCCAACCGGAGACTGTATCGACATCCTATTCTGCACCTCGCTTGTCAAAATATTTTTCTATGTCAAGAAACTTCCCAACTACTTCAAATAAGCCATTCCTTGATTTTAATCCTGAAGAAAACATTGAATCCACTCAGTTTCCCAGATATAAAGAAATACCCCCTTCTCATTCCTTAGACAATCCTGAATTAATAGATAGACTGTCCCGACAAGTCAGCCAAAGGCTAGCTTTAACACCCAAATCAGAAAACCAGTCTGATAAAAAAGGGAAAGGGATAAAACTCACAAAGATGGGTGAAAAAGGGTGCATGTTGAGAGAAAAACCTCTCAAGAATAAACTTCCTAGAGTGGAAACTGAAAGGAAACATAAATATAAGATGGAAGTTAACCATCAAGAATAGGAAATAATCAGTGTTGAACCAGGAAGATGGCCTCCATCAGAAGGATTTATACAAATAAATCCTGATAAAAATCACTGGGGAAGATATGAACCTAAGGTTCATACAGATTTGGGAAGAAAGCAAAAGAATTCAGAAGCTCAAAGAAATTGGGTATCTCAATGGTTAGCTTTTGCACAGGAAAACATTGATGACATCGCAATTGATGTCAGACAAACTGTAGATACGTCTGTAGATACTGTAAATAAGATTGATATTATTTCTGAGGATCAGCAAAAGCATTTCTCTGTGATCAAAAATATTGAACATTTTTGTGGATCTTTGTCAAATGAGATTGCCAGTGTAAGCTATGATGTTACTCAAACACATGCCAGTGTTAAAAAAGTTATCTCTATTCAAGAACATCAAGATAACTATCTGACTCACATATATGGAAATCAGCAAAATAATGAAACATCTAGGAAAGATGATGCTGATGAAAAAAATATTCTTTTATCCAATATCTCTAAAAATTTGGAAAAGGTCAGATTATACACAAAAAAGATTAGAGTAACACAAACTGGTAAAAATAGTAGTTCTAGTGAAGAACTAGAACCCAAAAAGGTTCCTGAACCTCCACATAAGCAAAAGGTGCTAGTACAAAGAAAGAAATCCTCCACAGAAGTTTCCACTTCTTCTTCTTCTTCTTCTTCTTCTAAGAAAAAGTCTTTACATATATTCTTGCCCCCTAAGGAGCATACTTCAGTAGGAAAAGAAAAATGTATTCCAGTACAAGAAAATCAACAGGAAGAACCACTGAAAGATTGGTTAAAAGACATTGGGATTGAACCTGAATTAGACGAACCTGTCTATATGGATGAACCAGTCTTTGCTAACAAAGATTCAGATTTTTCTCTTTCTGATACTGGTCTTACATTCACTGACAATACTGACCATTCATCCTCTGTAAATACTGATGATGAGGATCCTTTAGATCTCCTAGATCTGTCCAATTATCAGCAAGTAAATGAGCAAGAACCATGGGAATCTCTTCACAAACTTTCCATGGATATAGAAATGCAAGAGCCAGTCACTGAAAATTTGAGACCTGAACAGATGCGTCCTTATGCATCTAATGGTTATATTTTGAATATAGATAAATTGGTCAATCCTTATGAAGCAATTTGCACTTGGACAGATTCATTAGAAAATCTCTTTGAGAGAGGAGGAACATGGACAGAACCTGGAAAAGTTATGTATGCAGTTAGGTTAATGACAGGAAAGTTACGCAACTGGTGGAATAATCTCCCAGATGTTGGACCTATGCCTAAAGTCATTCCCACACAACCTACAGATCCTATTTTGGTTGATCTTAAAAACTTAGGAAAAGATGATATCTTTCAAGCAGGGTTTGATGAACTTAAATGGTTATTGACATAATTATTCTGTGATGATATATCCAGCCAAGCAGTTGAAGCAAATAAAATATTACAGTCAATGAAGCTGAAAAATTTGTCAAAATTTGATGCTTATAACTATATGTTTGAATCATACATGGTAGCTGCTAATAAGATGCATGATCTTACTACAAAGCAATATTATCTAAATTCATTACCATGTGGATTAGGTGCTTGGGCACAAGATTATATCATCAGGAAAGAAAATCAAAAGCTTGATGATGTTAGTTTTCCTACATTAAGGAGATTGATCAGATACAAGTTAGAAAAACAGTGTCTCTTAGGAGCATTACACTTGAACAAAGAAGAGTATAATTATACTTGTAATCTGAAAGAATTTTGCAATCTTCCTCCAATCAACCAGTTAAAAGATTTCCAACAGCTGAAAGAATTCAAAAGGAAAAGTTGTGGAAAAAACTGCAAATGCCGTAAGTGTTCTCAGAAGAACAGACACTACCATGATGGGGAATATACTTTTAAAAGAAGTAAACATGGTAGATACAGCAAGAAAAAGCACTATAGGGAAATTCCTTATCAGAAAAGGAATACTCATAACCCTCCTTGGCTATTAAAAAGGAGAAATAATTCTTCAAATAAAAGGGTCAAATGTTTCATTTGTAATGGACCCCATTATGCAACTAATTGTCCCAAGAAATTAAATCCCGGAACAAAGATATATGCTTGTTTTGAAAAAGAAAATCCACAATGGGATATTGTACCATATACTGATCAGTTCACAGATTTATATGAACTTATAGAAATTGTTCCAGAAACTAATTTCATGATGAGATCCACAAATAGAAGGAAAATGAAGAATCTATCTTATTTAGATAGCAGTAATTCAGAACCAAGTTCAGAATCAGATGAAGATTTTTTGGTTACATTACTAAAAACCACCATTGAAGATCTCAACACAAAGATCCAGATTGAAAAATCTCGAGATCCTTATAAATTAGCTGGAACAAGAGATGAGAGACGAAGAGCATTACATCAGCATTTATCAAAAATGAAAAAATTAGAACAAGAGAAAAATGATGCTGAAAAACAACTCAAGTTGCACAAGAAACCTTCTGCTCATCACTCTAAAAATGTTGACCATGGATATAAAATTCCACCATGGCAAAGAAAGGAAAGTTCTTCTTCCCATTCTCATAAGCATTCTTCTGCAGATTTTGATATTATAACAATTTTTAAGAAGTTTGATCTTTTACTCAATGATGTTAGTGACCTCAAAAGGTTACTAAAAGACCAACAAAAGGCAATCAGAAATCTTTCTGCAGAGGTGGGAGAAATCAAAGATATTCTCTTTAAAGCAGACCAATCAGAAGATCAGAATGCAGCAACCAGCAGCGGTAATGAAGTCAGTAATCTCTCTGATAAAAAAGAAAAACATTGCTCTTTATTGCTTGCAAATAATGGAAATTATATCAGAATAAATCTATGTTTTCATGGATATAAAAAGATTCCATTAGATGCTTTTGTGGACACAGGATCATCAAGATCATTAGCCAAATCTAATGCAATCCCAGCTTCTTTCTGGAAAGAAAAGACAGACCTTCCACAAAGCTATGCAATTAATGGACAAAGAATTCACATGGGCAGGTATGCGCAAGATGTGCATATAGAAATTATGGGAAAAACATTTATCACATATTTCATTGAATATAATGATTTAGAGGATGATGTTTTACTAGGATTCTTATTTTTCACTAAATATGAGCCTCTCCAGTTTTGGAAACACAAGATCTCTTTAAAACATGAAGATGGTCAAATTGAGATCCCTACACTCAAAATAGTCAATCATAGATTTGACCAAGCTAGAAAAAGAAAGAGACAAGAATCCAGTAAAGAAAATAAAGAGACAGGTAATCCCTTTGAGCAAATAACTAAGTTATTTGAAGAAGATTGTTGTAGCCTCAATCCTCTACAATTCTGGTCACAAGAGCATGAAGAATGTGAAAACTAGATAAAACCTGAAAGTAAATCTATAATCCCATATGAACCAGCTTATTCACTCAGCCCATCAGAAAAAAAAAGAAATTGATGAACAATTGCAGGAACTTCTTCAAGGAAATTTCATTAGAGAAAGCAAGAGTTCATTTTCTTGTCCAGCATTTTTGGTAAATAAGAGAGCAGAACAATTACGGGGAAAAAAGAGATTATGTATTAATTACAGACCATTAAATGAGATAATTCTTCCATTTAATTATCCATTTCCTTTTAGTTCAGAACTAATCCGAAGAGCTGCAAATAAAAGATATTTTCAAAGTTTGATTGCAAATCAGGCTTTTGGCAGGTCAAGGTAAAAGAATCTGACAGATACAAGACAACATTTTCTGTCCCTCAGGGATTGTATGAATGGAATGTCATGCCATTTGGTCTCAGCACTGCACCAGCATACTTTCAATGCAGGATGGATCAGGCACTTAGACATCTAAAAGAATTTTGTGCTATTTATATAGATGATATATTATTATTTTCAGATTCTGTAGATGACCACTTGCAGCATTTAGATGCATTATACCAAGCCATTAAAAAACATGGAATTTGTTTGACAGCAAAGAAAATGGTAATTGGTACTTCAAAAATTGATTTTTTAGGATTACATCTTCAGGATGGAAAGGTAATGCTACAACCTCATATTCTTGTCAGAATTCAAAAATTCCCAGATATCTTAACTGACAAAAAATAGATTCAAAGATTTTTAGGTTGTCTCAATTATCTTTCACCATTCTACAAAGGATTAGCTGAAGACAGGAGAATTATCCAGTATCATCTCAAGGATAACACAGAACAATGGTCTGATAAGGCAACAGAAGCAATTCAACGGATTAAAGCAAAATGTCAAAATTTGCCAGCACTCCAAAATCCAGTTGAAAATTTTCCATTATATTTATATACTGATGCCTCTGATAAAACTTGGTCAGCTGTTTTAATCCAGGAAGGAGAATCAGGTACTAAGAATGTATGTGGATACAGATCTGGCACATTCACAGACACTCAATCAAGGTACCACATATATGAGAAAGAGATTCTAGCAGTAAAAAATGGCATAAAGAAATTTAAGATCTTCTTAAAACTAGTGCATTTTACTGTCCGCACAGACAGCCAACCTATGAGAAATCTGCTTACAAAGAAACCTGATGAAGATATTGCTCAAGGTAGAGTTGCACAATGGTATTTTGAGTTCCAAGGTTATGATTTTAACATAGAATGGATAAAAGGTGAGCTCAAACCTCTTGCAGATTCTCTTACCAGAGAAATGGCATGTTCTATCTATACTGACCTTGAATTCCAAGGATGTGAATACTACAGACCAGATGGAACAGCTATGCATATTGCAGATTTCGGCCAGGGGAATATTCAAATCCTCCCTTCACTTCCTAAAGATATTATTATTGTCTTATTAGAAACATATTTTCTAAACAAGTGGCTAACATATCTCAGAAGTCATATTGAATATCAATTTCACCATGTTATTTTAGATCCTGATGAGGAAGATGATTTCAAAAAAGAAATTGGGATGCAACTCGCCCCAATCAGCTACTGGTGTGGAAGACAGATGATACATATCAGATTCAAAGGACTGTTTGGTATGAATTGGTCTAAGAAAAGTAAAATGAATTTATTAAAATTAATAAAATTTGGATTTGTGACTCACATCTCTTTACACCAAGATCATTTTGAAGATTATGTTGATTTAGTTGGTGGCAGGTTTAATCAAGATATGGAAGAATTCTTTGAAATTCTACATCCTGGTTTTACTCATACAATCTGTGATGGTCTTACAGATTATTTACAAACTTATCCTCACAATGGTTATTGGTTTCCCAGGATCGAATATTATCCTTTAGAGCACAACTGGAAAGCTGAAGTCAGGATACAGAATTGTGAAGTCACTCTTCGACCAGCCTTACTTGCAGCCAGAATTGAAAAGGATATTGCTTATTCAAATGACTACATGGTCCATATCGATTATGCTTTCAATGCCACTCAGGAAGATTGGGAAAAAGCCTGTTCAGAGCTACCTGATGACCTTTTAGATCCTATTCCCTTTGGAAGCTATCATATGGGCTTGTCTATGCCGTGATGTCACCCACGTTAAGACGTGACAGATAGGATGCTACTTATCTCACAAAAAAGCAGAACCCATAATTAATTTTGGGTGTAAAGTCACCGTGTACGTGACACGGGTCCTAATCACGGTTGTTGGATTCCTAGTTCACGCCTTTTTTAATGGCTACAGGAATTCTTGTCGGTTGGTTCTTATCCTCGTTCATGCATTTACCCTTTAGGCGGTGCTACGGATAAGATGCTTCTGGTTGTCACTCTTCTATTGGCGGATTTCAAAACATTATGCAAAGAAGGTTAAAGTTCCGCTCCGATGGAATCAGTCTTTTGCTATAAAAGGACCTCGGAGACGCCTATCTCGACACACTGAGTTAGAGATTTGAAAGAGTCTTAGAAGAGTCTAGGATATCAGACTTATGCTCTCTCCTGCGCTTTAATGCGATCTGGATGATTAGAATCTGATTATATTGTAATGAGTTTTCATAGTGGAACAAGTTTTGAATGCAAAGTTTGCCTATTCCTATTCTATTTTCTCTGTGTTATCTTCGTCATTGGATTTGGTATTTATCATTTTTGCTTCCAGAACTCTTGTTAAGTGTATCAGAAGAAAACACATGGGTAATGTTAGGTTCTCTCTTAGCTATCCAATGATGTAATGTTTTTCACTTTTTAACAATGTTAAGCCTTTCATCCATAATTTCTTTTGTTTGTATGTCTCTTTTTCACCAAAAAGAAGTGTTTGGTTTTTTCTTCATTATAAATTAATCATTCATCGAAATTTCAAATAAATTAAATTTTTAGAAACTAAACTCTATTCTACAATTTAAAAAAAAAAATTAAAAAAAAAATCAATTACCTTCAAAAAATTTTAGTGGGAGCACGGCCAAAATTGCTTTTGAAGTGCCCACTTAGAAAATTAGTAAAAATAAAATATTCATTAAAAAATTATCAAAAATTGTGCATCAACTAGATATTGTTACCTAACTTTTGACTGTAGCGATTTTAAAACTACTACAAAAAGTTCACATGCTCAGGTCGTACAAGAGTTGCTATGTTATGTTTTTCTGACAAAAATAGCACCAATTTGTGTACGTCCCTCTTTTGAACCCCTTAATCTCAACCATTTTCAAAATAAATTAGTAGTTTAGAAAGTAGACTCAGATCACTTTGATCCTTATTTTTGTTCCATCTCAAAATTTTGAGTTAACTATCCTCAATTTCATGTCCAAGGTTAGTATTTCCTGATTTCAGAAAAAAAAAGTGGCCACTTAAGCCCCCTTTTTGGGAATCATCTTGAGCAACTTACCTGTGTATTGCTTGTGTCTAGAGATAATAGGTTTTTCTTGGTTACCTTTTACTATGTCCTAGCATGGGGGCTGGGCCTACGGGTACCATATGGTTGGGTGGCATGCACCTTACACTGTTGAGCTTTCTCTTCCTGTTCATGATGGCGAGATCTTCTTGTTTGAGGAGCTCATGTGGTTCTATGGATTTGTACTTCTGTTTCTCATTGTAATAGTGGACATTATATATTGTATTCCTTATTTGTAATCAAGGAGGAACCCTTGTGATGTAATTTTAACATTATGTATGATCTATTCATTGTTGGGATAAATGGTATATTTGGTGTTATGTGGTGTTGTATTTTTGGAAATATGCTCATTACATTTCTATGTGTTAGACTTATTTTGCAATGGATTAATGCTTTTATGTATGTTGTATCATGAGTTATTTCCATATACTATGTTTAAGAATAAATTTGTAAGTTTTGAAATTCACATGTAGACGCATTGCGTGATCTAGAGGATGTATGTGTTAGAGTAGTTTACTTCACTCGTCATTGTTACTCTTTTTAAGGAAAAAAATTAGTTGTGCTTCTAAAATGTTGCATTGTCCTCTAGGTTGCGGGATGGGGTTTTACACTTGGTATCAGAGCCTAGGTTTAAGCACTGGGAGATCTAGGTTAGTATGGAAACCATTAAGTTGTTTATGTAGGATTTAAGTTGCATATCTTGTCTTACACCTTGGTGTGTTTGTGCAGGATCATGCCACCTAGGAGAGGTCAAGGTCGTGGTCATGGCTATAGAGGCAGACATGGAGGTAGCTAGCAGGACTCACCTCCACATGTTTCTCATGATTCAGACCGTGAGGAACAACAGGCTTCCCAAAACATTCTGGGAGGTAGTATTCAATATCCAAATCCACCAGGGGTCGAAGGCGCTTAGTTGCGTCAATTGTTAGAGGATACTCTTGCCTATCTTGGACCAAGGAAGGAAGTAGAGCAGATTGTTGTTAGAGAGAGGGATGTACCAGCTCAGTCAAAGGAAGTTGTAGTTGCACACATGAGAGATTTAATTAGAGCTCGACCACCCTTATTTGATGGATCAGGCAGCGGTTTAGAGGTGAAGACCTAGCTGATTGGCTTGAACAGATGCTTTGCTATGCACCCGTATGGTAGTAATACTAGAGCCAGATGTGCGATTATGCACCTAAGAGGCTTTTCCTCCACATGGTGGAGATTGGAGGAGTAGAAGCTCCATATTGATATCGGTACCGTATCTTGGGAGATGTTTCTAGAGAGGTTCCACGCCAGATTTCTCTCTGATCATTGGCAACGACATCATGGTGATGAGTTCCATACTCTACGATAGATGACTATGTCAGTGGAATAATATGAGCTTCATTTTTATGAGCTCAAATAGTACACAGGCATTGGAGATGACAAGGACATGTTGGTGCAACACTTTCTTAGGGACTTAAATGCTCGAATTAGTGGAGGTGTGCAGGTTTTCAAACCCAAGACTATGGAGACCGCGGTAGACAAGGCCAAGCTTGTAGAGGAGAATTTGGCAATGGAATTGGGTGGTCATGTAGGAGTGCAGATGGGCAATACTTCAACTACAGGGCCTAGTGCATGCAGTGGCCAGACTCAGGGAGCTGGACCACCTAGGGCACAATAGACACCATCATAGAGTGGACAGTACCAAAACTATTAGGGGAAACAAAAGGAATTTCCACCTAGACAAAATGATAGAAATCAGTCAGGGGGTGACCATAACTGGAGGCGTGTCAAATGCTTCAGTAATGCACAACCAACATAGAGTACTCAGTCTACCTTTAGGGGTAGTGTACATAGTCCAGTGCACCTTCTAAGATAAAACACCACTAATAATTTTTTTCAACACATGTTTGCAAACTTTCTATCATTACACTAACCATGCACAACATGATGATGTATTACATGCATCGAATGATGTTGCCCCTACAACAAGATCGACAACACGTCACCCAAGGGTGAGGGTTGGTTACTTAGATGAGCGGGTATGTGTGGAGACCATCGCACATACCCTCAAGTGATCAAAAGAAAGGTCAGAGTCTGATATTTAAGAATGAGTAATTACAGGTTAAAAGCAAGAATTAATTGATGTCACATAGTTATGCTCACTCACTCTACACTAATTAAGCCACCTTGCCAAAATTAATGAAGCCTACATTAATATCTAATTTCAAAGACCAAAAACGAGAGGGAGAAGACAATTTATAATTTACAAATTAATTAATAAATTTCCATTTTAATTTACTTATTAGTATTACATTATTTAATTTTATTAATTTAATTATTATTATTAATTTAATCTTTTTAAAAAATAAATAAATTAATATATGATATATACATTTATTTACTACAAGAATTATTTAAAGAATAATTTATACAAATAAGTACTTTCTAAATTCCTTTATATGTACATATTTTAAATTTCCTTAAAGGAAGGAAGAAATGATATAAAGTGGGAGATATTACTTCTTTTCTAAAATCCCTAATATTACGTGTGCAAAAATCCTTATTTCTTTATTTAAATTAATAGAAGCTTTCCTAAAGGAGCGGGAATATATTCCCCTCCACATCTTCTTAAAATTCTCCTCACTTTAAAACTATATTAACTAGAAACAAGGTAAACCTAATTGTTTTTCCATCATGCAATCTTAGAAGGCCTAAACTTTTTATGCATAAAAGGAAATATATAATGAGATGACACTAGCACTCAACGTTTAAGATAATTTTATAAGAACAGTCTATGAAAGGATTCAATTGGGGCACTGGTTATCTAACCTACAAAAGGCATGGAAGAAGTTATGTGCATGCATGTTGCATCCAATGCAATGGGTCTGTACAATGCCAGCTCCGTATACCATCCTTATTGTTTTTAACTATTTATAGTGTCTTATAAATCCCAGTGGAGTAAAGACATTTATTTATTAGTTCTTGTCATTGACATAGTACTATTGTAATGACTTTGGCTTTTTCTAGTTAACTAGTTATTAATAATCTAGTTTTTAACCAATCAAAAACAATATTTAAACAAAAATTAAAATAAAATTCAATTTTGTAAAGTCAACTTGTAAAATATTTAACTTTATAAATTTATAAATTATTTTTTGTGCATATGATTGGTTAAAAAAAAATTGTGTTATTGGCGGATAAAGAAAATTAAACATTTTTTTAAGGAATGATTTTTCATTTTTTGCTTTATAAAATCATTTCATTAAATCTTTCTAAAATAAATAAATGTGATTTATTTTAACATTTTTTTAAGAATGATTTTTTTTATGTATGTAATTGTTATTTTTTTATTAAATAAAATCTTACTTGAAAATCAATTAACTATTTTATAGAGATTTGAATTCACACTATTAAAAAAAAAATTGTATTATTATTTCTATCAAACTAATATCTTTATCTATATTTTTAATATTTTATAGTATAATTTGATTATATATGTGCTCCTTCTTCTTTTCATTAATAAGATTTTTTTATATTAATTTATATTAATATATGTATAGTTTCTTAAAAAAATTATAAACTATAATATATAGATATATAAGATAATATATAATCTAATGTAAGATATAAATATATATATCCATTAAACTAATATTTTTATCTATACTTTTAATATTTTATGATATAATTTGAATATATATGTGCTCCTTCTTCTTTTCATTAATAAGATTTTTTTATATTAATATATATAGTTTTTTCAAAAATATTATAACCTATAATATATAGATATATAAGATAATATATAACCTAATGTAGGTTATATATATATATTCTATTTATATCTCATATTACAAGGTAATAATTTGTAGGGAAATAAGTTAATCTATATAGGTAATGTATTAGTTTATATTATATATTTATATACAATATAATATAGGTTATTTTATTTTGTAGGTTCTCCTTTCATATATATTCATATATATTAATAAACTATCTTAATTGACTACTATGTAATTATAATATTAATATTATTATATTATTACTATTAATATAATTAATATAATAGTAAATCACTATATTAATAATTATAGCAATATTTTAAAATATATTAATATTAAAATATTATCTATTTACTTAGTTTATATAATATAATTTTTAAATAATTAATATTAAATTAGAATATAATATATTTATTATATTAGTAGTATATTTAACTTCAACTATAATATGAAGATTTCACTATCAAATTCAAAATCAACTAGAATCAATCTAAGAATTATTTTTAATAATAAATCATTTGATTATTTAATGTTTAGCAAATATGTGTTCTAAAGAAAAAACTCAATTCCAACTTTATTAGTCATACTTATGTCTAGTACAAATAATTCATAAATTACTTTCTTCTCTCAATGAATGGGTTCATTAAATAAATATTCAAATGTATTCAACTTTAATTTTTTTGAAAAAAAATAACACCAAACAATAAAAAATTATTCCAATTTATTTTATTTTCATATATTTAACATCAAACAAGATATTTACATTATATAATCAAAACATATAAAAAAATCAACGCTATTAATCAAACAAAACTGTAAAACCCTGCCCCGCAACCTAGAGGACGATGCAACATTATGGAAGCACAACTAATTTTTTCTTAAAAAAGTAACAATAACAAGTAAAACAATCTACTCTAACACATACATCCTCTAGGCCACGCAACGCATCTACATGTGAATCCCAAAATTTACAAAATTAATCTAACCATAACATATGAAATTAACTCATGATAAACTACATACATCAAAGCATTAACCCATTGCATAATAAATTAAACATGAAAATGTAGGGAACATATTTCCACAAATACAACACCCTATAAAACAATATATACCATTTAGTCTAATAAAGAATAGATCATACATAATGTTACAATTACAAAACAAATGGATCCTTCTCGATTACAAATGAGGAATACAAATACATAGTGTCCCACTGATATAATGAATATAAGTGAAGTGACAAATCCATATAAACACATGAGCTCCTCGAACTAGAAGAAAAAACCTAACAGTGTAAGGTGCACAATCCACCCAGCTATGTGGTACCTGTTGGCCCAACCCCTGTGCTAGGATATAGTAAATGGTAACCAAGACAAACCTACTACCTCTAGACATAGACAATGTACAAAACAACACTATACCAGTAAACAAAAAACATAAGGTTACATTACTTCCAGAATCACTAAATCAAGAAAAACCATTGTACAATACAAACCGACTGCTGTCATAGGAGGAGTGTCATTACAAAGGTTGCATTAGTTATCCAAAGGAGATCTTCCCAGGTCCCAATCCCCATCCTGGGTTATCCTGGTAACCTTTCACGAACTCCAGCCCCACATGCACACCAGTGTGGAATTGATTATCTTTCGAGAAGACAAGATAATGATCTTGCTAATCCCGTATTGAAAACACAATAACTTATTCCTCAACCCAAGGGTAGACAGTGCACTAAAACTAATAACAAATAACCACCACATCTCAAGAGGTAACACATCCCTACGGATGTCAAATACTAACTCCCAACTACGTGCACTATCCAAGGAAATCTCAAAGGGTGAACAACAGACATAACAACCCTTTCATAATTTTACAACCTCTAAAAGAATTACACTTTCTCAACAACAAATATCCCCCCAATTCACAATTATAGAAATACATGTAATTAAAATCACTACCATTTAGATTTCCTAAATCCAATAGATCAATATCTCATAATTAAAATATATCGTTTAAGTTTAATTCTAATTAATAAATCAACAAGGAAATAAAAACTAAATGTTTAACTTTTAGTTTCACAACTACTCAAACTAATTAACTCAATTCCACAATTAGAATAATCAATCATTTAAAGTTAACCATTTGTGCTTACATGCACTTAAAGCAATAAAATCTATCTAAATAAATACCCTTTATATATATATATATATAATCTAATTCCATAATCCAATTCAAACAATCACACTACATGAAATAAACCATTTAAATTATAATTCTATTTACAATAGAAATAAGAAACCAAAACTAATTGTTAACTTCAATTTACTCGATCACACATAATAATAAACATCAATTTTTTTTGATAAAATATTTCATATTAATATATCTAAATTGTGCATGTGCATGCACCTATTTAAAAATATAATTAAATATATTTATATTTAAATATTCTAAAATTATATGCAAATTTTTTAATATATATATTTTTAAATAAATATATATATTAATTTACATTTTCCAAACAATATTAAACATAAAACTAGTCTGTTGCGATTTAATAACTTTTGATTTTAGATCTGAGTTTCTTTGAGATTTTTACTCAAGGTGCACCACCAAGTTTTTTAACACAAAAAAATCAGCCATACCCAGTTTGTAAATTTTTAGTTATGATTAATTTAGTAACTCTCTCTATTGTATTTTTCCTACAAAAGTTATTCATAAAAAATTTCTATAGGAAAGATTCACAAATTTATAGAGGTTTCTTAAATTCTCAAATATTTTCTTTTGAATTATCTATTGTGTTAAAAATCATTTCCTATAGAGATCTAAATCTTTCATGGAAATTTATCATTTTCTACAGAGAAGAATAATAATCTTGACACAGAGGATTACAAATTCCTACAATTTCAATTCTATTTTCATAGAGGCTCTAAGATTTATCTATAATTTTCTTTTTCATAAATCTATTTCAAATAATCAATTTACATAGAGGATCTAAATTATTTTCTACAGAGGCTCAACATTCATGGCAATTTTTTTCAAAAATAAAAGCTTCTAAAACAAAAGAATTCCTCTTCTAATCTTTTCCAATTTGCAATACAATAAAATTAAATCTCTTTCAAATTAAAATTCACAAAGTAATAAGGAACCTGTTCCAAAAGATTTGATGATTCAAAGATTGATGTTGAGCTTCCTTAAATCTTCAATTGCCAAAGCTTCCTCCAGAAGAATTGCCACTTCCTAGAGAAAAAAATATAATCCACAACCAAGAATATAACAAAATAGATTTCTAAATTTATTAGAGAGCTTCTAAGATTCACAATTTCCTTAAACCTCAAAACAATTCTACCATTTCCAAAAACCTCTCTCCTTATTTCCCGTGAAAACAACTTCCTCTTTTTCTCACAATTTCAATCAATCCCTCCAGAAATCAATTTTAAAACAATTAGAAAACAAAACCTTCTAACTTCCAATTAACACAACAAATATCTTTTCTTTAACAACCAAGATATTTCTAAGATCTTTTCCCAATACATGCATTTGAAATTAAAAGTAATTTATTTAATTGAAATCACATTTAAATCACTTATTTATTTTAATTCACATTTGATCTAATAATTAAAATTACTTTATAATAACTTAAATTTAATTAATTAATTAATTTATTATAAAGTCTCTATATTAATAATACAAATTAATTAAATACTTAATCACAACATATAATTTAATCCTCACAATTAAACTTTGCACAATAAATAAAATAAAAAGACAAACATGGATAAAGAGTACGACCAATACATGGACTGATGACACATTTTACCAGAGTAAAGGTTTGACTAGGTTAACCCATTACTATCTCCTAATCAATATTATTGTTGGGTAATAGACATGCTCAGACCTGTGAAACCAGGTGAAGCCGATGTCCTATACCTATTCACTCAAACATACAAATTAGAGTACACATTCATAATACCTAAGGCGCTAGGAAAGGAACTCTAACAATCGTATCTCATTCTCTTATGTCCCCATACATTCAATGGTACAATTCCACCCTTTCTACCTATCCTCACACCATACTATTGCATCACTTAACTACCCAATAAATCTCTACATCATAATAATAACAAAACAATGTGCATCATACCCACAAAAGTACTATCTAAAGCTCTTGTTTTATCTTCCTCTTCAGATTCCTTAGCTAGACTACCTACACATCCCAAGTGAGAACAAAGGGGCACTACATTCTCCCCCCCAAAAACTTGACTTAATCCTAGAAGTCACAAGACTCAAAATGGAAACATAAACTCATTAGTCCCAAAATTTCTCTAAACTATAATTATTGTGCATCCTCTTTCTAAATTATTACAATTAAAATCACTATTTGGCTACACTTTTGAAAATAATATCTTTCTAGCCACATTTATTTATAAAATCCATACATTTCTTATAGTAAAATACTTGATTTTAACACTAATAAATCTAATAGGTGCTCCAATTAACTCAATTTCTATTCCCAATACAAACATCTTCAAAATACCATACAAGGAAAACACATCATATGATTATTTGATATTAAAAAATACACACCATCTCATGTTTTCAAAAACATATAAAAGTATTTAATTCCAAATGCATTACCATTTTTTTTTCTTTACCCTTCACTTACAATTCCTCATCTTGTACACTGTTAAGCAATCAATATAGTAGAATGCTACATTTCCATAAACATAACATAAATACACCCACAAACACACATTTTTATCCATTAACCATCATTGACAAATAAGACATTCCGCTTCATTCATTTACAACACTAAATATCACATCACAAGGCTAGACAAGGGTCCATCTAGACACCAAAAAGTAGCATACTAATCCATGATACATAATCCATGAGCCAAAAGACAATATCCATCTCACATGATCCATACCTCACACTCAGTGGCTTGATGGTGTTAGGCTACACACCTAGTGAGACCATCCAAACAAGACCACAATGACCTATCTCTTGTTGTATAAGGTGGTTAGCCTCCAAGAGATAGTTATCACACATAGGTGGGTAGTGGGTCCTAGCTGTGTAACAACCTCACATACCCCTATCCTCAAGGTTCCCTGCATCTAATTCCTCATATACACTCACCAATTCCACCTCATACACCAGCCAAAGAAGGAATCCACTAGTTGTATGTCACATGACAATGTGTCTGTGGCTCCGCAAAAGGAGGAACACACAGATCACATTGCGCATAATGATACCTCGTGGAGAAGGCATACACAGGTACTCACCATAGCTAGAGGTATATATGGCTAGGACATACCCATATGCTAACTAACCTAAGTATTGTCAAAGAAACCATGGGTATCCCTCTACAAGTGTGTGAGGCCCCATAACGCTCATCACACAAGTAGGCTAACATAACATAATCTCATAGTGCACCTTCATGTGTCTATGCACATAGCATCATGTCCTTGAGCCCAGCTCACATGACATCATCACCAGCATTGTGTCAAAACATCAATGGGGTGTGGCATTGTATCCATTGCATCATGTCGAAACATGTGTAGATATAGTATATATAATGTTGGGTATGTGGCTGATGACTTTTTTTTAACCCAAAATTGATGAAACGAAAAGGGTTTTTAAAGGAGATTCTCAACTTTCCACCAATATAAATTATGCTTTACTTTGAATTTAATAAGCAATTATTATTCATTTTCTATTCAAATTACGACTAAAGTCTTGATTGATAGGTTGATTGAAAAACATCTATAGCTTTCAAACGATATCACTTTTTGAATCCAAAACATGCGTCACATTCTATGTTTTGCATACTATAGGATTAAAAAAGAAAAATTAAATTTCATGAAGTTTTTACCAAGTTAAGATGGTCAGACATATGAGTTTTTATATTTTTTAAAAGTTGTACTAAAAAATTCATAATTAATTATTTACTTGGAAAAAATTACAAAAAAATATGTATCACATCGAGACATGAGTCCTCTACTTAAATCTAAAATATTATTAAAAAATTATCATTTAATTGTGGTTAGGGTGGTGAGACGGACACCTACTTCTTATGTTTTCCTTAAAATTTAAGTACTATTGCATTGAAATTTCAAATTTTCACAAAATAGATTATTTAAAAAAAAAACCTAGTAGTTTAGAAACTACATTCAATTTTCTACATATTCTATTCATACATATTTTTAAAATAATATAGATAACTTATTCAAATTTTTACATCAAGTTGCCTAACTCTGATTTTTCTATTTTTTTTTCCACTTAAGGGTTTGTTTTTTCCATGATGATCTTGCACATACCTTGCATATATGAGTATATCAACATGGGTCTACTCGAGCTTCACCTCTCATACGGATGAGGTTGAATTGCTAATGCTAGATCAACGTCCCTGCAGGCGGCCAGGCAATGCCAACTCAATGTCCCTACAGATGGCTAGGCATATACTAACAAACCAATGTTGTAGTACTCAAAACTATGGGGATTAGGTTAACACATATGGATCAAGTACCTTGATCCATTATAAGGGAAAGTAGTGGGTACATTTCCTCAGGTTCGGTAAAATACTACAAAGGCAAAGTAGTGGGTACAATAATTTAAATTTCAATTAATTTAAATTTACAAGTTATGGATAACTCATTTTCCAATAAGTATTAAGTTAGGTAGAATATAAATGGACTAGAAGATCCAATTTGTACATATGGACATTAAAATGCTAATATTAAAATTTATAATAAGATTTTAAGAAATCTGAAAGTTTTTATCATTACAAATATACATGAAAACAATTCATATATATTTATTCAAATTTATTATGTATATAATTTTCTTTCATATTTATTTTTTAATTATTATTTATTTGCACATAAACTTGTTTTACACAAATTAAACAATTACAATTAAATATTTTATAAATAGGTATTAATCATTGTACAATGCTTGTTATCTAATAAAAAATATTATTTTTATTTATTAATCTTGATATTTAAAAAAAAAATTTAAATAATATAAATATAATGAAAATTTCTTGTACAAAATTTTCCATATCAAATATAAAATCATTTTAAATATATTTATGTTAAAATCATATTTTTAAAATATTGAAAATCTATTATTTAAATATTTATATATATGTCTTAAAAAAATAAATCTAAACATTAATATATAACTCATAAACCAAAAATATAGAAAAGAAAATAAAAAATTAATAACAATGAACATAATACTAGGTATATATTCATTTGAATATTGTAAAATGGCCACTCTAAAATGTTTACACCATTGTAATATTGTAATGTCTCTTCAAACGAAAAAAAAATATTGCAATGAAACTAGCAAAGCAAATGACATTCTCTAGCCATATATAGATAAATACAATGTTGCTTTAATTATCTTTTCTTTTATTCTATCAATGATGATAGGATGCACATGTACAGATGGACATCATCTTTGTTTACTAAGTGAGACTTTTCATAAAACCCAGTGAATACCGTCCTTACTCTTCCCTTGCTTTAAAAATTGTTCCTCATGAAAGTGTCAAACAACTATGGGGAAAATGATGAAGAGTGATGGACGATGTTGATTTATTTAACCGTATTGCATCCATTTTCGAGGAGTTTTAACCATTGATGGTAATAATTAGCTTGGCTATTTTCAAATAGGACACACCTTTGACATAAATATATTGTAATAAATGTGATATAATATTATATTAACATTATATTGAAATATATATAATATATAATATTATTATATATATTTATAATATATTTTAATATAATATGTTATATATTTTAATATATTATATTATTATATTGTAATATGGTAATATTATATTAGTATATTATAATATCATAATATTATATAATATATTGTAATAAATGCAATATAATATTATATTTATAATATAGTATATATAATATAAATATTATATTCTATTATACCAAAAAAAAAGGTAAATTTATAAATATATTTTAAATATTTAATTTTAGAATATATATTAATATAATTATATTTATATATACAATATTATATTTTTAATATCTAATATTACATCTTCTATAATATATTTAGACATTATATTATAATTAAAAGAAAAAAAACCAAATCTAAAATAAAAATTATATACACATTTAATTTTGAAACTTAAAATTAAATAGCTAAAATTGGAGAATATAAAATAATTAAACATTATATTATAATTAAAAGAAAAAAAACTAAATCTGAAATACAAATTATATACACATTTAATTTTGAAACTTAAAAATAAATAGCTAAAACTAGAGTATATAAAATCATTAAATATTATATTATAATTAAAAGAAAAAAACCAAATCTGAAATATAAATTATATACATATTTAATTTTGAAACTTAAAAATAAATAACTAAAATTGGAGAATATAAAATCATTAAAAATAAATAAATGTCTTTACTTCACCTACAACACTACATTTATAAAGGACACTAATAAACAGTTAAAGACAACAAGGACGGTATATAGAGTCTGAATTGCACAGACCCATTGGATCGATGTAACATGCATGCACATGGCTTCTTCCATGCCTTTTGTAGGATGGATAGCCAGTGCCTTCAATTGGTGCCACTCCAACTAACAACATGTAGCCTAGTCTCATTTTAGAACTGAGTCAAAAAAACATGTTTTTTTTTAAAATTTTTTTCTGAGTTTAGGTGTGTAATTTTTTTTTTTCACTATAAGAAATATCATAGTTTTCTTTTGCCATCATCAACCTAAGGAAGCTAGTAACAACAATATGTGCCCAACCAATGTGATACGTATCAGGTAACACCCAATCACAGTGGTGTTAACACTTTGCACGTGAGTATAAGTAACTCAATTTACACAGCTTGAAGGAGCCTATGATTTTTTTTTTTTGTTTCTTTAACTTCATTATTACTACCTGTTCCTAGCAGTGTCTACATTCACTTCATCACAATTTATTGTTTTATTCACTTTTTTTTATCAGATTTCGAATGCTAAATTACAAAGTTTAGGGTTGTCAGTGTTAACATATATATATATTAAACTTATGAAAATTGATGTCGAATAAAGGAGAACAATAAACTCCCGCTAATACACACCACTCATTACATCAAATTTTATTTTCAGATGGTGTCCATTTTGAATATTGAAAAGAAGCGTACCCTAATATCAAACCTAATGTTTTTCCTGATGCACAGATCTTGCACGACTAGAAATGGTGGTTGGAAGAGTCAGTTAAGCAGGTCTGGGTGTGGCAACAGAAGGATAGGCATCATTTTTTGCAGATCAAGAATTATGCAAGCTAATTGTGCAGGGAAATGCCACATTTTCATTGCTCCATTGTTACGAGCCATTTTATTTTATTTTAATTATTTTTCATGCAAATCTAAGTATATAGTAGCAGCAACACAAATATGACATCTAGGAAAAAGTAAATCTGCATAGCTTGTGGGTGATGCCAATGTTGCTGAGAACTAGTTGTAGGGTCCTCTTTCTCTTATTTTATTTTATATCCATTGGCTTGAGTACTATCAGATCGAGCAGGTGGAGGGAAAAACTAATTATCATTCCTATTAGCTACTCCTTTTGTAACACATTGCATAAGTATAACAAGGCAAGTGATACTAAATTTGCATCACCCTCCCATAAATTTATGCAGATCTTATGTTACTATAAAATATTGCTATTTATATGTTTTTGTTCCTTATTCTTGTTTATTTATCTACTCTAGGTACTCAATGGGTGATGATCTGGTTGATGTTGAGATAGCAGGGCCAACACTCTAAGGGTAAGGGCCATGAGGAGTTAAGGTAAAGCACAAACTAGATTACCTGTTCATATCCTATTTGAAGTACTCTATCTTAGAAGGAGGTGACTTTCTACCCTTATGTATTGGCCTATCTATAATTGAACAAGAAAATTCTATGTTGTGTGTATTACTACATAAATAATGTAACACTGCATTATTTCTCTTAAACTATTTTTCCTTGTACTAGTTCTTCCTCATAAATACCCAATGCAATAAAATTCTCCAGTCTTCTCAAATACTGATAAGCTCATATTATTATCATTATTTTTTTAATTGAATAGGGTATAAAATTTAGGAATTTCCTACGACCAAATATTATGCCTATGCTTGCCATGCAACTACATTTACTACTATGGACAAATTATCTTAATAATTTGTAAAACTGAAATACCACCATGTAAAATAGAGGAGAGAAATACCTGTAAAAGAGAATACAACCTTGCTTTTAAAGCAAACATCCATGAATGTTTTGAATAGAACACTAACGTTATTTTCTTGTTTCTTTCCTTAAACTAGTAAAACATAATGATATTTACTTTTCTATATTTTTGAGTATATTGAAAATGAATAAATACTTAATGAGCAACACACATTTTCATCAAAAGTAGAATAAAAAAATTATATTATGATTCTTTCCATATTGAATAATACCTAAAGTAAAACACCCATTTAATTCTAACATCACAAAGTCATATATATATATATATATATGAGACTTTTCAATGTAACAAGATATACATTTATATTTTTCACAACATGTAGGTTCCTTTCTTGCAACCATAGGAAAAAATGTAAATATATGTGTATATATATATTTAAAAAAATAGAATAGAAACTACTTCCTCAAATGTAAAACATGCATTTTTTTTTTCTTTCATACAATAAATAAATTTTCTCTTCTCACACATACACAATATCTATTTGCAGCTTACATAACTAGATTGACATCAACATACAAGATGTGGGATTCTCTTTCTTTTCTTTCTCATTAAATCCATATCAAACCCAACACTCTACCAAGGTGATTTACACATAGTCTCTTTACAATAGACTTTCAAGGCTATGACATTCAACTTCAAAAGGGAAAATTTACTTTAACATAGTAACACCATCTTTATCCACATGAAACATGGCTATTCCAAGAACTGTTTAGCTTCTTCCAATCTTCAAAAATACACATAATTTTTCTCTAGATGCCAATGGGAAGCTCACCTCCCAACCTCTGGTTGGAAAACCAACCACCCCCAAGCTAGGAGGCAACATGGGAACCCAAACAACCAAATCTAAGTCCAAACAATATCCAAACACACATTTTTCACAAAGAAATCTCACACCCACCCAAGGGAAATTTCACATAACAAAGAGTTCATTATGAACCCAAAAGCGAGGAATGGAGGGTGGACTACATACTCCATTTTGGGGAATCAAAATTAAACACCATGGATAACAATCATCCAAGTTTTTCAACCCTTCATTTCAACCCTTCCTTCTCATTTCCTCACCCCAACCATCCTTCACCATTTCACAAAACATATGGGTACTCATTCCCTATTTTTTTTTAACCTCTCCTTTCTAAGTAGGAATAACATGTCCCCATGGAGGTTCCTACTCCAACCATCCCAACTTGGGATGCTCTTCCCAAATTTGGGTGAGGCTATCCCATTACAACCGTTTTTTCCAACAATATACACAAAAAAAAAAAATTAAAGGAAACATTTCAAAACACACAAACACATACAAGCTTTGGAAGAAAATAATGAGGGTGAGCACAACTCCTCCTCCAAGCTTTCTTTCCAATCTCCCCAAGCCAAAATCTAAGAGCTCCCAAGAAAAATCACAACTCCAAAAGAAAACAAACAGTACAAAAGAGACCCCCAAAACCCTTGTTCTTGGTTTTCCTTATAGGAATTCAAGTTTGAATTCCTTTGAATGGGGAAGTGACACTTGTCACTCATCCATTAACTCTTCCAAGCACAATCACCCATGTGTACTCACACATGTATGAGGACTTGAGAGGCTTCCAAGACAACATGGAGAAGTGGGAATGGAAAGGGACTAGTCCCCATCCCACTTCCCAAAATATTATTTTCTTCAAACCTATTTAAGGCCTCAAAAAGGGTACCCAATCATGCAATTGACTCCAAATTCTAAGCTGAAAAGGTACCTAACCCATAGGTACTTGACCTAGGGACCTTAAATTTATAAAAAACACTTATAAAACTTAACTTTTCAACCCCCAAAAAGTGCCATCAAGGTTAAATCCGAGTTTGTCCACTTAGGTGGACATCTCACCATCTAGATGGATTGACATAGCAATAAAAATCAAATTACAAACATTCACAAATAGCATTATGAATAAAATACATTACATAATGGAACCATAGTCCCTCTATATGGACTATAGCTCGATTTCACTACTTAATTTACTCAAGGTTCCCAGAGGTTGCCTCCAATTTCCATTGGCCATGGAAAGTATACCTGCACACTCGATGCACACGTCAATCCATCCAATAAATCATATTTCAAAACAATTGAATCACCATTTCATATACAGAAGTTTCCATTCAAATAAATCATATATCAAAACAATTGAATCACCATTTCATATACTCATGTTTCATAATTACGCATAGCATATATATCCCATATCATAACTGGAAAAATGATCACTAATCACATATCATCCCCAATTCCTTTTACCTTAATTTAAAATTACAACATGGTTCATTCACATCACATATTTCATTTTTTCATCATTTCAATATTCAAATTGAACAACCACAATAACTAGCATAAAATTAGGTTAACCATCACATTCAACTAACTAAGCATGTAGCATAATCATAATCAAGTCATCATAAGAACTCAAATGTCTAGTTTTCATAATCAAATCATGATAAGAACTCAAATTTCTAAAATATCATGTCCTAAATGGTACCACCAGACATAGACAATAATACTAAAAATCAAAATAGTCTAAGCAATAAACATATCATAGAGGTAGACCTCACAGACAACATTTTGCAAAATTGACAACTTGTGCAACTTGACACTCCAGTACACCTAGCAACCTAATATGCAATCAAACACATCTAAAATGGTCTTAGAAGACCTTATTACATGAGAAAACCACAAAAGAAAAACAAAATGACACTTTTTCCTATTGAAGGCATGAAACTTGAGGGTGCCCCTACACTAGAGGAATACCAAAAAATGTTTCCCAAAATAATGTACCATAAAAATATAGTAAAATACAAAAACTCTCATGTCCAAAATATAAAGTATCTTTTGAGAATAGTAAATGTAACTTCAAATAAGCCATGAATAGAAAAAATAATCTCCATACTAGTGATCGACAACATATTTGACTTGTAACTCTTTTATATTGGCCCATATCCCAAGGTAGGAATCTAAAATCATCAGCAAATCCTATGAGACTCACCAACAACATGAAAGATTCTCCACTACTCAATTCTCACGCCCGTGCTGAGAAATTTTCTAAAAATTGCTTCATAACAATCACTACTAACTCCACCTTTCTCATGAATGCATATAACAACTATTATCAACATTCCTATAAAATATTAATTAAAATTTATTCTCCATTTACACCATAGGAATCCAAGGACACTTTCCAAGAGTATTGGAGTTACATAATATATACATAGGATTGCAAGGTATATGTGACCTTAATCCTAACAAGACACCTCCTTCCAACCATCATCTCTTGCCTTGATGAAGCCTTCACTTTTACTAATGGTAGAAAATTCTCTTTAAACCCTTATTCCTCTTGAGAATAAAACATCACCATTTTTCCAAAATGTGTATGTAATAAAAGGCAACCATAAATTTTTTCACTTGCTGAGAATTTACATTCCTATCTTACCTATATAATTATCATGAATTAAGGATTTTTATTAAGGAGGTGATACATTTCTCATACCAACCTCCCCCAAAATTTATTTTATGAACCTTAGAGTTTCCTAGTTGGAGAAGGAGAAGATAAAATCTACTAAATTTTCAAAAACTCTACCTTTTATTTGAGGATCCCATATTGCAAAAGACCTTATACATTGGACCATATAACCAAACAACTACCTAAAACTATCAACCCCTAGACTACAGCTAGGTGATAGAGATTTATCGTACATTTCACCTAAAACAATATTTAGAATAAACACCACATGCTTAAAAACACAAACACCTAATGCAATATGAATAAATAATTATTGAAGAAAGATTATTCACACAAGCTAGCACCTAAGGTTATATCCTTAACCACCTTGCCACAATTAAAATTACCTTTATTAAAATCTTCCATCATTTTTGTAAGGGGAACTAACAATCCCCAAAAGAGAAAATAAATAAGGTGGTTTAAATTTTTTAAAGGGTGAAGCCATAATAGTGGTTTACAATTTGATGGAGGAAGGAAAACTGAGAAAAAATGACCCCATGGCAAAAAAAATGGTTTTAGGGGTTCAAATGAACCTACAAGTTCAACCAAACCCAAAATGGGTTTGACCAAACTAGGGTTTGAGCAAACCCATTAATTACTAGGCCCACATTTCTCACCCCAAAAAAAAAAGAAAAATGCATATCGAGGGGGGTTCGAACCTTAGTTCGAACGAACCCCCCTAATTCCTCATTCTCCCCCTGAAACACAAAAAAAACCTAAATTTTTATGCTTTGAAGCTCGAGTTGAGGATGAAAATGGAGGAGTATTCAAAAACCAATTGGAATCAGGTAGTTGTCAGAATGAGCTATCCAATGAATATAATTTTAATACATTTTGGTTTTATTATGTACTTTTTTTTTAGTTTTATCAAACATAGGTTTTTCATCAAAAATGAAGGTCTTTGTTCTACACATATGGAAAAATAGTAAATTATCAATTTTTTTTTTTTAAAAATATGAGTACACCAGATACTGAAGTCCTTGATCCAACAAAAAATAATAATTTTGATATATAAAAAAAAAGTTACGTTATCACGGCGCTATGTTTGAATTGTAATTGTTTTGACTTTGAAACTTGATTAAAGAAAAATATTCAACAAAAAATCTCTAACCAAGTGGAAGCACTAGATATCAGAGTTAAAAATCTAAATTTGAAAGAATTAGAATTTTATCCTTCATGGAAAAAAAGTTGTGTTATACGGTGTGAGTCACTTTTTTAAAATGTTGTTTTTTGAAAAAAACTAGTTTTTGTGGGAGATGGAAAAAGAAGTACAATCTAATTCCAAATTTTTTGAAAAGAATATTTTTAGAATCTACAGACAAAATGTGATGAGACTCTAGTTTTCATCATCTTCAAATTCCTCACAATTTAGCCTCTATAGGTGCCCAAATGTGAATATTTAGTTAAAAATAATAATTTTAGTGTCTAGTTTGGTCAAAAATTGTAAACCACTATTGTGGGATCACCCTAAAAATGATAATTTTACCCTAATAGGAAGGGTGAGTGTTATACAAGATAGGGATGAGATCTTGATCAATTCAACACTTAGTGAAATAGTCTTTCATTAAATTAGCATACTTGCGACAATGGTAGAATATGACTTAGATTATGAGTTGAGGGAGAGGGTTTCCTCTAGAAATATACCAAGATACCAATTGGGGCATGAGTCATTTTTCAATGTATTAATCACAATAAAATAATCACCTTCAACAACAAGATGTTGGATGCCAGTAGATAAATATAGTTCCAACCCTATAACCACTCCTTCCCATTTTTTTCATTATTAGTTTTGTGACCCAAAAATAATAATCCACCATTTAGGACACTACCATATTTTTTGCAAAGTGAATCATAGTCCCAACACTCATTTCCTTTTCTTGTGATCCCACATCAAAATTACTTTATTTTTTATTAATATGTTAATTTTTTAAGTATATAGTGTTAATATGAAAGTTATCTTAGTAGGTAAACTAGATCCTACTATTAGATACGTATTATGACTTACACTTCTCATTAGTGGTAACCTTTCTAGTAGGTTATCATAACTAATAACATTGTATTCAACCAATAAATTATTGATATCCAAATGTGTTGATCCATCTTCCTCTTTGGAGTTTTATAGTTGCATTCATTTAAGAATACAAATAAAATAAAAATTTTCTTGCTTAATATCCTCCAAAAATTATTTACCATTTGCAATGGCCACCTATCTCTTGCCTTGAGATATCTACTTTTGGTATTATATTTTGGACATGTATTTGTGATGCATAGGTTGTACTTTTGTATGTGTTTTATGTTCTTATTGGTTTTTTAGTTTTGTCATTTTTGGTTTTAAATATTGTTGTGAGATATTGTATGTATTAGAGGTGTGAGAGCCTTATGCATGAATTCCATGAATGGTGTTTGAATTTTTTACATGCCTTGAAGTTTCCATGTTATGATTTCTATGTTTGGGTTATCATGGTGTTTATCCCATTTCTATATTTTTAGGCATTTGGTTTATATATGAGATTTTTTTAATTATTTTAGTCTCTTGTATTTTATCTCTATAGACATGTACATGAACTTACAAATATGGGTGATATTGTCATTGTTTGTGTATTCTAGATGATTTTCAATGATCATAAATTTTTATGATTGTATGATATATGTGATATTATGGTCCATTGGATAATAATGCATTTCTTTGACTATCTTGTATGGATTAGGTACATTTAATGTGTGCTTTGAGTATGCAAATATAAGGTATTTCTCCACTTGAATATGAAAGTCTAAGTTATCCCCCAATGGTGGTTAAATTGGAGATGTCACTTTAGGTTAATATGTCTAGTACCCTCTATCACACCTAATTTATGTGTGAGATGAGTTTTTTTTTTTTCATTGTTAGTTGGATACAAATCAATGGTGATTCAAGTATCCACATGTTGTGAAAAACTCATAAGTGTGCAATTACAATTGAGCTTGTTTACTTCCTCATTCACATTCAATTATAGTTTGAAGGATAAATCTTTTTCATTCATAATTGTGGACAATGATTTTGGATCGCCCAACTGCTTTAGCCCCTTCTAGGGTTTTCAACCTAAAAGGAGAAAGGGATGGAGTCCAAAATGCAAATGTCTACACTCAAGATTAATGTAAATGAGATTTAATATGTGTAATTATTATGTACTAATGTACTGATTTAAAAATAAAATTATTTAATGATGCAAAACCTAAGAAATGTGAAGTGCTGGAAAACACACTGTGATATGCAAAAACACCTAAAAATGCAAGTAAATGATGAAATAACTCAACAAGACTGGAGAGGTGCACCTGGAATATGAAATATGATGTGGAGAGATTATGGAATCCTAAAAAATTGACTAAAAATATTGATTGGCACACTTACGCTAGGCTGGGTGACTTAGTCCTAGTTTTGGGAAAAACTTACCGGAACATGAATCTGCTAAATGGGTATCCATAAATGCAAAAACCAATTTTCAGGCCTAACAGTGGTACTAATCTACCACTAGTAGTGACTTAGTTCACTTGCAGATTTTAGGAATCTTGGGACAAGATCCTATAGCTTCAGGTTTGCACTTGCTTTTCTAATAGGTGTCCAGTCTTGATTTTGTAGAAAATGGGATAAAAAAGGTCTCCAAGCTTGAATTAGGGTTATGTTGACTTGAATAGCTTTTATGCCTTGTTGACCACTTTTCAACACCTATTTCTTTGAAAAAATTTCCTACAAAGTCTACAAACACACATGCAAAGAAGGAAAAATGGTTAAGGGTTAAATTATAGGGATTTGCCTTAGTCAAATTCAAATTTGGTAATCAAACCATAGATAATGAAATGAAATGGAAAGAGAATGATAAATAAACAACATGCAATGTCATAAACTTACCAAACCCTTGATTTAGAATTCTAAAGATATGCAAAGAAGTGCTCCAATGGATGACTTGATTGTGCTTAAAGTGCTTGAATGCTTGAGAATGATTAAGTTGGTTGATTGAGTGAATGCTTGAATAAATAGATGTATTTTATTTTTACTAAATTTCTTGAAAATAACACATCACATGCCAACCTCAAGGGTTAGAAAATGAAATCCTACCAAAAAATTGAAATAATTTTGAGTTTTGTGCCAAAAAGGACTAAGTCTCCCCTATTGGTGACTTAGTCCCACTTAATCAAATTAAGTGGGTGTCTAGAATTACAGGGTATTAAATGTTGTCCAATGAGAATTTCCTCAAAAACACAATTAAGGGGGTTCGAAAAGTGTATTAAGGGGTCATTTAAATATGAGAAAGGGTTGAATTAGTGGTGACAAATCTAGAAAAAATGAAAGTGGGTTACAAAAATTTACAACACTTTGAAATAAGACTTGGTAAGTGAGAAAAAAGAGTTATTTAAGTGAATTATGATGAAAGGTTCCTAGAAAAGTGTCAAAGTGGGTTACAACACTTAACAACACCTTTACAACATCCTAGAAGTCTTAATGATTCACAAGGGTCCAAGACCTAATGTGAACATGTTGGCCACATTAAATCTAGGAAAAATAAAGCCAAAGTTCATAAGAGAGACTCTAGTGGGCATAAAAATGTTAACTATACATTTTGGAAATCAAGAAAATTAGGAAAGAAAAGGGAAGAATTTTAGTTTAATTCAATTTTGAAATCATTCATTGGTTTAAGAAATCAAGAGGAATTATTTCATAAATTATTCATTTGGGAAATAGTTTCTTTAGGAATTGTATTTATTGAAAGTAATTAATTATAATTTATTGAATAAATAAGTTTTAACTCAATGATATTAGTGTTAGCTTGTTATTGGAAATGATTAAAATGATTAAAAGGCCTTAAGTTAGTAAATGATATTTTAATTTTAATTCCATATTTGGAAATGAAAAATGCTAAGTTAAATGCATTGCAAAGTATATTTAATTTTTTTTATAAAAAAATGTGGAGCTCAGAGTAGAGGAGAGATGGCGAGGGTTAGATGTGGATTCACATTAATGTTTCTAATGCAGTCACCAAAGACATAGACATTCTTCAAAAACAATGCGTCATCGGGAAGTTCTTAGAGATTAAGCCATCTCGCAAAGAAGTTGAAGAATGGATCTCTCAGAATTGGGTGGAAGATGTGATAGTAAATTTTTTGCCTAAGGGTTTCTTCACATCTCTATTCAAAACTGAGGAAGCTCAAATGTCGATTTTATTGCATGGGCTTTGGATCCGAAATGGCTTCCATTTGTATTTGATGCCCTGGATCCCAAACTTCAATCCGTTGATTACAGAGCCACCTGATGGTCCTATCTAGATCCATCTATACAACCTGCCCTTGGAATATTGGTCATTGGAGATTCTTGGGGAAATTGGCAACAACCTTGGGTCATTTGTAGAAGCCGACATGAGGAATGGAGAGACCCTCTCTTATGCACACACGAATCCTCATGATCGATGCCATCCCCGGCCAAATTGAACTTCAAATAGAGAATGACATTTGGCTCCAAGGAATTGAAATCGAAACTTCAAAATTCTTTTTCCTTCATTGCAAAAGTTGGAAGTAGATGGAGGAGCAGTGTAAGAATCCGAATCCAATGTCGAGGTAGCGATGGACTCCAAAAAAGGTGTTAGAACCGAAGGTCTCCAGTGCCCCCACCACCCCTCTAGAAAGTAAGCCCAGCGAAAATAATCTGGCCATCATTCCATCTAAGGAGAAAACTCCAGAGGTGGAGGTTCCAAATGACTCTGATAAAGAGGAAGATGAGGATGAATTGGACATCATTGACCCCTGATCAATAAGCCAATCTGTGGCGAACCTATTAGAGATTGGCCTTAATGTTTCAACAAATAAATCTAGCAAGAGAACGAATAGGAAAAAGAGAGAAGAGCTTGCCCTGAAAGGCGACCAATCGTCAATAACCAAATACCTTCTGAGATCTAAGGGAGGAGCCCCCTCCCTTAGCCTTAAATGAAGATACTAACATGGAACGTTAGGGGCCTTAATGCCCCTGACAAAAGGCACTTGACCAAATGCCTTATTGAAAAATCTTTGGTCGACATTGTGCTTCTCCAAGAAACTAAACTTTTCTCTAAAGAGGTTACTTCTTTTATAATGCACTGTAAGTAATGGAATGGCATTGAATCTACTACTTTTGGTGCCTCTAGTGGTCTAATGATAGTATGGAAGCCCCACAATCTCCAAATCAAAGCCCTTCAAAGAGAGCCCAATTGGCTTTCAATAAAAGTAAGATGTTTATCTTCTTCTCTATCTTTCATCTTATACAACATCTACGGCCCAATAAGAACGGATGACAAATGAAAACTCTGGGAAGCAGTGGGGTCATCCCTTGAGAGTTTAAGTGGAATTAATGTGGTCATTGGTGGTGAATTTAATGCAATCTTGGATTTGGCGGAAAAAAAGGGGCATAGATCTAAGATCTCCCAATCTTAGAAAGATTTCTCAGAATTTGTAAATAGCTGCAAGCTAATCGACACTGTCCCCACCAATGATGACTACACCTGGACCAATTGGAGGCATGGCTTCATCAATATTTCTAAAAGGCTAGATAGATTCCTACTCACTGAGGGATGGCTTTCTAGTAACATTGTTGCAGATGCAGAAATTCAACCAATCGCAGGCTTAGATCACTTCCCGGTCATGCTGAAACTCTCCTTGGATCATCCTCCACCCAAATGTCAATTCAAATTTGAAAGGATGTGGTTTAGGGATCATGAAATAAAGAATCTAAAGGAAACTTGGTGGTTGGAGGCTCCTGTCGTGGTTGGCACCCAAATGTTCAAATTTTCAAAGAAGCTCCAGTCTATGAAGAGGAATCTAAAAGCTTGGAACATATCTTCCTTAAAAAATATTTTCAAGGAAAAAGAGAGAATCAAAGATGAATTAAGGGATCTTAGCAAAAGAATCATTGCAAAAGGTATGTACTCAGAGGATTACTGTGGGAGAAAGAATTGCTGACAAAACACAAGGAAATACTGGCAAGGGAAGAAATACTGGAAGTCTAAGTCAAGAGAAAAATGGCTGGCCGAGGGTGATCTTAATACAAAAATTTTCCACAATTCCACCAAGCAGCATCACTCCCAAAATAGAATAACAAATATCCAAAATTTGGAGGGTGAATCACTCAGTAAAAATGAAGACATTCAAAATGAAGCTGTCAATTTCTTCAAACTGTTGTTGGCTGGAGATGACATCTCTAACTCTCTCCATGGTGGATTGCTAGACCAAATCCCAAACTTGCTAAATGAAGTGGAAAACAATATGCTAATCTCTCCCATCTCTTTAGAAGAAGTAAAAACTGTAGTCTTCCAATTGCACCCGGACAAAGTACCCAGCCCGGATGGTTTCACTGCAACATTCTATCAGGAATGCTGGCCCTTCTTATGTCACGAAATTTGGGCTGTTGTCAAAGAAGCAAGGAAATCTGGGAAGATCTTAAAAGACTTGAATTGCACTAACATCGCCCTCATCCCGAAGAAACCCTCTTGTCTCTCCTTTTCTGACTTTAGACCAATTTCATTGTGCAACACAATCTATAAGATAATTTCAAAGGTTTTAGCCAACCGCCTCAAGTCCCTTTTGCCAAACCTAATCTCTCCAGAGCAAAGTGGCTTTGTTCCTGGATGAAACATTGCAGATGGGATCATTGTCACCCATGAGGCCATTCACTCTATCAAGACTAGGAATTCAAAATGTATGCTCCTGAAGCTCGACATTATCAAAGCATATGACCGTGTCAGCTAGCGTTTTCTGATGAAAGTGTTGGAGAAATTCAATTTCCACCATAAATGGTTAGAGCTTATTTTTTCCTGCATCTCTACCCCATGCTACTTAATCATTGTGAACAAAAATTCATGTGGTTTTTTTGAAGGTGTCAGAGGGTTGCGACAGGGTGACCCTATCTCTCCATTTTTGTTTGTTATTATGGTTGAATCTCACAGCCATAGGATATCGAAGATGGTGCATGATGGCAGATGGCATGGTGTTAAGATTACGAACAATCATCCCTCGATCTCTCATCAACTTTTTTCCGACGACACTCTCTTATACGGAATTGCCTCCATTGAGGAAGCATCCTTAATAAAGTCACTGTTGGATCAATATGTTATGTGCTTAGGACCATTGATCAACAAAGAGAAGTCAAAACTTTACTTTTTTAACACCAAGAAGAGTATGCAAAGAAAGATCTCAACCATTCTTGATGTGCCTACGGATGGTCTTCCTAGCACTTATTTGGGTCTTCCTCTCTTTTAGGGGGAAATTTTCTCCTCTCTTTGGCAAGAAGTCATCGCCAAAGTTGAGAGGAAAGCAAAATCGTGGAAAGGGAAATGGCTCACTTTAGTGGGAAGAATCCTCATGATCAAATCTGTCCTGGCGGCGATACTGATCTACAACTTAGCATGCATGGAAATAACTCCCAAAGCAGAAAAAGACTTGAATGGTATTCTGCGGTCCTTTTTATGGGAGGGCTCTAATGAAGATAGGCAGATCCTTTGATAGCATGGGACACAACACAAAAACTTCCTGCTGAGGGCAGTGCAGGAATCAAAGACTTCCAAAAACAAAATCTAGCCTTGGGTGCCAAATTAATTTGGAGAATGTATTGTGATCCAACCGCTATATGGAGTAAAATCCTAAGGTCCAAATATCTTGATAGTGATTGCCTGCTAAGAATATTGACAATAGCAAATCCTCCTCACGGGTCCCATTTGTGGAACTTTATGCTCAAGTTCAGGCCCATTATTACGGATCATTTAACCTAGAAAATCAACAATGGGAAGCTGGCTAACTTCTGGTTCGACTCTTGGGATGGCTACAGGCCATTATAAGAGCTTCCAAGTTTTCTAGAGAAGGTTGTTGTTTTAATTGAGAAATATGGTCATCAAGTGTCCAACTACATCAAAATTTTGAACAAGGATGGTGTCCCCTCCTACTCTTGGATCCCACTTCCTGAGATGGAGGAATCAGATCAGCTCATCCTAGAATCTGAACTCTCCAAACGACAGATTTTCATGAAAGTGGAAGACGATGAACTTGTTTGGTGTGTCACCAAAACTGGCCAATACTCAGTCAGATTGGGCTACGCATTATAGGATTCCATGGAAAGATGTTCCAACTGGCCCTCCCACATCTGTTGGAATCCTAATTTTCTCTTGAAGGCGAGAGCCTTCATGTGGACTATCTTGCATCAACGCATTTTCACTAGTGATAGACTGCAACATCTAGGCTATGCGGGTCCATTTTGTTGTCCTTTATGCAACCAAAACACAGAAACCTTGGACCATTTATTGCTCCAATGTGATACCGCCCAAGCATGCTGGAAATTCTTCCAATTCAAACTCGAGTGGCAACGACCTCTCCAAAATTTGATTGTTGAAGTTCTTCATGGGTGGCTGAAGAAAAATGGCTCTTTTTGGAGCAGTCTCTAGGTGGAAGTCCCCATGATGAATGTGTGGCTACTATGGAAGGAGCGAAATGTTCGCATTTTTAGGAACAAGCAAATGACCATTGCCTCACTAATTGCCTAAATTGAAATTGGGATCGTTGAGCATCTTAACTGTAGAGTGCATAAATCAAAGGCAAGGAAGTACACAAGGTGGGATAGGGAAATGAATTATGTTTGGAAAGGATTGAAATCCCCTGATTCGATGCTCTCTCTGCAATCACCCTCGACTTCAAGCAGAAATTTGGCTAAGTGGTCATGTCCACCCTCTAGGCGATTGAAGCTGAATTTCAACGGGGCCTCACAAGGAAATCTTGGGGTCTTCGGAGTTGGATTCATTATCCAAGATCATTTGGGAGTTCTAATTGAAGCTGGCTCTGTCAAACTACCGACTGGAACAAGTAATGAAGCAGAATTCTTTGCTCTGCACGAAGGTCTTCTGAGGTGCTAGAAATACAAAATGCCCTTTGAAATAGAATGTGATTCCCTTAATGTTATAAGAGCCATCATCACTCGATAGACCCCAAACTGGAAACTTGCTCGCTGGATTGACCGCATTCATATGTTGTTGCTCAAGCTCCCAAATTACTCCATCAAGCATGTCTTTAGAGAATCCAATAGTTTAGATGCCCTGGCTAACCATGCCATTAATCAAAAAGAAAATCAAATTGTTTCTTCTGACAATTCCGCTTGGAAAGATTTAAATTCTCTGTTGAGGTTGGAGGCAGCTCTTCCATATTGAGGCTTCAACCTACTCTTATCTTTTCCATAGTGTGGGATTGCCTAACATCATGCTCTATTCTTTCCTACTGTACGAGCATAGGTTTGTATTCTTCTTCTCATCAATGAACGAGAGCTACCCCCTTGGTAGCAATTTGACTTTAAAAAAAAAGAAAAAAAAAGTATATTTAATTTTATTGAAATGAATCTAAGTGTGTTTGTAAAATATTTATTATCGGGAAGATGAACAAATTTTTCAAATTTCTAGTATGAGTTATTTGAATTATTTAATTATTCCTTTGAGGAATGAGAAAATTATTTATTTGTTTTAAGTTCATTGAAAATGCCTATTTTTGTGAAAAGGGAAAATAAAGGGGTCTTGTATTATTTATTTCTTATGTTTTTGAAAAGAATGTTTTCAAACCCTCTCTCTTGGAGAAATTGAAAAAATTGGATTGAAAGCTTTGTCGAAGGATTTATTGGCTTGGCTTTTCTTTGGACAAATAATTTAATTTGTGTTTGGATTGAATTGAAGATGTGTGTAGGCCTCTTCAACTCCATGTTTTTGTTAAAATTGGAATGGTTGAGCTCCATAGTTGATGTACCTATTTTTCTTCTCTTCTCCCTTGTTTTGAGTCCTCTCATTCGATGATTGTCATGTCCACATTAGTGGTAGCATATGTGTTTGATTGTTGTTTGAATTCCTTTCTTTTTTAATGAGCTAAATAATTATTTTGAAATTTAAAGAAGTATTCATTTTTAAGCCAAGGTTATGTCAAAACTTTCTAAAATGTAGGAAATGAAAATTTGACTAAACAAAAGTGTGTTGTTGTTCAAATTTGATCCAAAAGGGTATATTTAAGATTTTGAAAATTTTAATATTTAAAATTTATCAATGGAGGATTTGGGGAAATTTATGGTTATTTATATTGAAACTATTTGGAAAAATTGAAATTCTAAAATGTTATAATTGAAGTATTTTCTATGGAAGAAATAGTCTCCAAATTGATTTTGTATTCCCCATCTTTAAATTTTTTGTTGAAAAAAAGGTGAAACTAAATTACAATATTAGCTTAAATGTATGTGAATTTTGTAGACACGTAAAATATACTAATTGACATTGTGCATCTGATCCTGACTTAATAACATCGTTTCTCCCTAAATCATCCCTTGGTCTAACCATTTAATCAAATTCCCCTATCTGATTAAATTCATTAATATTCATCTCTTAATTAAATAAATCATTTTGTCTAATCAAGTCACTCTCTTTTGTTAATTAAATCAATCCATTTGATCTAATTATCCCTATTTAATTAAATAATCAATTTATTTGATTAAATCTCTAAAGTCTATCCATTAAATTAAATAAATTAAAACATTATTTGATTTAATCTAACACCATCTCTTTTAATTAAATAAATCAAAATCCTTATTTAATTAATCTCTTGTCATATTCCTCTCTTATTTGATTTAAATGAATCCATAAATTTGAGTCAAATAGGTCACATCATCTAACCTCTCTCATTAAATTAATTAACCCTTGATTAGTTTAATCTCATCTCATGTCACATCTTCTAGATAATGCAAGTTGCACATGAAAATAGATTTAATTCATTTATTAAATCCATATTTTCCTCACAAGGCATATTTTGGAATATTCTCTCAATTTGAATTAAAAAATTCCAAGTCAATATGTACATCCAACAAGGCAATAAATTCATCTTACATGTCCTTTTCCTTGAGCCAAGTGGAATTTATTGCATTTTCCCTTCCCTCTTGCATGTCATTTCAACAAATTTGAATTTCAAATTTATGCATTTATTGGCACAAACCCCAAATCTTGCACATCCTTCATCCATTCATAGCTTGACAAGTGGCATCATATCATTGGATGAATGTTAGTGCCACATTGCTCAAATTTGGACATTCATCCATCTTGGAATTCTATAAATAAAGAGCTCATATCCTCATTGCATCATCCACAATCTAGTCAAAGTTACCATGCTCAAATATCTCTTGAATTTCATCCATTATCATTGAGTCATAGCTAGGTTTTGCAGATTTTTGGCTTGGAGTCTTCATTCTTCACCAACAAAGTGGATCAATCTCTTCAACATTCGAAGCTTGCATCTTAGGAATTGGGAAAGGGCCAATTTTCACATCAAATTGGCACCAATTCCCCCATGGGATCATGAGTTTTCATATTTAAATTAGGATTCAATCTAGTTTGTCATTTATATTGTGTTCTTCATTTTTTTCTTTCCTATTTTGAATTTGTAAATGGATTTCATGGGGAATCCTTGTTTTGGCTTGTAATATCTAACTTGAGGTGTTTATTCTCTTTGTTTTGTAGGTACCAAGGTTGGGGTTCACACAAATTCAAATATGAAAATAAGATTAGGTCAAATTAGATTATATGTATGTGATTGCACATTCACCACAATAGAAAAATCAACAAACAAATATGACACCAGGTTTACCTAGAGAAACCCTTTTGGGAAAAAACTCCATGTGAGAAAAGAGGGAAAGTATATTATTTATCTTCACAAGATCTAGATACACCAAAATACACTTCCTTACTGATCTCCTACAATGTGGATGCTTCCATACACCTACAAATAACAAAAGATAAAACTACCATCTCATGGCTCCATTATATAGAACTTGTGGGAGTAAAAATTGTAATGGTAAACCAAAACAAGAGGTTCAAAAACTACTTGAAGAAACCCACACCCCTTTCTTAAAAGACCAAGAGTCATGATAATATATTAATTAATATTCACAAGGCTCAAACATGGGTGCCTAACCCATAGTCTCTTCATCTTTTTCCTTTCAAGATGCTCTAGTGACTGTTCAAGTTTCATATGGAGAACCAATGGACACCTGTTTCCCCCAAAACTTGGGAGCCCCACTCAAGAATTTTTGATTCCTAACGTGGATGCCTAGGAGGGAGAATTTTTCTTCTAGTAATGTGTAACCTCCATCAACATTAAATTTTCTCTTTGTTGATTTTATCATGCAGCATTGGGTGTCTATTCCAGCCGATCTCCTTTACAATGTTGAATAAATTAAATAATAGTTGTTGGCTATTTAATTTATAGAGATAGTGATTTATTATGAAGAAGAAAATATCTTGTATTAAATGATAATTAACAATGGACTCTCGAATTCATGAAGAGGCACGATCTTGGGGAGGCTGACATCATGCATATTGGACGCGAGTTTTGAAGGGAAACATTCCTTTGTTGTGGACACGATTTAATGAAGGGACACATTATTCTATGAAGGCTGACATGAAGCTTTGAAGGGTCACATCCTCCACTCCATCTTGTGTATATGATCGATGGTGTTTCATTGTTTGACATTCATTCATATCCATTCATTGTTCATTGCAAGTTTGAGTTTCATAAGTGCAAGTTTGTGTCAAGTGCAGATCAATATCTTTGTTGAAGGCTGAGATTATTATCATCAGATTGCATCACCTTGTTACTGTATTTGCATAAGATTGTGGTGCTTTGTATTGGCCTTCTTATCGACCCTTTGTAAAGGAGATATTCTTTGTGACAATCAATATATAAGTGATATATTGTTGCTGGGTTTTTCTCCCTCAAGTGGAGGGTTTTCCCAGGGTATCTACTATGTTATTGTGTTGATTTTTGAATTAATTTTTTGTGCTCTACATCTGATCTTAAAATTAACATGGTATTAGAGCGGGTTTGAAGAAGATCTTGATCAGATTTAGTCTAGCAACGATACTCTTATTACTCTTTCTCATCTTTGATCACATCTATCTCTTCATCAAGATGGTGAACATACTCAAGATTGAGGACATATTTGAGGGAGCAAAAAAATTCACATCTTGGAGATTCATAATTATGCTCACCTTGGAGGAAAATGAATTAGTTGAATTCATGGAGAGAAAAGTTCCCGAGTCTACTGATGAGGAAGAGAAGATTCAATGGAAGAAGAAAGATACTATGGCGAAGAAGATGTTATTTGATTCTGTGAAGGACCATATTGTTCCAATCATCTCTAAGTTGAAGACAACAAGAGAGATGCTTAAGAATTTGGAGGAGATGTATGAGATCAACAACACAATCCATGCACTCACATTAAAGAAACAACTTCATCATGTTAAGATGGAAAAAGGACAATCTGTTATCACTCACTTCATGAAGATTTTTGAATTGAGAGATCAACTCTCTACTATTGGTCATATTGTTGATGACAAGGACTACTATTAGGAGTCTTACATTCAAGGAATCAGTGTGAGATCAAAACTTCCCAAGTTTGATCGTTTGAGGGCGTATTGCATTCAAGAAGAGTCTAGGTTGGCTGCAAGAGGTATTGGTCAAAGCTCTACTAATGAAGACATTCATGTTCTTGCCACTCAATCCTCGAAGAAGAAAGGGAAAGATGGAAAGAAAGGATATTTCAAGAGGAATGGAGATAAGGGATCTGATGGTGCTATTAACAATCAGATATGCACCCTTTTTCAGATTTGCAAAAAATCAAACTATCTATTGAAACATGGAAACTCTTTTCCGATGTGGGTGATCTATGTGAAAAGAGAATCTCCATAGTGAACTAGTTCTTCGAATGATGGATCCTATTCTAAGTGATTTTCTAGGAAAAAGGATAGAGAATATGATTGAAATGAAAACCTATCTAATATGATCTTAACTTAATAATGACTTTGATATTTCACCCACAAACAGTCTTTAAAAAACAACAATGGATTCTCAATCTTTCATGAACATCAGTACAAAATTGATTTTCATGAAGGTCTAGACCTAAACACAACATGTAACCTGCATTAAATGAAATTTTTGTATCAATAATCTGCAATATTAGGACATAAAAAGGATCTATAAAAAAGAATCACAATATGAACATCATACTAAAACTATAAATAGAGACAAAAATTAGAGATAGGAATGCTGCTTTTTATTGGATGGAGTAAAACTATCAAAACCTAAGTACAAAGAAGTTTACGAGCTCAAAAATGTGTAAGAGCAAGAAACTAGAATCTGAACTAAGAAAACACTAAGTTTTCTTCAAGATATACCTCAAAAACCCTAATCCGAGCTCAAGAAGAAAGCTCAAGGAAAATCATCAAAAAATACCCCAAAAGTTTGCACAAAAGCAGAAAAAAAACACTTTTTGCATGCACATACTAAAAAGCTTCTCAAAATAGGTCAAATATGCTTTTAAAGCAAATAAAACACCTTATCTCTTCATCAGGAAGTTCAAATCCGAACAAGAGGAAAGATCATGACAAATCTGTTAAAAATAGCAAAAAAATAAAGCAATTTATAAAATATTGCTTTATTCTTGCTTTACAATGACTTGTAGATTTACTACTCTCATAATTTGATTATTTTTGCAATTAAAGATTTAGAATTTTTTTTGCAAAAAATAATAACTTATTTCTCGAATATAATTCTTGATTTTCTTAAAAATCATAAAAGATATGATAATATTTTGTCTTACATTGTAATTGATTTTCTTAAAAAAACCAATAAAACTAAAGCCTAAGGTATATCTATGAAGGAACTTATTTACTAGTACAAGGCATTGAAAATAGTAAATAATCCTAAGGCTTTAAGAATTTGCAGAATATTACTAATGCCTATATGAAACTTAGGAAAATGACATCAAATGGAACTTGTGTATGGTCGACCTAGGTATATGAAATTTGGAAACATGATGCATTTGACTTGGGACATTTGATATTTTAATGCAAAATAAAATAATTCCCAAGTTCGAGCAAGGGAAAAATGGAAAAAACAAAGGAAAACCCTAAAATAATTTCATTTTGTACTTGTCATTTTGAAAGAAAGCTCTGTTGAGAGGAAAGATGCGCCGCCACCATGCTAGCGTTTCAGTTTGAAACCTCCATTTGAGTCTCCAATCTTTCTAATTCTGATTATATTCGGCCTCCAAAACTCATGGTAAGCTTCAACTAGAATTTTCATTGTTCCTTGGCTTCTTTTGATAAAAGAAAAGGCCTCATAGGCCGCAGCTATGCGAGGATTATCTTATGCATTCTTTACTCTGGGTTTCCTTCCTTTTATTTTTGTGTTCTTGGTCACCATTGTGAGAGCTTGAACTCTATGTTTGAGAGCTCTTAAGAGCTAGCCATTCCACTTCACTCCTCCACTGTTGACAAGGGTAAGCTCTAGATTCCATTATCTATTTGCTTTTTTCATCAATGAAAAACCTTTAAAAACTAAGCACAAGAGCTATGATTGCTATTTTGAAACAAATGCAAACCACACACTGGCCATGCCACGAACATGGGTTTCTTGGATTTATTGAAGAATACATCACTCCATTTCATAATCTCTATCTCCAAATTTTGGTTTATTTGAAGCAAAGTTTGAAATGGTTCTTATCATTCTTGGAAAATATAACTGAACCTCCATAAATGGTCTCGACCCATTATGCATTACATGCATTCTTGAATTTTCTTGTAAAACCCTCACATGGGTATGCTGGAAATTATGGTAAATCTATATTTTTAATAAAACCCCATGTGGGTTCACTTTATTCTAAAAGGAATTCACTTATTTCTATACTTAATGCAAAAAACCCAACATGGGTACTCAATATTTTTTGAAGAAAATTATCTATTCCTTACTAGAGCTCGACCCATCGAGGTATTTCATTTTCATTTTTTATTTTAATAGAAAACCTTAGATTTTGTTAACAAACCCTACACAGGTTTGGCTTTTGTGAAAAAAAATGGGCCAACAAGCTACGTCTAACCCTCCATCATATAGGTATCAAGCTCATTGTATCTTTGTTGTTGTGTTTTCTACATGAGCCACCATGAACGTTGTTTGACCATGCTTTAGGAGCTCAAAGAGAGATTGGATGCCATAGAAGAAACCCTTCTTTTATTTTTCTACCAAAATCAAAGTTTTCAATAGCTTGTTTCTGCAACAGAATGAATGCTCCTTGTATTTCCAATTTTGTGTTTACATATATGGCATCTCCACTCATATGAGGTCAATATTTGTTTTCTACTTTGAATGAGAAGCAAAAACCCAAATGGGTTTCAAGCTTCAGTAAAATCTTGAGATATGGTCCAAACACTTGTGCATTTCATGAAGGCATTTGCTGCTCACAGGGTTAAAACTTGGCTGAATGATATTGTTTTTACCATTAAAATACCTACATTTTATGAAATTTCTATATTTTCCTTGGGACAAGTTTTAGATTCAGAAAATACAAAAAATGTGTTTGAATCCTTCATTGGTATTGTTGAAAATCTTCAAGACAACATATGGAACCCATTTTCTTCCTAAAAACACCATCCTGCACATGGAATTTGATTGGAAACTACAGATTATCTATCTGCCCTAATCTCTTTTGCATTACTATGACCTCTTATTTCACCTATGTTTTTTCAGCCACCACTTAAAAGATGAATGCGTGCAAATAGAGACACTTAAATGATGTCTTCTCATTTCCATTTTGAAATTAATGCAAAGATCTTCCTTGACATGGCATAAAAAAAGAAATATAAAAACACTTCTCACCTTTACTATTCAGGCATTGATTAGATGATATCACTGCTCCCTATCTTGTCACTCTTCATGCATTTTTATGTTTCATTTAATGAAAACTGTTCCATGCACTTTTTCTCTTCTCAAATGAAAATCTGAAACTTATCACATGTTCCCTTTATCAAGCAGTGCTCTTTGTTAATGAGGCATTATGTATGCCTATTCACTATCACCATCATGAGCATGAACACTGTTGTAGTTCTCATAATATCATGAACATGATGAACAAAACAATACTCACAGCAGCAAACAAATAGCACATCAACATTTAAACTTGCAAGTATGACATTGAGGAATCTCAGTTGAATTGATTAAACTCATTAAGTTTGTTGTTCACCTGTAGCTTTCAAAAAAGAATATCACTTGATTGCTATGAGTGAATAGTTGGATTAATGGCTTTGATGAATGAAACTCTACTTTACTCTTTCATGAATAGTTCTGATGAACATGATGATTGCACTCCTTCACTCAGCCCCATCTGTAATACCAAAGGGGCAACATGTTGAGCTCTACCCTTGTGGGAGCCCATTTTTCTCCAAATGCTTGTTCTTCACAAGATAATCAACTACATTACTTTTCCTATACCTGCACAAGGAAACAAACAATGTTAGCAAAAAACCAATATATGATGATGATGTTTTCCTTTTCAATTCGTGTTTATGATATTTCCTTTAGTTGATTCTATGCATTCCAAGGATTGAAATATATCTTTGTTATTATGGCATGTAGTATAGTTCATACCCCGAGCTCTTAATTGACACCCCTCTAAAAATTTTATAGGTACATTTAGGAGCGGAAGTAGGATAGAGCAAGCTATGAGGAGTCAACCAAAGATCAACTCAGGCAATGATAGATATGTCCCATGTTATTTGCTTCTCTCTTTCAGTTGTATATTTCCTTTCTTGTAATGAATAGAACCAACTAAAACCAAGAATTGTGTGGATCTTTAAATTTCTTCTTTGATTTCCATTCTGAAAGAAATGCATTGAAATGCAAAGTTGTACCATCATTTGTATTCTTACAATCAAATGAAAACATGTAATGTGAATACTTCATGAAATAAATGAAAGCACCCTGTTATGCTTAATCATTTGTATACTTAGTTCTGCACTCCATTTGATTTGTAAAATATTTGAGCAATACTTCTAAAACTTAGTTTTCCTAAAAAACTTGCATAACTGTCACTTGATGAATGATAATTATAGTGAAAACAACACTTAAGCACATGTAGTAATAACTATTCTTTCACTTTCAGATATAACAATATTTAATCAACTCCACCAATTGAGTTATAGCAAAAAACTGGTAATATTTTGGTAATTACCACTGAATGCTTGCGAATTAAGCATAGATCAGTTGCCTTTGAAAACTCCATTGGGCGCAGAGTCAAATTTGCACCTTCATGAAATTCAAAACTTTGAAGAACAACACTCCAAACAATAGAAAAATAAAAAAAACAAAGCAGAAAGCAAACTAACAGGCCTTGATGGCCAATCAAACACATGCAACAATGCTTAGGGAAAAGAAAACTACTGAAAATAAATGTGCGTAACACACTTATTTGCAACAACTACTCTACTTATTTACAAGATAGAAATTATCTCAGAGGTAATGCTTGAGGTGGATCCCATTAACTGGTATAGACAACACCTCTGTAGTCAACTTAGAAAGTTGGAAAGTGTTGTGCTACTTGCACTCCATGATCACATAAGGCCCGTCCCAAATTGCATCAAATTTGGAATATCTTCTAGGTATGCTCTTATATTCATTCCACTTAAAAACTAGATCACCAGTGATGAAATATTGTGGTCTTTCCCTTTTATCAAAAGAGCTCTTCATCTTTGCTTGATGTATTTCAAGTTTCCTTAAAGCTTCCTTTCTAGTTTCCTCAAGCTCTATCAATTGTGCAAATCTTACTTCAAGAGGTTGTTCATTCAGCAATTCCAACTCTTTAACGAAGCTCAAAGTAGGCAATTCAATAGAAATAGGTAATTTAGCCTCTTTTCCATAAGCAAGTACATAAGGAGAACAACTAATGGCCCTTTTAGGAGTCACCCTATTAGCCCAAAGAGCTAACTTTATCTTTTCATGCCATGTTCATTAATTATCTTACACTGTCTTCTTGATTATCTAAATTAGATTCTTATTGGTAGATTTTGCCTGACCATTTCCCTACGAATAATAATTAGAATACATGTTCAAATAAATGTTATTCCTAACTGACCAATCATAAATCCTTAAACCGTTAAAAGCCAAACCATTGTCAGAGATTATTGAATCTGGAGTACCAAATCTTGACACTAAGTCTTGATAGAAATTAAGCACAAAAGTCTCATTTGCTTCTTTCAAAGCAATAGCTCCAGTCCACTTAGTATAGTAATTTGTTGCAGTAAGGATCCACTTATGACCCACACTTGAAGGTGGATTGATAGGTCCAATTAAATCTAAACCCCACTTGGAAAATGACTGCTCCACCTGAATAAGGTGCAAGGGTAGCATTGCAAGCCTTTGTTTTACAGAAAATATAATGCATTTTTTACATCTTTGGACCCAAGCAATAGCATCTTTAAACAGATCTAGCCAATAATAACTAGCCCACATAATTTTCAAGGCTATTGTTCTTGTAGCAAAGTGGCCTCTTGAACAAGGAAAACTTTAGTGGCAAATCTTCGCCAATTGGCGAATATTTACAATCGAGACCTCCAAAAATGGCGAATAGTACAAGCTAAAAATGATGTAGAATCACCAAGTTTTTACAAAAAATTATTTTTTTCTCGATTAATTCACCTATGTAAACAATGCGTCATTGGAACTAAATCAACTGATTTTCCAATAGTTTATACTATAATCACAAATATTAATTAAATTCGCTAGTAATATTATATTACTACCATTAATTTCGGGGCAATATCGCCACAATAATAAATTACCATTTAATTAAATTAGGGATATTTTAGCCTTGAATAGGGCTTTAATTTATTGCCATCAAATCATCAAGATTATCATTTTAATCAAATGATTGTAAGTTGATTCCGCACCCTAATACACACGTTCCTTTTAAAAGGATTTTTTAGTCCCAAAAATTGTTTTGGTCCACACGATTAAAAATCTAATCAATGGTCTTTATTGTCAGCCTATCACCCAAAACTTGAACCTTTTAACCTATGTCACGGGGTTCTGGAAGTTTGAAACTGGGCGACAGTGTGTTGGTCGATGGATTGTTGAGTCACTGACTTCTCTAACCTTGGAACCTTGTCGCGGTGTTCAGAAGTTTCTTAACTTCTTGACTAGTCGATCTTCTTTGTTGTCGTGGCGTCTTGGAGTTTCCTAATCTCTGACTGGAGGTCATGAAGTTTGTGGTTTCTCTAACTGGGCGACAAGCCGATGGATGGTGGGATTGGTCTGCGTGGATGGTGACGACCGTGTACAACAGTGACTTGGATGTTGACTTGGAGGTTGGGAGTTAAATATTTAAGTCTTTTCGGGAGACTTGTTGCGAATATTATAGATTTCCATCTCGATTCTCCAGAATTGCACAAGTGGTGTACGCATGTCTTGGTGGAGACCACAAGGAATGGCCGATAGTTTGTTGTGATAGTCAAAGGTGATGGATGAGTGATGTGTCAACATGTGGCGCAATTTCATTTGTTGATTTTACATCACTATTGTAAATCAACAATCATTAGAAAATTTTAAAAGGAGAGATTCACCATTGTAATTAATATTTTTAGTGATTATTCGCTAGGATTCACCACTATGATTATTATTTTTACCAATTATTCATTAAGATTTGCCAAGATTTGATTATTTTTTTTAATAATGAGCATAGATTCACTAGGAAAATTAATATGTTTTTCAAATAAAAGGAAAGATTCGCTAGGATTTTACACCTTCACCAAGGGGGGGTTTCTTAAAGTTATCCCTGCTCTTGAAGGCCCATCATGAAATTTTGCTAAAATCTTATCGACTTGATTAGGCTGAATGCACCTTAATAAAACACCTTGAAAGTCTCTCCTATAAAGAATGTCATCAATAATTGCAAAAGGAATAGCCTGTAATTTGTAATACCTTATTTTTTCTCTATCTAAGCCTTCGAGGCACTCACCAGTTTGTAAATAGTGCATCATTTGTTGCAACCAAGTAGTAGAAGAAACTGGAACAACAACTCCATCATCATTGTTTAACACTCTATCAACATTTTCTGCTTCTTCTAAGTTGTTGTCCTCATTTCTTGCAATCTGTTCACACAAACCCTTGCCTCTAACGATCTTAGTTACCTTAATATCAATGTCTAATTCCATCACTTTGGTTATCCGACCAGCATGCTTATCATTAATATCTTTGTTAAGTAAGAAATCCTTAATAGTTGAATGAGCAACCAGTAAGTGAATTTTTCTATTTGACAGCATATGCCTGAACTTTTTTAGGCTTCTTACAATAGCAAAAACATTTTTCTCAACAAAAGAGTACTTCACCTCATAATCATGTAATACTTGGCTAAAAAATGCTACAAGTTACTCCAAACCTTCATCATTTTGCTGGCAAAGCATGGTAGAAATACTATCAACTCCTCCAATTGCATAAAGAATGAAATCTCTATTGTACTTTGGATTAATGAGGGTAGGGGCAGCTGCAAGGGCTTCTTTAATCTACTCAAAACTTCTCTTACCCTTCTTGGTCTAGCTAAAAGACATTCTTTTTAAGCATTGAAGCACGAGAGGTTGCAACAAGGCTGCAATATTTGGTATGAACCTTCTCACAAAATTTATTCTTCCAAGAAAGCTTTGCAAGCCTTTCTTGTGAGATGGTAATGGTAATTCAAGAATTGTAGAGACTCTTTTAGAGTCTATAGAAATACCTTGCTTTGAAACAATGTGTCTAAGGAGTTTACCTTCGTGTACAGAAAATATACACTTCTTCAGATTGAGACACTCCAAACTCTCTGCATCTCTGAAAAATCTGCTCTAAATGATCAAGATGCTCATTAGCATTTGTAGAAAAAATAGTAATGTCATCTAAATATACACAAATGAACTTGTTCATAAGGCCATGAAAGGCCATGTCCATTGCTTGCTAAAAAGTTTCTCCAGCATTGGATAAGCCGAAAGGCATCTTTTTGTAAGCCATCGTGCCCCACTTAGTTGTGAATGCTGTCTTGAATTGATCCTCTTGTTTTACTAGAATCTAGTTCTAACCTGAGTAACCATCTAGCAAAGAAAATCTGTCAAAACCAGAAATTACCTGCAGAATTTGCTCCATGGAAGGGAGTGGTTAGTGATCTTTTAGTGATGCTTTATTTAAATCTCAAAAATTGACACACAATTTGATTTCCCCACTTTTCTTCCTAACTAGAACTAAGTTTGACACCCAAGAAGTATATTTGATAGGAAAGATAATACCATTATCGACTAACTTATTCAACTCAACCTTCATAAGGTGTTCTAATTTTGGATTAAGAGGTCTTTGTTTCTACCTTACTAGTTTTGCATTAGGTTCTAATTCGATAGTATGTTGGGCTAGTTCTGTATCAAAACCTTTCAAATCCTTGTACTCCCAAGCAAAAACATCGCTAAATTTCTAACATAATAGAATACATGCTTGCTATTCCTCTTTATTACATACCTTTCCCAGCTTGAGAAGCTTGCCTTTGAAGATTTCAATGGCCTCATAGTGTTCTTCTTTAATAGCTAGGCTGCACTTGTCTTTCCACACTTGGTCATCTGAATTGAACACAAATTCCAAGGTCACCAAACCTTTTGGAAGCTTGTTTGTCTTCAACTGCATAATCTAGTTATCATACTATTCCTATGACTTTTTTTGGTTTCCATCTACAAACTTAGCTTCAACAATTAAAAAATTTACAATTTGCTAATCATTGTCAAAAACCTGCCAACTCACATTATTGTCAGGTACAGAAGGTTTGACCACTATTTTTACATATTGACGTGTCTCTACTTTGTGAATCTCGTTTGGAATATCAAATTGAGCTCCTATGGCAGTGAGCCTATCTGCATGCTTATTTTCATTTCTAGGAACTGAAACAATATTAAAAGCATCAAAATCTTCCAGTAAATCCCATACATGATGCTTATATTTCTTAAGCAAGTCATTTTTTGCAGCATTTATATTTTTGACCTAATTTACTATTAACTCTGAATCACCATAAACTTGTAAGCATTTGATACCTCTCTTTTGAGCCCATTCTAGGCCACGCACTAATGCTTTGTATTTAGTTGTATTGTTTGAACAACTGAAAGCAAATCTGCAAGTTGAAAAATATTTATCTGAGCCCTTTGGTGAAATCAACATAGCTCCACCTCCAACACCTATACTGCTTCTCGAACCATCGAAGTAAAGCTCCCAATTCTTATCTTCTATTTCTACAGACTATTCCTCCTCTTTGCAAAGATTAGGCATATCAAAATAGGTTCGCGAATCATATATACTCCTAATCCTATCTCATCTATGTGTTGAAAAGGATCAAGCTCGTGATCTTCGGCTACCCATTCATCTCAATTCATATTTTCTATAGGGGTGCTACATTATGAGGTCATGGTTTATTCCTCTAATACAACCTGGGTGGCGTAGAGGCTAGCATTTTTAGGATTCGGGGAATATGGTTTGATATGGTCTTTGGCTAGAGGCTCAGACTTTATGGTCACTTTCGTACCATACCTTGTTCTAAAAAACAAATGAGACCAATTAGAGGACAAAAACCCACCCAGTTTGGCTATAAAATCCCTCGAGAGACAAATGGTGAAGTGCAGTGGCAAATTGATAACATGTATATCGTAATGAATAGAAAAACTCAAGGATGCATGCAAGGTATGTGCCAAGTTCTTGATTATACCAATAGTTTTAACAACAGACCCATCTAACTGAACTACACCCTTTTGGGGGTTAGGCTCATAAACAATACCTAGGTTATCAGCCAAACTCTTAGGCATAACTGAGCTACTAGCACTAGAATCAACCATACAATTGTGTACTATCTTATCACCAATAATCAGACTTAAATAAAATAGGGGGCTTTACCTCTTTAGTTTTTTGTTCATTTTTAACCTCCAGATCATTTGCAAGCATGACTTTAGCCACTCCTTGATTAGTATCATCAGAAATGGACAGCCCAGCTAAAGCATCTTGTAGCAAACCTTTTTGACCTAGGATGTGTAAAGCATCTAATACAGACATGCTGATAGTATCATTTTTGAGGTGTTCAACAATATTGAAAGAGGTAGGATTTACCTTCTGCTAGATTTTTGTGACAACAGCATCATTTTGCTTCTGCAAAGGTTGTAAATGTGTCTTTGACTACTCCTTGTTAGGCATTTCTTGGCCTCTTTTTCAGAATCTGCACTTTAGGCTATGCTACAGGATTAATATTTGATGAAGAAATGGGTTTCTTATCCTTTGTAGGCTACTGCTATGAATTTCCAGCTTGCTACCCCAAATCCATAGCTCTCTTTTTTGATCTGGCATTGGCCAGAATGGGAGAATTTTGTTGATCTTGGTCGTTCACACCATAGAACTTGGAAATCTGCTAGTTTGGCAAGGAAACCTCAAGGTTATCTTGTTGTTCTTGATTATGATGTGCAACACTTTCTAAACTAGCATAGTTGTTTTGGACCATTAAGGCTTGATTTCTCATGCCATTAGCACATGTTGATTGGTTATGGGGCCGATTGCATGGATAACACCAATCGCAATCCTGGGCAATGTTATTCTATGGTACGATTTCCCTTGATGAACTGGCTATGTTTGGGTTGTATGGATGGAATGGTCTTGGGTTAAAACTCTTCCTTTGGACTTGATAATCATTCTAAAAGGCAGGCCTATTAGGCTGGTTCTGCTGATAAGGGGCTTGGTAAGGCTTGTGCTCTTGGCTAACTTGTTTCTTTATGTTCATGAGACCATTCCCAAAGGTCTTAAGTATGCTTTTAATCTCCTGAAGCTCTTGGGACTGGGCTAGAGCAACGGGTTCACGTGTTGCAGTGTGATATCCTATTGCTGGTACAGGTTGGACAACAACTAAAGGGGGTAAAGTAATAGGAATAGGCAGTTGCATTTCAAGAAACAAAGGAATAGGAGGTCTAGGGGCTATTTCCCTGGCTTGAATTAGAAATTTTTTAGCTCTAATGGTGATGTCATAAGTGTTAGGGAGTGTATACCCACCCATAGATTAGGTCATGACCGAAATCTTACTATTTAAGGCTTTTAAGTAAAACAAAAAATCATGAGTTGGTAAAGGCTTTACCATTGTAGGAATTCTATCTCAGGTTCTCTAAAATCGATAGTTGAAATCAACCAAGTGCTTGTGTGGCACCCTCTTGATCGTGCTTAGTTGTTCCAACAAAGATGCATGATCTAATTTCTCAACAAAATATTGGTACAGGCCATTGCCTAGTGCATCCCATGTCACGATTGAGTTGGTTGCAAGGCCTTTGAACCATTGCAATGCTTTCCCTTTGAGTGATCCAGCCAAGAGTCTTAACGTGGCGTTCTCTTGCGTGATGTTATGAATTGAGCATAGGGTGGCCACATCACAAATATGCTCAATCAGTGTTGTGTGATCCTCCCCGGTAAAGTACAGTAGGCTTCTAAAGGCTACAACTGGGATGTCATGTTAAGTAATTTCTAATGGACTGCCTCCATTAAAAGGTGCAAATGGGTGTTGTCTTGGCGCTGCCATTAGCGGTGCTTGTGATATTGGAACTAGGATACCTGGTGATAAAACCAAAGAACTGAAAACATGAGGTGTTGATTTTGACCTTGCGGGTGTTTCAAACAACCTCTTTGTTGTTCTGCCTCTTCTGCATGGTGGGGAAAACTATCGGTATTCAAAAGGTGCAACACTTGATATGGTTTGTACTTTTCTCATGTGCAGGTTGCACTAAGTTTGCATGAAAAAAGAAAATCGAAATCGCCAGGTATATTGAAATGAGCCTCCAAAAAAAGAATAACTTGTTGCATACACCAAACAACTTTAAAATATTAACAATTTCTCTAAAATTGATTCTTAGAGTCCCACCGGGCATGCCAAAAATTGTTAACAATCAAATATGCACCCTTTGTTAGATTTGCAAAAAATCAAACTATCTATTGAAACATGGAAACTCTTTTCAAATGTGAGTGATCTATGTGAAAAGAGAATCTCCAGAGTGACTTGGTTCTTTGAATGATGGATCCTATTCTAAATGATTTTCTAGAAAAAGGGATAGAGAATATGATTGAAATGAAAACCTATCTAATACGATCTCAACTTAATAATGACTTTGGTATTTCACCCACAAACAGTCTTCAACAAAATAACAATGGAATCTCAATCTTTCATGAACATCAATACAAAATTGATTTGCATGAAGGTCTGGACCTAAACACAGCATGCAACCTGCATTAAATGAACTTTTTGTATCAATAATATGCAATAGTAGGAGACAAAAAGGATCTGTAAAACAAAATCACAATATGAACATCATACTAAAACTGCAAATAGAGACAAATATTGGAGATAAGAATGTTGCTTTTTATTGGATGGAGTGAAACTCTCAAAACCTGAGTACAAAGAAGTTTACAAGCTCAAAAATGTGTAAGAGCAAGAAATTAGAATTTGAAGTGAGAAAACACTAAGCTTTCTTCAAAATATACCTCAAAAACCCTAATTCGAGCTCAAGTTTGCACAAAAGCAAAGAAAACACACTTTTTGCATGCACATACTTAAAGGCTTCTCAAAATAGGTCAAATATGCTTTTAAAGCAAATAAAACACCTTATCTCTTCATCATGAAGCTCAAATCTAACCAAGAGGAAAGATCATGACAAATCTGCTAAAAATAGCAAAGAAATAAAGTAATTTATAAAATATCGCTTTATTCTTGCTTTATAATGACTTGTAGATTTACTACTCTCATAATTTGATTATTTTTGCAATTAAAGATTTAGAAAATCTTTTGCAAAAAATAATAACTTATTTCTCCAATACAATTCTTTATTTTCTTAAAAATCATAAAAGATATGATAATATTTTGTCTTACATTGTAATTGATTTTCTAAAAAAAACCCATAAAACTAAAGCCTAAGGTATATCTATGAAGGCTCTTATTTACTAATTCAAGGCATTGAAAATAGTAAATAATCCTAAGGCTTTAAGACTTTGCAGAATATTACAAATGCCTATTTAAAACTTAGGCAAATGACATCAAATGGAACTTGTGTATGGTCGACCTAGATATATGAAATTCGGCTACATGATGCATTCGACTTCAACATTTTATATTTTAATGCAAAATAAAATAAGTCCCAAGTTCGAGCAAGGGGAACATGGAAAAAACAAAGGAAAACCCTAAAATCATTTCATTTCGCACTTGTAATTTTGAAAGAAAGCTTTGTTGAGAGGAAAGATGTACCACCACCATGCTAGGGTTTCAATTTGAAACCTCCATTCGAGCCTCCAATCTTTCTGATTTTAATTATATTCGGCCTCCAAAACTCATGGTAAGCTTCAATTGGCATTTTCATTTTTCCTTGGCTTCTTTTGATGAAATAAAAGGCCTCATAGGCTATGGCTATGGGATGATTATCTTATGCATTCTTTACTCTGTGTTTCCTTTTATTTATGTGTTCTTGGTCACCATTGTGAGAGCTCGACCTCTATGTTTGAGAGCTCTTAAGAGCTAGCCGCACCACTTCACTCCTCCACTGTTGACAAGGGTAAGCTCTCTTCCATTATCTATCTAGACTTTTCATCAATGAAAAAGCTTTAAAAAATAAGCACAAGAGCTATGATTGTTGTTTTGAAACAAATGCAGACCACACACTGGTCACGCCATGAACATGGTTTTCTTGGATTTATTAAAGAATCCCTCACTCCATTTCATAATCTCTATCTTTAGATTTTGGTTTTTATGAAGCAAAGTTCGAAATGGTTCTTATCATTCTTGGAAAATATAACTGAACCTCCATAAAAGGGATTGACCCATTATGAATTTCATGCATTCTTGCATTTTCTTGTAAAACCCTCACATGGGTATGCTGGAAATTATTGTAAATCTATATTTTTAATAAAAACCCATGTGGGTTCACTTTATTCTGAAAGGAATTCACTTATTTATGTACTTAATGCAAAAAACCCAACATGGGTACTCAGTATTTTTTGAAGAAAATTGTCTATTCCTTACTAGAGCTCGACCCATCATGGTATTTTGTTTTCATTTCTAATTTTAATATCAAACCCTAGATTTTTATAAAAAACCCTACAAAGGTTTGGATTTTTTGAAAAAAAAGGGCCAACAAGCCACAGCTAACCCTCTATGATATGGGTATCAAGATCATTGTATCTCTATTGTTGTTTTTTCTTTTCTGTATGAGCCACCATGAATGTTGTTTGACCATGCTTTAGGAGCTCGAAGAGAGCTTGGCTTCCATAGAAGAAACCCTTCTTTTGTTTTTCTTCCAAAATCAAAGTTTTCAGTAGCTTGTTTTTGCAATAAAATGAATGCTCCTTTTATTTCCAATTCTGTGTTTATATATATGGCATCTCCACTCATATGAGGTCAAGATTTTTTTTCTGCTTTAAATGAGAAACAAAAACCCAAATGGGTTTCAAGCTTCAGTAAAATCTTGAGAAACCTTGTTGCATTTCATGAAGGAATTTGCTACTCACAGGGTTAAAAATTGGCTGAATGATATTGTTTTTACCATTAAAATACCTACATTTTATGAAATTTTTGTATTTTCCTTGGGACAACAAGATTTAACATTCTGAAAATGAAAAAAAATGTGTGTGAATCCTTCATGGGTATTGTTGAAAATCTTCAAGACAACATATGGAACCCATTTTCTTCCTAAAAACACCATCTTGCACATGGAATTTGATTGGAAAATGCAGATTAACTATCTTCCCTAATCTCTTTTGCATTATTGTGAGCCCTCATTTCACCTATGTTGCTTCAACCACCACTTAAAAGATGAATGCTTGCAAACAGAGACACTTAAATGATGTCTTCTCATTTCCATTTTGAAATTAATGCAAAGGTCTTCCTTGAAATGACATAAAATAAGAAATCTAAAAGTACTTCTCACCTGTACTGTTCAGGCATTGATTAGATGATATCACTACTCCCTGTCTTGGCACTCTTCATGCATTTTTATGTTCCATTTAATAAAAACTGTTCCATGCACTATCTCTCTTCTCAAATGAAAAATTGAAACTTATCACATGTTCCCTTTATCAAATAGTGTTCTTTGTTAATGAGGCATTATGTATGCCTGTTCACTATCACCATCATGAGCATGAACACTGGTGTACTTCTCATAATATCATGAATATGACAAACAAAACAATACTCACAACTACAAAAAAATATCATAGCAACATTTAAACTTGCAAGTATGACATTGAGGAATCTTAGTTGAATTGATTAAACTCATTAATTCCGTTGTTCACCTATGGCTTTTAGAAAATCATATTACTTGTTTGCTATGAGTGAACAGTCAGCTTAATGGCTTTGATGAATGAAACTATGATTTACTCTTTCATGAATAGTTCCGATGAACATGATGATTGCACTCCTTCACTCAGCGCCATCTATAATACCAAAGGGACAACATGTCGAGCTCTACTCTTGTGGGAGCCCATTTTTTTCCACATGCTTGGTCTTCACAAGACAATCAGCTACATGACTTTTCCTATACCTGCACAAGGAAACAAACAATGTTAGCAAAAAAACAATATATGATGATGATGTTTTCCTTTTCAGTTTTTGTTTCTGTTATTTCCTTTAGTTGATTCTATGCATTCCAAGGATTGAAATATATCTTTTTTAGTATGGCATGTAGTATATTTCATATCTTGAGCTCTTAATTGACACGGTCCCTCTCAAACTTTTGTTGGTACATTTAGGAGTGGAAGTAGGATGGAGCAAGCTATGAGGTGTCTTACTAAAGATCAACTAAGGCAATGATGGATATGTCCCATGTTATTTACTTCTCTCTTTTAGTTGTATATTTCCTTTCTTGTAATGAATGGAACCGGCTAAAACCACGGCTTGTGTGAATCTTTAAATTTCTTCTTTGATTTCCATTTTGAAAGAAATGCATTGAAATGCAAAGTTGTACCATCATTTGTATTCTTGCAATCAAATGAAAACATGTAATGTGAATACTTCATGAAATAAATGATAGCACTCTATTATGCTTAATCATTTGTATACTCAATTCTGCACTCCATTTGATTTGTAAAATATTCGAGCAATACTTCTGAAACTCAGTTTTCTTAGAACACTTGCATAACTGTCACTTGATGAATGATAATTATAGTGCAAACAACACTTAAGCAAATGCAAAAATAGTTGTTCTTTCACTTTCAAATATAACAATATTTAATTAGCTCCACCAATTGAGTTGTAGCAAAAAATTGGTAACATGTGCTCCTGCATTCAAGAAGAAGAAGGATCTATCTCATGTTCATTGTTCTATATGTTACAAGTATGGTCACTATGCAAAGGATTGTCCAACCAGGCCTAAGAAGTAGGCTTCCATTGCTGATGTTGATGAGATCTCTCCATAGAAGGATTCAAGTGGTTTCCTATTATATTCATCTCTTTCAAGTAGTGTGCCTACTGAAAACAATACTTGCCTAATTGATAGTGGTGCCTCCCACCACATTACCGGATTTAGAGAGCACCTAACTGATTTAGTGGAGAGAGATTCTAGTGAAAAATTCATTATTGAAGATGATGCTAGTTATTCTATGAAAGGAGTTGGGACCTCCTCTCTTCACTTGGATTCTGACATTACCTTGCAGTTGAGTGATGTCCTATTTGTTCTAGGCATCAAGCAAAATCTTGTCTCTATCTCAGCCTTGGAAGCAAGGGGTATCAAGTTGCATTTTTAGAATGTAAAGTTCTTGTATGGCCAAATAACTCAAGTATCAATACTGCTTGGGTGATTGGAATTTGACATGAGTGCCTCTATAGACTTTTCAATTGCCCAGTTCAGGCTCTATTGCATGATTCGTCAAGTTTTTGTGAACTTTGGAATAGAATATTGTCTCACCTTCACTTTCGAGCACTACCTACCATGGAGAAGATGGTTTCAGGCCTTCTGAAACTCAACCAGGAGCATGAAGGAACTTGCAGAGTTTGCACATTGGAAAGACTTGGATTTATTTCTTGAAATTTAAATAATTTCAGGAAGTATTAGTGAGGTTCAAAGAATTCAAAGCTCAAGTAGAGAAATTTTTTGGGAAGAGGATCAAATTTCTGAGATATGATAACAGAGGAGAGTACATTTTCGGCAGCTTCTAAAACTTTTGCATTGAAGCAGGGATTAAGAGGGAGTTTTGTGTCCCTTACAATCCTCAACAGAATAGTGTTTCTAAAGGAAGAATAAATCTATTTTGGAAGCAACCAAAGCCATGATTCATGACCAAGATCTACAAACCTTCCTTTGGGTGGAAGCATCTAGGACAGCTGTCTATGTTCATAATAGAATTCCTCATTGCATTTTGGAGAACATGACTCCTAAAGAAGCATTCACACGGGTGAAGTCAGAAGTAAGTCATTTGAGGATCTTTGGTTGTCTAGTGTATGTCCATGTACCTAAAGATAAAAGGACAAAGTTGGAACCTTCTAGCAAGAAGGGGGTATTTGTAGGTTACAGTGAGACATCAAAATCCTACAAACTCTACATTCTAGGTCAGAAGTTGATTGAGATAGTAGGGATGTTACATTTGAAGAGAATGTTGCATTCAGGAGATCCAAGGGCACCCACATGGAGATAGACCATGAAGATCAAGAGTCTCCTCAGGATATGGAAGTTGACCATACTCCTGAGATTAGAGGGAGACTGTTGAACCTAAAGAAGATGATGATCTAGTTGAGCCCTTGGAACCTACTGATGGGCCTACAAATATTGTAATTGGAAGAAAAAGACCTCTTTGGGCCAAGGAAACAATGTAGGAGGTAGAAAGGTTTGCAACCCCAAGAGGAACTTTTAGAGAAAGTAAGAGACCGCATAAGTTTTCCAGTTATGTTGCATTAATGAGTCAAATAATTGAATTTGAGCCTTCCAGTGTTGAGGAAGCTACTAGTCATCAGGTTTAGAGAGATGCTATGTCTGAAGAGTATCAATCCATTCTCAAGAATGATGTTTGGGACATTGTACCTAGACCAGAAGGAAAATCAGTGGTATCTTCTAAATGGCTCTTCAAGATCAAGCATGCAGCCGATGGGAGCATTGAGAAGTACAAGGCTAGGTTCATGGCTATAGGATTCTCATAGAAAGAGGGAGTTTACTATGAGGAAACCTTTTCTCTAGTTGCTCGCTATACTTCAGTCAGGACCATCATTGCTATTACAATAGCAAAAGGATGGAAGATTCACTAGATGGATGTGAAGACAACATTTCTGAATGGTGTAATCAAGAAAGAGATGTATATCGAGCAACCTGATGGCTTTTAGGTGCATGGGAAGGAGTCTCATCTTTGTAGGCTGAAGAAGGCCTTGTATGGCCTTAAGCAGGCTCCTTGTGCTTGGTACGGAAGGATTGATCATTACTTGATGAGCTTGGGTTTCTCCAAGAATGATGTTGATTCAAACCTCTACTTCAAGGTAATTAATGGAAAAGCATTGATCTTGGTTTTGTATGTTGATGATTTGATTCTTATTGGAGAATATCACCTCATTATCAAATGCAAGAAGGAGTTAGCCTCTAAATTTGAAATGAAGGATCTTGGTCTCATGCACTACTTCCTTGGTCTAGAAGTATGGAAAAAGCCTGATGAGATGATTCTAAGTCAAAGGAAGTATAATATTGACATTCTAAAGAGATTTGGTATGATGGATTGAAAATCCATGTCTACACCTATGGAGACCAACTTGCATAAGTTGAAAGAGGCTACAACTAGTTTAGATCTAGTGGATTCCATGATGTACAGGCAGTTGATTGGATTGCTGACGTATCTAGTCAATACTAGACTAGATATTTTCTATACAATGAGTGCACTTAGTCAATTCATGTGTGAACCAAGGAAAATGCATCTAATTGCAGCAAAGCATATCTTGATATACTTGCATGGCACAGTTGGATATGGCTTGAGATATTCTTCAGGTGTGGACTTGAAGCTACATAGTTATATTGATTTTGATTAGGTAGGGTGTGTTATTGATCAAAAGAGAACCTCTGGATTTTGTTTCAATTTGGGGTCTACAATGATATCCTAGTTTAGTAGGAAGTAGTCTTCTGTGGCACTAAGTACAAGAGAGGCTGAGTATATTGTAGCTTATGTGGTAGCTCGAGAAGAAGTGTGGCTTCAGAAGCTCCTTGCAGGATTGTTTGGACAATCAATGGAGCCTACTATCATTCATTGTGATAACCAGAGTTGTGTGAAGCTTTCTGTCAACCCTGTGTTTCATGACAGAACTAAACATGTTGAGATCAAATACCACTATATCATAGATATGGTATTGAGGAAAGCAATTCAGTTGAAGTATATTAGCACTGATGAGTAGATGGAAAACATTCTCACCGAGCCTCCCTCTACGATAAAGTTTGTGTACTTTCGAGACAAGCTTGGTATGGTGGAGAATGAAGTCCTAGCTGAGAAGGAGTCTCAGTATTAGTGATCTTTTGTTAATGCATTTCTCTTTGAGAGATATTTGAGGTGAAATCCCTTGTTTCCACCATCTGGGAGAGCCATGGTGGATGTTATGTGTGTGACTCCATGACAACATCACGTAAGAGAGTCTGTGATGATTTTATTTTACTTTTTTTTCACCTTCTAGGAGAGCCATGGTGAAAGTCACAATGAGGTGACAACATCACGTTGAGTGATGAGCACTTGTACATACCATACATGGGTGTAGCCATGATGGTTGATATCACAATGAGGTGATATTTTTCCTTTCCACATATGGGAGTAGCCATTGTGGTTGACATCACGATGAGGTGATATTTCTTATGTAGCTAGAAGTATCCTCCCTAGCTGAGAGGGAGTGTTGATGTTATCATGTGGCGTCAGGTGTCTATTCCAGCCGATCTCCTTTACAATGTTGAATAAATTAAATAATAGTCATTGGCTATTTAATTTATAGAGATAGTGATCTATTATGAAGAAGCACATCTCTTGTATTAAATGATAATTAATAATGGAGGCTCAAATTCATGAAGAGGCACAATCTTGGTGAGGCTCACATCATGCATATTGGACGTGATTTTTGAAAGGAAACATTCCTTTATTGTGGACATTATTTAATGAAGGGACATTCTTCTATGAAGGTCGACATGATGCTTTGAAGGGTCATGTCCTCCACTCCATCTTGTATATATGATCGATGGTGTTTCATTGTTTGACATTCATTCATATCCATTCATTGTTCATTGCAAGTTCGAGTTTCATAAGTGTGATTTTGTCTCAAGTGAAAATCGATATCTTTGTTGAAGGTTGAGATTATTATCATTAGATTGCATCAACTTGTTATTGTATTTGCATCAGATTATGGTGCTTCTTATTGGCCTTCTTATTGGCCCTTTGTAAAGGAGATATTCTTTGTGACATTCAATATATAAGTGATATATTGTTGCTGGGTTTTTCTCCCTCAAGTGGAGGGTTTTCCCAGGGTATATGATGTGTTATTGTGTTGATTTTTGAATTAATTTTTTGTTCTCTACATTTGATCTTAAAATTAACACTCTTGAATATATAATTTACAATTTTCCAATATTAAATAATTTTCTCTCATGTCCCCTAGGACACTTTCCAAGAAATATGGAGACATAAAAATGACATAGGCTTGCAAGGTTAATGTCACCTAGCCTAATGTTCTCCTACTTTACATTATACATTGTAATTGCATCCAAAAGATACAAATAATAAATCAAGTACAATGATAAAGGCCCATGGCCTTCTTGCACCAAGAGAACTTATTTGTGGTTACTGGCTTTGTAAGAGAATCTATAAAATTATCTAGAGTGTCAACCTTATCAATCAAGACCTTACAATTCTCAACCATTTATCACAAAAAGTGGTATTGAACATCAACATTCTTAGCACAAGCATGATACATATGATTTTTGGCCAAAAGCACTTTGATTGTCACATCTAATCCTTACTATCCTATAATCAAAACCAATTCCATTACCAAGTCTCTATAATGATACCACCTCCTTAGAAGCATGTGTAGCAGGCATATACTCTGATTTAGTGGTGGAAAAAGACACTATAAATTTCCTCTTACTCATCCAACTCACTGCACCTCCAAACAAAATAAATACATAGTTGTTAGTGGACCTTCAACTATCCAAGTCACCTGCCCAATATACATCAAAAAACCATCAAGTATATCCAATAAATTGACCATATCATTAGTACCATGATAAAATAAATATTAATCAAAAGTGCCATGTAAATATCTAAACACCCTCTTAATAGAAGTCCAATACTCTTTATCACATGGGGTTAGACATAAACCTTCTTAGAACTCCCACTACTTGGGCTATATCTGGTATAGTGTAAATCATTGCATACATTAAACTACCAATGACATAACATAAGGAACCTTAGACAAAACCTCAAAATCGTCATCAAAATTAGGACACATATCCAAGCTCAACTTAATATAAAAGTGTCAATTAGCTTATTTTTGGTGTTCATAGTAATAAGCATTTAACCATAACTATGTCAACAAGATCAATATGAAAAACCTTTGCTACAATTCTCTACCTTGTGCTACAATAATCTTGGCATAGCCATACCCATCAAAGTAATCATGGCATAGCAAAGCTTTGTACCTTTAAAAGATAGGGAAAATATTTAATGAAAATTTCCAATATTAGTATTGTGATTACATTTTCTAGTCTCAAAATATCTTGTAATTGATTTAAACTAATCTTTATTTTTTAAAATTTTAATCATAAAATAATTGAATTCTTAAGTCATGATTCAAACTCATATCAAAGCATTAGGGACCCAATAGATTTCTTTCTAGTGGATTTTTAAAAATTTGTAACCTCCATAGCAAAGCTCAAGTTCAACACTGCCACCTAGACAATCTCCACTCGAAAATTTAGCAATATTAAAATAAAAGACCAATTATTTATTACAATTTTTGGCCTAATATTTTAATTTATTTCTCCAACTAAATAATTATCAAACCATAGGAAAATTAAAATTAAAATTGATGAGGATATCCCTTTGACCATGGATGCTCCTGCATCATAGAGAATTGAAATAGAACATATTTTAGCAAGTGCAAAAGTGGCTGAAATATTCGTACTCATGTTCTACATGTAAACAATAATTATTTCTAGCATAAAAAAAAGTGGCACATGAAATACAATAATTAAAAACTATTTCTTTGTACACAATACACTTATAATGCTTAATTTCTTCTATTGTGATTGAATGCTTGGTGTAGTTCCACATCAAGAGAGTCATTATTGTATGGTTGAATAATAAATTAGTAGCCAAATATAATGTTAATAAAATAGCTTGTCAAGCCAATGCACACAAGACTTATTGAAATACGATCATAGGTCAAAATGGTAACAATATTATGTAAATTAATTAGTTTTTTTGAGATTCTATTACATTAATCAACAGGTAATCCCTTGAAAATCTAGGTGGTTCCATTTTTTTCACTATGCATGGGTAAAAAATATGATTTAATGTCAATAGTTATTCAATTTAAATGAAGAATCAAAACTACTTTTATGATCAATTTGAATCTATTTTTGAAATTATAGTTTTTTTTCTAATTTGAAGTCTTTTACACCAAAGGAAAGGTGCAAGAAAGAAATCTAAACATTCTACTATAATACTTTTAATTGAGCTATAAAAGTATGCTAGAAAAAAGGTTAAATCCTAGATAGAGATGTTATTAGCAAATAAATTATTTCGGTTGGATATATTTTAGAGTTTAACCTTGAAAATTGCATTCAAAATCCTAAAAATTAGTTACTAATATATGTGCTTAATAAAATGCTATTGGATTACATAGTATCGAAATATGCATTAGAAAAGGATCTCATAAGAAAATTGAAATTAGTAAGCAATGAATATTAGTATTATTTAAAAAACTGGAAGTCCATAAAATGATCTATTAGAGTGTTTGCATTTATAGTTGTCTTGTTCACAACCAAGGAGAACTTATCCTTTTGCATTATAGTTAGCAATAGTATTTCCCCTATAACATGTCAATGTTAAAATATTTAATAAATACTAATTGGAGTTGAGTAGCAATGTAGCAATGGTATTTTCTATAAAGGCCAAGATTTAAAAAATGGGAGCTCCTACCACCAAATACAGGTTTGTAAGAATCAATATTGGGAGATTCTAAATATTATGTTTCAAATGCTTCAATTTTTATCAAGTTGAGTTTTGGGTTACAACATTGAAAAATTCCTTGAATATTTATTGTAAAACAATATGTTCAATGCAACATCTAGCAATGGTATCTAATCAAATGTATTTATTCTATTTTCTAAAAAATACAACACATTTGAACTCTCATAAGATCATGATCATTAAGTATGTTATTTTCATGCAATCCAAAATTATATGAGTTCAAAGACATATATTAAAATGATCACAATCTAATGAGGAAAGACTATAATGTGTCCTCCACCATGCCAAAGTATGCAATTGCACCATCTTAAACAAAACATTTGGTGACATTTTGAATTTTCAATGTTGTAGGTTATTTAAAAAATATAAGGATCCAATACTTCTAACACAAGATAGAGCAATGTAAACAAGCCCATGGTGGTAAAATTTTTTAGGATCAATATAAAAAAATTCCATGGAAAAACCTTACCATTGATGAATAGTTTATGCACATGGCTTTTACCATGAAAATTTCCACCACACTATTAGTTATTTCCCTATTTATACTTTTCTAGCCACTCTTGCTATGAGATTCCATAGTGGAGAGATGTCTTATATGTATAGCTCTTACATTTTTACATCATATTTTATAAATTTTAATGTCATTGGATTAAATCCAAATAAAACCTCCATGATCAATTGTAAAAACTTTGAATATGCCATATGCACCTGCATTGACCAACTTTATTTAGAATTATTTTAGAGCTATGCTATATTTATAATTTTCTAGTTGCAGTCATTGTAAAATTTCACCCTTGGCAATTTCACACTAGGTTTAGCTAGCCCCATTCTTGGATCTAATTGTGCTTATAATTTTCTTGCTTTATGATCCTTTTTGGAAAATAAAAATAAAATTGGGAATTAATATTAAATATTTATTTAATGACACTACAAGGCCGAAAATAAGTTTGGACTAGGGTGCCATTGCCCTTGGGCCTTGACTAGCCTATTTTGGATTAATTTTAAATATGTTATTATCGACAATTTTACATTTACAAATCTAAATTTACTTGTCAGATTTTTATAATTAATTTTGCGATAAGATGAATAAATGCATATAAATACAACTTTTTCATCATTTGAAACTAGAAGCAAGAAAGAAGGAAATTTTAATTCTAATTATGCATTCTAAAAAGTAGTCAAGAGCAGAATAATCAACATTATTATGACAATTTCATCATTCAAGATCCATGTTAGTAATGCATCAAGTTTATGCATAAGATTGTTCATGTTTTTGGGTTCATTTGTTTTGTGAGTACTAACAATTGTAGGACCTTTAATTAAGCATCCAACTCTCCTTGTATGAGATGAGTACAACGACTTCAGTCCATTAAGAAAAATAGATATGAGTGGTAAGTGGAAACACTTGCTATTTATCACTTATTTTATCCATTTATCTCTGCCCAACTAAGGGTAAGCACTCTTTTACATCATCATAACCGTTATAGAGGTGGAAACACCAAAATGGGGTTTGACTTAGGTGAGCCCCTATATGGCACAACCTTTTTTCCCTTCTATTGTTTGTAGGTGATAGATTTGAAGTGGATTTGGGAGAAGATTAAAGACCTAATTACAAGATCAAACATTCAAGCCTCCTATTTCAACAAATTAGGGCAAGAAGAATCATCCATCAAAATATGAAGTTTCGAAGCTGAGTCCATGAGGGAAGATCCCATAGACTATAACCTATTGATACTTGTTCATAAATTCCAAAAACTAGCATAATTCGTTAGTCTAGGGTGCCACTGCTCCTATACAAGCAATTTTAACCACAATTTGCATGCAAGGTTCCTTTATCTCTGCACTATGCTTTTTTATCATTAGTTTTTGTGTTGCAATTTTGTACTTTTCTAAAATCATATTAGTTTGCTATAGATGCATAGTTGAACTAGTTTACATTTACATAAACAAATCAATTCAATTCCTAGTCCATCTAGTCAACATGCAACACAAACAAATCCTCACACCCCCTCCCCTTCCCTTGCCCCTCATGCCCCCAAAAAAAGAGGGACCAAAACCTTGATCTACCATTTTGGCTCTTCCATTGAGGATAGTAGTCAAGTGGTCTTGTGAAATCAATTTGATTCATCTCTAATGTAATGTCAAGAAAGGTGTGATTTAGACCCTAGATCCATTTCCTCACATCACACCAATTTTATTTTTTTCAAATATATCTTGATTATGTTTTAATTTTAATATACACTATCATGACATTGACATGATGCTCCGTCTTATTGCTATTATATCTAATGCCTTTAGCATAATTAATCTCACCTCTTTATCTTAAATTTTTATTATTATTTGATTATTTACTTTAAATAAATTATAGTGATTTTTGAACTTAAAAAATATATATTGGTATTAAAACTTTACCTAGTTCAATTATCCAAAGGTGATGGATGTAGCTAAAGTGCTAAATACAAAGATAAAATTAACCATCGACATAGCAGACTTGAGGTTTAAACCATTGTGAAAATTACTTTAAATTGATTCAAGTGTGAATTGAAATTCACTAGAATTTAGAGTTTGTAGTAGGAAATCAAAAATCTGAAAATCGTTAACCAGGTAACGTGTGCCAAATTTGATTGATTATATGGTTATTTGTTTTGCCTGTTAATGCAACGAAAAATATCCGCGATTTGGGAGCAATTTTTTACTCAAATTCAAATCCTCAGAAACAAAAACACCATTTCTCCAACTGCGCAATTCGCAATGGAAAACATGCAATTTATTGGGATCAAAGAGGATGTATATTTGAAAAGGAAGGCTTACCATTACCAATATTTTCAATTGTGTCTCGCTGCTCTGTTTTTTTTCCAGTCAAATTCTGCTTTGCCTCTCTTATGAGCTCGTCAATCAGCTTCCCAGCACATCTGATGAACTCAAAATGGACTTGCAGTTCAATTTTTACATATCAGTTGCAAATTTTGTAGAATGAATGGTAGTGCCTGAGGGTGATAACAAAATTTTGTTTCGTTTCCTCTGTATGCTGCAAATAGTGAATATTTTCAGTCTAATAAGCATTTAATGATCGTTGTAGATACCTTTGACACGTTCAAAGTCTCCAAAACTAGGAAGGAAGAACACCAACGCTGGTACAGATTTAAATTCTGGTTCTCTTCAAGCTAGGTAGTAAGGATACTTTGAATCAAGATATTAAAAAAAAATGGCTTTATTGGAAAGCATACAAACAGAAATGAGAAGAGGGAAAAACTTCTCAGTCAACAGAAAGCAATCTAATCCCAAAAAAGAATCAGAAAAAGGAAACCTCTATGAAGCCAAGTGGAAAGCAGTCAAAAGCTACGCGTATAAATAGTGAGGCATCTGAAATAGATGACGTAGACATCATTGGAAAAAGAAATTCTTCATCAGAAGAACAATCTTCGACTGAAGAAATTTGTGGGAAAAGTGCCAAGTTACCTTCAAGGAAAACTGCATTATTACAATCTGATCAGGTATTGGGTCCAGAGGAGAATGTCCTTGCAAATAATTCAATTTTGATGCCAATAGTTTCGAAGAAGGACGATATCGAGAGTGGAACAGATGTAGAAACTCTTAGGAGGCGACAGGGACATGGTTTTAGACAATCAACAGTGATGAGTTTATGGATAAAAACAGCTATACCTGCAATTCTGGAAATGGAGGTAAGAACAAAACAAAAGCCCAGCAACATGGCTCATCTTGTAGCAGTCAAGAATTAAAAGACAAAGCTACTAAGCTATAGCAAAACATGGCCGACAAAAGTCAGCTATGGTTACAGGCAACGTAAAACAAGAAACTACCAAAACTTTTCCCATAAGGCATGTTATTAAAGGCAGTACGGGATTGAATGCTTTTGTAACAGATGTAACTGTAGCTTCTAAGGAGTTTCCGAGAGAAATCGACCCAGATAAGATAAGGAAAGAAAAGATGCCATTATTGGATGGTGAGAATTGTTTTGGTCTTTTAGTGTAGATTTTTTACATTCCCATGTGAATGATAAATTCTAGAAGCGTCATCATTCATTAGTAAACTGTTGACGTTGACGAATAGTTAGACACTATTGAGGAATAGTGTTTGTATATGATTGGAGAAAAAAATCAAACATTATTCAAAATGCTTACATCATTGAAATATTACTGTACTCTACTATCATCCAATAGAATTGAAGTAAAATAGTTTTTTAATATTAAAGAAAATATGAAATAAATATAAACATTAGAAAATATAGTCAACAAAATTTAATTCTTGCATTCAATTGATTGATGTTTGTCAAACTATTAAAATTAGAAGAATGCATTAGTATACCTTAACAAACATGTTCTATTAAAATTGACACTAAATTGAATTTAAAGCTTGAGAGTGACTTATGAGAAATTGAGAAAAAGGTTTGAACTTGACTCAAAATATTATTGTATAGAACAAATTCTCTTCAACGAATGTCCACCTTACATTAATTTACCATGTTACATGATGGTGAAAGAGAACATTTAAATTGTTCGCATCTGAATTTTGCCATGTGAAACAGTACAATTATTGAACACCTTTACCATGTTCAGACAAACTGAAACATGCACATAAAAAAAAGAGGGACCAAAACCTTGATCTGCCATTTTGGGCGCTCTTCCATTGAGGATAGTAGCCAAGTGGTCTTGTGTGATCGATTTTGATTCCTCTCTAATGTAATGTCAGGAAAGGTGTGATTTTGACCCTAGATCCATTTCCCCACATCACAATAGTTTTTTTTTTTCAAATATATCTTGGTTATGTTTTAATTTTTATATATGCTATCATGAGATCGACATGATGCTCTGTCTTATTGCTATTATATCTAATACCTCGGTGTAATTAATCTCATATGTAATCTTAAAGTTTTATTATTATTTGATTATTTACTCCAAATAAGTTATATTGATTTTTTTAACTCAATTATTCAAAATATATATTGGGATGTAGCTAGAGTGTCGAATACAAAGATAAAATTAACCTTTGACATAGCATAATTGAGGTTTAAACCATTGCAGAAATTAATTTAAACTGGTTCAAGTGTGAATTGAAATTCACTAAAATTTAAAGTTTGTAGTAGGGAATAAAAAATTGACAAAAAAATTATAAACCAACTTAAATAATTTCTATATGGAACAAGCTATCAAGAATGAAGCTTTTTGTATATTAATATGGATGGCTATAATTATTTTATGTATGAGAGCATTATGTTATGTCTTTTGAGACATGCTTTTATTTTTGTTATCCTATTAATAACAAACATGTTCTATAAGTATTTAGTTTTATGCACTTGGTTCTTGACATGTGAACTACAATTTGTTCTTTTGCAACATCATACTTTGTAATAGTTCAAACTCAATTTAAATTTTGAGAGCTACCGGTCAGAAATTGAAAAAAAATCTTAAATTGACAAAGAACTGAATTTAAAGTTTGAAAGTAACTAAACAAAAATTGACAAAAATATTTTAAATTGACTCAAAACTGAATTTAAAGTTTGAAAGTGAATAATCAGAAATTGACAAAAAAATCTTAAATTGACTCAGAACCGAATTTAAAGTTTGAAAGTGAATAACCAGAAATTGACAAAAATATTTTAAATTCACTGTAAAATTGAATTTAAAGCTTGAGAGTGACTTACCAGAAATTGAGAAAAAGGTCTGAACTTGACTCAAAATATTATTGTATAGAACAAACTCTCTCCAATGAATGTCCACCTTACATTATTTTACCACGTGAAATAGTACAATTATTGAAAACCCTTACCACGAGGAGGACAAACTGAAACATGCACATGGTGAGTGCGAGGTTTCTGTTAGGATTTAAACAAAGGATGTGTGTGATAACAGCGATTATGGAGCAAGGCAAACAATTACAGTAAGAAAACAGAAGAACAGAGCAAAATAGAGTACATAGAACGTGCTCATAAAAACCAAGGCACTATAAACAAACACAACAATATATAAAAGAGAAGACCCCAAATACTTTCTGCTACTGCACAATAAACAGAGCTTTTCTATTCTCTTTTCTACTTATAAAAGCAATTACAAATGCCTCTATAAATAGAGGTCTTAGAATTCTCCAGAAAACTTTACATTCAAAAAGCATGTAAAAAATGTGAACCAAGAAGGAGAGATCAAACTGTCGGTAGAAGAGAATGGTAGTTGAGAAGCTTCCATTTTAAATGTATATTGTTGGCTTAATTAATTTGTTTGGTGGCAGAAGTTTCGATATTATATAAAGTTTGTTGGTATGCTGATCTTCTATCGGCAGCTCTGATTTGCTTCACACGTTTTCAACAGTTTCTAGTGAGGGAAAATTGTCAATAAAAACGGCATGGGACGTTGAAAATAGTGTGCTTGTTCTTTGTAGCTGAAACTTGAGGTTTGCATCAACAATGGCGGAAGAAAAGGAGAGAGAGCTCCGTGTGGTGATGATTCCATGGCTTGCTCATGGTCACATAGTGCCCTTCGTTGAGCTTGCCAAAAGCCTGGCCACTCATGGTCTTAAAATTTTCTTCATGTCAACCCCGCTAAACATTAAATGAATTAAACTGCAAATGTGTGATGCAGCGGGGATAGAGGTGGTGGAGTTACCGATGCCCTCCGTGGAAGGGCTGCCACAAGGTGTAGAGTCCAGCGCAGATGCTGCCAAGAGAGGAGAAGCGCCACGACTTCAACCTTTACTGGTAGCCGCCATGGATCTTTTGGAGAAGCCCTTCGAAGAGCTCTTGCAACAGCTGTCACCCGACTTGGTGATCCACGACTTGGCGCAGCACTGGGCTCCTCGTGTGGCTGCAAAGCTTCCCAATCCCATTCCCACCATATTATTCCTCATACTGGGAGTGACCAGCTTCAGCTTTTCAGAAGGGCAACTGGACATCACACCGGGAAACCCAACCGCCAGGATCTGACCGTGTTGCCACCAGGATTCCCTTCAACGAATATTCAGCGATAGTTGTTCGAAGCGCGGAGGGCCGTGGGGCAATTCCAGAAGTATGCAGATGGAACTAGCGATGTTGACCGCGGCAACATCTGCGTGCGGGAGAGTTGGGCAATGGCATGCAATACGTGTTTGGAGTTGGAAGGGGTGTACGTGGAGTATTTACAGAGCCTCAGGAAGCGCCCAGTGATTCCTGTCGGGTTACTCATGCCTAAACTCCTGCCACTCCCCATGGATGACATTTGCTTGCAGTGGCTCGACAGGCAGCCTGCTGGTTCGGTGGTGGTGGCGTCTTTTGGCAGCGAGTACACTCTCACCCACCAAGAGCTCGCCGCAATTGCAATGGGTCTGCAGGAGAGCAGCGTGTCGTTCCTCTGGGTTCTACCTACCGGAAACCATTTGCTACAAGGCTTTCAAGATCAGATCGGGGTATGTTAAGGTGCCATCCTTTCTAAATTCATTTTAAGTAATATATTTTAAGCTTTGATTTTTTTGGATGGCTCATGTTAAATCACATTAAAGAAGTTAGCGTGATTTCACATGAGCCACCAAACAAGTCAAAGCAGGTGGGTGATAGTCTTTTAAATAAGCTGAATCATACTAATTATTTTTCGTACCTTTTTGAAATATCTAAGTGAATGAAATATACGAACCTCAGGTCTTGATAATCTTATGCTATTTTATTCTATTCAAAACACAATAGTTATTTTTAATTCAAAAAATAATGGTAGCGTATTGCACTTGAAAAAAAATATTTTATAGGAAAAAGGATTGGTGGTGACAAAGTGGGCTCCTCAGTTGCACATTTTGAATCATCCTTCTACAGGTGCCTTTCTCACCCATTGTGGGTGGAATTCAATGACAGAAGGGTTAAGGTTTGGGATGCCACTTATAACTCTTCCGATGCAATTTGAGCAAGGTTTAAATTTAAAGCTTGCCCATGAGCTTAAGGTGGGAGTGGAAGTGAGAAGAAATGAAGAGGATGGCTCTTTTACTAAGGAGGATATTAGCAAAGCAATTAGAGTCATAATGATAGAAAAAGGAGCACAAATAAAATCTAATGTCACTAAGATAAGTAGCATGTTGACTAGCAATAATTTCCAAGTTAGTGAAAGAAACATGAGGAACTTTGTCTTCATGCTCAAAACTTTGAACAAATAATTAGGCTAATAGACCTAAATTTGTCTTCATTGTTAGAGTACTTAAAAATTTACTAGGTGAATAGTCTTGTACTTTGTGGTCCTTATGTTTTAGAAACCTTAGTGTGCATTAGATTGTTATATTGTGTTTTTTTTGTTTTAGGATTTAAACTAGGATTCATAATTTTGTATGTTTATGTGTGTTAGTGTTTGGTAAGTGGTTTCAAAATTTAGGTGTGTTACTATGTTTTTATACATGAGAAAATGTAAAAGGGCTTATGTAAGCCGCTTTATTTTTCTATATATTTCATCCCATCATAAATTTATATATAGAATATATCACTTATTGAATGTTTTAGTTTATTACCTCTCATCTTACTAGAGTGATATCAAAATTATGGACCCAAAATTCTTATTTGGATTACTTAATGAAAGAGATATTAGTTTTTGAAAGGAAAGAATCAACTTGGTTCCAATGGGATGATTGATGCACACATGAGTATTACTAATATTTCTACTGTTGTAAAGAATCCATAAATGGAAGGATTCATCTTGGTGATGAGTAAGTATTTTCTCATGTTTGCATTCATGTTTTCATGACATATAGTATATTAAAGGACTATTTTTATTGCCATTGATGATTTAATATTGATAAGGACAAAAGAGGGTATTACATCAAACAATCTAAACTATTTTCTTGTTCATCCTTTACATCACCATTATGTGCACATTCTATACCATCAATTTCAAGAGTTGATCCACTTAATTTTTCACCTTTGCACAACTCTTTGTCTTCTTCCATCTCATTCTTCCAAATAGTAGGATCATTTACCTCATTCTCAAACTAGAAATCATTGTATATTTATTATTGCAATTACTCTAGATGACTTATCCAACTAGAGGTAAGTGAATACACTATTATCATCATCAACATTGCCATCATACAATGTATTAACACCTTCTTCTATCTAGCTCCAAGCACAACCATCGTCTTCTAATGTTGTGCTTACCTTGGATGTTGCATCCACTAAGATGCTACTCACAACAAATTTTTCCTTGCAAGAAACACTTGAAGAAAAAAAAAAAAACTATATTCCTCATTTTTAGAAAAAATCCAAGGCATACATAAGCCTCATGTAGGCTTGCAATATTTACATCCTCCTATGTTGAACTCAAACTAGCCTCATATGCTTCTAATAATATGCCAATACATTCAAGAATGTTAGTTCTAAAATAATTTTGAATAGTAGAGAAGGAAACTTCAAGCGTTTATGTGAACTCCATTTTAGACTCTCCTTGTCATATGATATTAGTCAATTCTTGCATAATCATAGTAGGGTCTAGATTAAGTGTAAATTCATTCTTAAATTTAGTCATAAGGTAATTCCAAAAGTAAAGGAATTCTCTAGGAAACCATCATAGCACCTTCGATCCTTTTCACAAAATGACTATGAAAAATATCATCCACATCTCTTCATCTTCAAATTGAAAATTTTCCATTAATCTTAAACTACCTCAACATGTGTCTCCCCTTCATGAATTTCACCCTAAAAATTTTTAGCATCTGGTTAAAGACCTTGGCATCCATGGTTTGCATTTCATAATCAACCAAAGAGATTTCTAACCACTTACACATAGTCTCTAAGTGAAAAATATGGGATTGAAGAGAATTTTTTTAATGACAATAGTGTTAACATTAGACTCACACAACTCAATTTGATTATCAACCTTTTTAAAATGCATTACAGAAGGTCTCAAATGCATGATTCTGGTTTATTTTTACAAATTTAGTGTTTAAAATGGTTTTTATTGTTTTGAAAAAATTATAATATTTCAATTTTGACGCACAAATACACTCAAAAAAATAGTAGAAGATAGAATTGTTGTTTTGACTCTTAACTCTAGGGAATAAAGGATTAAGGCCAAAAAGGCCAATGGCGTCACTAGTGTAACATAAAATGTAAAAACTTGTAAACATGCACAACCTAATTATTCAGATAGGTTTGTATACTTAGTGTAGGCTCACAATGAAAGCAATCTAATACACCAAAATTCATGTGAGAAACCTCTCTTTTGAGAGAAGATGGCTATAGGTCCAATGACACAAGCCCAATATGGCAACAAGATCCCCTTTCCTCTCTCCTTGGGAGACTAGAGAATCCAAACCAAAAAGTTTCTCTCAACTCAAGGGAGTACATTGTGAGTAGATTTAGGGTACAATTCACATCCCCTCCACCACACTAAGCAATGGTTGATGGCTCCTGATATTCTAATAAACATAGGTTCATATTGCAGAACAATCATGAATAGAGAGGTCTATAATAGCTTGAGATTGGGAGGCACTCTCCTGCTTTCATCACCAAATAAGTCTCGATGAATAACGGATCTTACAGCTCGACTTCAAATGATGTTGGCCACTCATTGAGGTACATATTTTGCTTACCCTCCTTTGTATACCCTGTTGAGAAACATGGTTGAGGTTGAACCCTAGGGTGAAGAAATCCCCAAGAAAACCTCCTACTAAAAATAAAAAGAGGCTATTGTGTGCTTCTCTTACACCCAAGGTCATACTAGTGCATGAGGGGAGAGGATATGCACATAATAACTTGGGATACCAGATATGTGCAAGCACAAAAAACATAGAAGACATGGTTCTTTAACCTTAGAAATCAAAATGTGAGCTATCTAATAATTCACAAACGCATAGGGTTTTATGATTAAATTTTTTTCTCAACGTCTTGCAATAAATGTAATAGTAGTTTTATGGTCAAATCTTCTCCCAATGTTCACCAAAATAGTTTCATAAATGGATCAGTAACTTGAATTATCTAATTGAATCAAAATGCATGTAATGAATGAAATCCTAAAATTTTATACCCTTTCAATTTACCAATCAACTGCATCAAAATATAGTCAGATGCAATGCATAATTGCTCGATTGTGATTTAAAATAGAGTGAAGTAATGATTCACAAAATTGTGATTGCGGTACAAGACCTGAAAAAAGCATCACTTAAACAAATCGATTACAATGGAGAATCTAGCAAATGCATCAAAGTAATCCTACACATCAAAAATAACAAACAATGAATCATGAAAGCAACCCAAAAAAATAGAAATTCATTTAAATTAGGGTTTTTGAGTATGCTAAACAATAGAAATCTAATGATAGGCAATACAAATAAGCATCAATTATTATATGAAAATTTAAAATGTTTTAAAATTAGACAATTGTGGTGATATTTTAAACCTAGATGCATTGCAAGATCTTTGAGAAATCTAGAAGATCAAGCAAATGTGTTGTAAAATTATCAATTACATTGTGGAATCCCTCATATACGTTGCATAATATTTCAAATGTAGTGAAAAGCTTCTCAAATGCATCATGTGATCTTGTAACTACCATACACTCAAAATTTCTCACTAAATTTGTCAGTATTAGGGATGTGCTTCACACCGGGTTCACTAATATGTCAAATAAAAAATTAAATGAACACATAAACCATCAACAAGCAACCACAAAAACCCTCGGATTTATGAAAACAATCTAATCTACCAAAGAAGAACACAAAATGATGCAAGAAATTAGGAAGTTAAAAGAATATTATACCTTCCAACATCCATCTCTATTTACCTCCATCTTTCTTCTCAACTTTTGTAATTTTTTTTTTATGAATCGACACTAATCTATATTAATTAAAGATTAATTTATACATATTCACAAAAAAAGGTGGGTGGTAAGAAGGCACACCCCGAGAGTCAAATGGGCACACATTGGCGTAGCCTAGAAGTCCATGATTACAAACATAAAAAAAAAAAGACCATTAAGCGGCCAAAGCAATACCAATAGATCCAAGAGGGTCTCTGTCATCCATTTTCTTCCCCCATACATCAGCAGGGTCTAGAGTGATGTCAGGAGGAGGATCCCAGCCATTGTCAGCTTCTTTTTCTTTTTCTTTATCTTCTATTTCCTCACACCAGGGTGAGATTGCAAGCGCCAGACATAGAAAATATTTGCTAGTCTTGCCAACCAAAGCTGCTACTAGGAGTATTATCAGAGGGCCACTTGGAACAACCACCGCTACTCCTCGTCACTCCTCCAGAGGGCCACCCCTAGCTAGCTTGCGGAGGAGGAGAATGAGATAGTCAAGGAGGGTGGGAACCACGCCGAAGAGGAGGCTGATAGCAGGGGTAAGCAAAGCCACTCTGCTACCAGCCCTAAGAGGGTGACCAACTGTGAGAGGAAGTGGGTGAAGTGGGCACCCAAGCCACAGTACACGGGGAATTTCTCTAATGATCTAGAAGCACCTGAAGCTGATCCACCTCAAGTGCAACTTTTTTGTCTTGAACTTGAATTTGCAAAAGCACATTAGAGAAAATAATAGCTTTATAATACAAAGAAACATTTTTATCCATTTGGGTGTGAAAAAATATGAGGGAATTTCTATCTTTCTAGATATTGAAGAGGATTTCCACCCTGAAAGTGTGCCAAAGCTGGGTATATCTAGCAGGAAGTATGGGTGAATCTTCTAATAGAACAATATGCCAAGAGAAGGGCTCAAGTTTGAAAGGTCGAAAGAAGTCATGAATCCAATTCCAAAACTGTTGAGCTCTGGTGTAAAACTAGAAGAGATGCTTAAAAGACTCATATTTCCCACAAAAAGGGCACTGAGGGTCCTAGACCCCCAAGTGAATAAGCCGAAACCCCACAGGTAAGCCCTGGAAAAGAATACACCAAGAAAAGTGGGAAAGTTTTGGCTCAACACTTGCAGACCAAGTGGCAGAGAATGTTTTTTTCTAGACATGAACTTGGAGGATTAAAGAAGCCACCTCTAGTTTAGACTTTCAATTATAGGAAAATGTGGTGAAAGCCACATATAACAAAGCCTAGGCTTGTAATTCCTAAAATGGGTGTCTTGGTACCACTTCCAGTCCTTCCACCAAGGCTTGGACCCATGAATTCCCACCTTATGAAGCATATATACAGGAATAGCATTCACCAGACCATTATAAGTATCATAGTCCTAGTTTTGAAGACTGTAGAGAGCACAAAAATCTTCCTATGACATAATGCACATTGTTGGTCTATGAAACACATGCTGTAAAGATTGAATTTAGGTGATCCCATAATACCGGTTTACAATTTTTGGCCAAATTAGACACTAAACTAATTTTTTCTAACTAAATATTCACTTTTGGGCACCTATAGCGACTAAACTGTGAGGAATTTGAAGATGATGCAAACTAGTGATTTGTGACATTTTTTTAATAGATTCTAAATATGTTTTTTCAAAATTTTGGAATCAGATTGCACTTCTTTTTCCATCTCCTTTGAAAACTATTTTTTTCAGTAAATACCATTTTTAAGGAGTGACGCTCACCATATAACACATAACTTTTTTCCATGAATGATATCTAGTGCTTCCAATTAGTTTCCTAGTGTTTTATTGAATATTTTTTCCTCAATCAAGTTTCAAAGTCAAACCAATTATAATTCAGACATAGGCGTACCGTATAACACAACTTTTTTTGTATGTATTGAAATTCTTTTTTTTTTGTTGGATCAAGGACTTCAATATCTAGTGCATTCATATATTTCAATTTTTGTTTTTGATAATATTCTATTTTTCCACATGTGCAGAACATAGGACTTGATTTTTAGTGAAAAACCTGCATTCACAAGAAATAAAAAATAAATATATAATAATAAAATTAAATTTATTTAAAATTATACTTTTTGGGAAACTCATAATAAGGACTACATGATTACAAAAAATAAATTTTAAATGAATTAATTTGATCCCCCAAAAGGTAAATCAAAAGTGGTTTTTTATCAACATTTTGATAGGTGTAAAGGAGACTCTGTTATAGGTATGGATTAAAACTAGCAGGGTTCTATCCAAGGGGGTTTGATCTAAGGTAGTTTGATCAAACCCTCTTCAATTGGAATGCTTTAAATGAAACTTTTTAAGGATTAAATCATTATATTTTCTAAAAATGTGTGATTTCAACAAAAATCAGAATCTCCCAGAAATTGTACACCAGCTTTGTGGGATCACCAATTCCTTTCTTATGGAACCTTAGTACTAGCCTTAAGCCAAGGTGATTTGGCCAATGACTTACCATTACCAAAAAAGAGGGGCGACTACCAAATGTTCTGCTGATTGAGCAAAAGCCCATCATAGAAGCCAGAGCTAGACCAGCGAAGCCAAGGCTTAACCACTTCCCAAGCTCTCTAAATGCTCTTGGCCACAAAATTTCCCACAATTTAGACTGGTTCCTTCATAACCGGAAGGGTTTGAAAGATAATCCCCTTCCAAGTGGGTCTATGAATAGGAAAGTCAAATTGGATGCAATTCCCAAGGAGAATTTTTTAGGCTTCATCTCTAGTAAGGGCTCTAATTATCCATTTCACACATAAGGAAGTCCCTTATCATTGAGTGGAGAGCAACCCAAGACCTCCAAAGTCTCTGGGTAGGTAGTAGAAATCCTAGGTAACACAGTGAAACCCTCCATGGAACTTCGTAGAGGCCTAAAGAAAGTCTCAAAGCATCTTTTCAAGCTTGGCATAGGCGACTTTCAAAAGAGCCCAACAAGAGGAGTAATAAACAAGTGTAGTATCCAATATCTTAGAGCACACTTGGAATTTCCATGCCAGAGAAAGATGTTTGGTAATCCAATAGGTGAGTTTTTTCTCAATCTTGGAGAGAACAACTTGCCACAACTTAGTTGGAGAAGCCTGGAAGGTGAAGAGAATTCCCAAAAACTGAAATATTTCCCCTCGATGAATCCATTTCCAATTGTACTACTAAAACCAGTGAGGAGTGGGTAGAATAGATTGTCTGTAGCATAAAGTTTTATTCCATTGAATGGTGGAGCTAGATGCAAAACAAAAAATGTTAACACATTCAAGAGCCGCCTTAATATTATTCTCTTCCTCCAGAAGGGTGAGGAAAGAGTCATCAACAAAATGGCCATTAACAAGTTGAGCCTGCAAGTTAGGTAGGGCAATGCCTCTAACACACTGTTGAGAAACCGCATTGGCTAGCAGATAGCCAAATCCTTCGGCAACAAGCACATAAAGAGAAGGAAGAAGGAAACATCCTTTCCGAATAGAGCAAAATAAACCAAAGGAAAAAGATTGGCAGCCATTGATGGTAATACAAGTAGAGGCGTATCAAAAAAGCATTTGGATGACCTAAATGAAGTTAGGCCTTGTTAGTGTGAAAGGGGTATTTTATCTAACTAGTTCATTCTTAGCTAGTTCTCCACTAAAGTCCTCTTCACACTAGCTTAACTTTAGATAGGGATAAGGTGGTTGAGCCTTTAATGACATGAGTTGTCACACCTCATAGGATGACCACACTTGTCATAATATGGTTGCATCCATCTCTCCCCTTGGCCTATATAACCAAGGAATTTCCTTTGTAATTCTCAGTTATCAAGCTAAATATAGCTTTGCATTCTTGAGAGGAATACAGTTTATTCCTCATATTTCTGGTTTTTCTTTCCTTCAGTCATTAGATTCTTGGGTAGGCTAGTTTGCAAATATCACATGGTATGAAAGCCAAATTTGAGTTGTGGGTTAGCAATCCTTTAAGAAATATGAGTGTAGATTTTTTTTTCATAGCATTGATTATGCTCTTCTCTTGCATAGTTGTATGATCTGGAGAATTAGAAAGGTGCGAAAAAAATATCAGTTTCTGGGGGGTTCATACATTGACTTGTCAGTTACAGGTCTTCTGAAGCTTCCTGGAGAGATTCTAAGCTCACCATCGAGTCCAGAGTAGTTGAGATAGTTAGATCTACCCTTTACTTCACCTGAAATAGACACTGGAGGCCAGATTTGCAACAATTTGAAGTGGGAGGGTCATTGCTAGATCCAACAAAGAGCCATCATTTCAGAGCATTTTGGGTCAAATCCAACGATGCCATTGTGCTCAAAAGACCTGAAAACCATAAAATTGACTATCAAAATGTCAATTTTGGACAAAGTTTCCAGGTGAGGCAATTTTTTTTTGTCTAAGAAGCCATTTGACTCCCATGAATTTAGAAAATAATATTTTTTTAAAATAAAAATATTTATTGTTTTAAAAACATTTATATTTTGTTTTGTTTGTTATTTTCAAATTTTGATTAAAAAAAATTAAAAATTAAAAAAATTGATTTTTCAAAAATTTGAAAAGAATTTTTTATTTTTTTATTACAAAATTTTAAAAAACTATATTTACAAAAGATATTATTTATTTATTAGTATTTTTTTGAAAATAAATTACATTTAAATAAAATATATATTATTTTTTTTTTAAATAAAAAATTAAAAAAAAAACAAACAAAATTAAAAATATAAAAAAATTCATTAAAAAAATTTTTAAACAAAAAAAATTGTGTTGACTACATAGGTACTTCGTACCTGCACAACTTGTGCTACTGGTAGCAAAGGTACCACAGGTACCTATGGTACCTATGGCCTTCGGGCCCTACGACCAAGTCATGGCCTCTGCGCCTGCCTTTGGGCATTTTTAAAAAAATTAAATTCTTTTAATATTTCAGAAAAAAAAACAATCAAAAATCTTTTTTGCATTTTTCGATGCATACTCCAAATATGCCTCCAAATTCATCATCCTTGAAATTTGTGCCATTCGTTCCAGGTACCTGTACTCAGGTGTTGAGAATTTCTTTGGCCTTTGGGCCTTATAACAATTTTTTTTAATTTTGAAATGTTAACAAAAAAAATTTGAATTATGCCAACACTTTCGTTGACGTTTTTATTATTTTAATATTTTTCCATATTAAAATATATAACGCTTTTAAAATGTATTGCTAACAATTTTAATAATTTTTTAATTAAAATATATATAAAGATCTTTATGCCACCACACTTGGAGGGACATTTAGCAATAGCTAAGTTGAAGGTCTGCTAAATTTATTTGGTGGTCTACTATATTTGGTGAATCTTTTGGTGGACATCTATTTTTGGCGGGCCACTAACTTTGGTGGCAGTTCCGCTAATTTTGGTGGAAGTTTTTCACAGCCCCTCTCTATTGATGCATTGATTTTTCAAGGCCAACTTTGAAAGCTGATAACTTGGGCTCCCAACCTCAAAATTCAGTGCAATTTTTTCGATTTGGGCTAATTTTTTGTGCTCTACGTATTGGTGAGGAAGATTTCAAATTTTGGTGCACGTATTTTTTAGAAATTGTTGATTCTTAGGGAAGACTCCTCTCTGTTCTCGTTTTGCAAACTTCAAAGTTGCATAACTTTTGCATACGACCTTAGATCAAGTTGATTTTTTTTTAAAGTGCATGATTTTTTGTGTACTTCACATTGGTGCTATTTATTTGATGTGATATTGTACCAAATGCATACATTCAACACAATCTCATTTCTTAAGGATTTGTAAAAGTATTGAAATCCAAAAACATGTAACTACACTAAATATAAAGTGCTAAATCATTTTTTTTTCTGGGGGTTTCTTTGCTTGAGTAAAGAAGGGGGGTCTCTTGTTGTCTTTGTGCTTGACAATCCCTCATACTTTTTGCTTTGGTTTTCCTTCACTATGGGTACATTTAAGTTTCCATTGCTCATGCCCTACAACTACAATACATGGTATTAAAATGCCTAGAATTCCTTAATGCAACTAGAATATACACCTTATGTTGAGAAGAAGGTAACTGAACCCACCAATGATAAGGAAAAACCACTCTAGATGTTTGACATACAAAAGCTCTTGGTTGTCTAAGGAATTTAGTTTCACTAGATATCAGGGTATGTATAGGATCATGATGGGCCAAAAAGTGGCAATATGATGGGTATGTGGCTGACAACTTTTTTACCCAAAATTGATGAAATAAAAGGGTTTTAAAGGAGATTCTCATATTTCCACCAATATAAATTATTCTTTACTTTGAATTTAATAAGTAATTAGTATTGATTTTCTATTCAAATTACGGCTAAAGTCCGATTGATAGGTTGATTGAAAAACATCTATAGCTTTCAAACGATATCACATTTTTGAATCCAAAACATGTGTCACATTATATGCTTCACATACTATAGGATTAAAAGAGAAAATTTGAATTTCATTAAGTTTTGACCAAGTTAAGGTGGTTAGACATACAAGTTTTTATATTTTTTAAAAGTTGTAATAAAAATTCATAATTAATTATTTACTTAGAAAAATATTACAAAAATATGCTTCACATTGAGACATGAGTCCTCTACTTATATCTAAAATATTATAAAAAAATATTATCATTTTATTGTGGTTAGGGTGGTCGACAAACACCTACTTATTATTTTTCCCAAATTTAAGTACTACTACATTGAAATTTCAAATTTTCACCAAATAGATTTTTTTTTTTTAAAACAAACCTAGTAGATTAAAAACTACATTCAATTTGCTACAATTCTATTCTTACATATTTTTGAAATAATATAGATAACTTATTCAAATTTTTACATCAAGTTGCCTAACTCTGATTTTTATGAATTTTTTGCCACTTGAGGGCCTGTTTTTTCCATGATGATCCTGCACATACCCATCATGTTTAAGATTGAAGCATGTAAAGATTCACATGATGCATGTAAAAAATTAAAAAATATTTATGGTACAACTGATGAAGTTCATGGTTATCAAATTGATAACAAACTAATGGGTCTTGATCCGAAGTCTTTTGATAACATCCAAGATTATGTAACAAAGGTTAATGACCTTAATTAGAGCACAATGTAAATCATGTGGCTTAGAGAAGAAAGACATTCAACTTGTCTATAACACTCTAAACAAGCTTGGACTTGAATTTGCAGCTTTTCTTTCTAGCTTTCATACTCATAGGTTGACAATGGGATCCACATTCACTACACCTTCTTTCAAATGCTTCATTTTCTGAAATGTTGATGCAAGAGCAAGGTAAACTTATGTCAATGGGTCTTCTTAGGCCTTCACACTCACAAGCTTTGATGGCTAGTCAACCAAAGGGTCAAAAAGCATCAAGGAAACCTGACAAAAAATAGAAGTAGTTCAAGAAGAAGTCACAAAGAGATCAAGCACAATCATCTTCAACAACAAAAGTTTACTCCAACTCCTCTGGTCTTCAAATGGGAATTTTCAAAAGAAGGAAAGGTCAACTTGTAGCTACTACAAGAAACATTGTCATGAGGAACATTCCTCTCATAGGAAGCAGATCAATGAGTTAAAGCATCTTCTTAAAAGAAACAATATTAATTTTCCTTGTTTTTTTGCTCAACAATCCTCTACTACTCCTTTAGAATTGGGTAAAGGGAAAGCACATGTAGTTGTTGCTATTACTGATTCTTCAAAAGAGAGAATTCTTGACTCAAGTGCATCATATCACATGGGTTCTAGTAAAGAACAATTTTCTTTGTTGGAGCCTTGTTCTATGCCCCACATTCTCATTGGGGATGATTCTCCAGTGGATGTTATTGGGAAGGGTTCAATTGATACTGGAAATGGTGCATTTGAACATGCCCTTTGTGTGCCTGATCTATCAACTAACCTTCTCTTTGTCTACCGAATCACTTAGAATGGTAGAAAGTTGAATTCACTCCATATTTTGTCAGCATCAAGAATCTTTAAGATAATGCACTCCTTGCAATTGGTAAGGCCAATCATGAGTCTTGCCTATATGCTTTCTCTCATTTTGTACATGATTCACACATTCTACTGCATTTCTCACCCATTCAAATGCTGTGAGCAAACTATGGCATGAGTGGTTTGGCCATCTCAACTACCGCTATCTTTAGCAACTCAACAAATAGAATATGGTCATGGGTCTTCCTCAAATCAATTTTTTTGATGGTGTATGTCTAGGTTGTTCCTTGGGAAAACATCCTGAAGACAAGTTTGACAAAGGGAAGGCTCAGAGGGCTTCAAAAGTCCTTGAGTTGGTTCATAGTGACTTGGCGGGTCCTTTTCCATCATTCTCTTTTAGTAAGGCTCGCTATTTGCTCACCTTCATTGATGACTATTCCAGATACACATGGGTCTACTTTCTTCGACATAAAGGAGAAGTATTTGATAGATTTCAAGAGATTAAGGCTCATGTTGAGAAGCAAGGAGAAGTATTTGATAGATTTCAAGAGATTAAGGCTCGTGCTGAGAAGCAATCTCGAAAGTGTGTCAAAATTCTCCACACTGATAATGGCAGAGAATATGTGAACCATCGATTTGAGAAATTTTGTACTCTTGAAGGGATTGATCTTCAACATATTGTTGCCTACACGCCACAACGAAACGGTGTAGCTGAGAGGAAAAATAGGTCCCTGAAAGAGATGGTTGGTTGCATGATCCATGCTTGCTCTCTTGCGCCTGCATATTGGGCAGAAGCTATCAGCTATGCTGCTCACATCCAAAACAAAGTTCCACATAAGGAATTAAAAGGAATCACTCCCTTCAAAGCTTGATGTGGTAGGAAACCTATTGTGGGGAACTTTCGAGTTTTTGGCTCCCCAGCATGGGCACATATTCCTTTTGAGAAGTGCAAGGCCTTAGAACCTTAGAGTTGACCTTCCATCTTTGTTGGTTACCCTGATGGTACGTCAAAGGATATCGACTAATGGATCCTACAAAACACAAGCTCTTCATTGAGCATAGTGTGCGTTTTGAGGAAAGCTCTTCTAGCTCATCTTCTACTCTTCCTTCCTCCACAGTGGATTTAGAAGATTCTGACATCGAGGATTTTCCTTAAGCTTCCTCTAGTCATCAAGTTGATCACAAGATTTCATCTTCCTCTTCACAAAGTTCAAAATCTCCTCCTCCTTCCCCTACCATGCCTCACTAGGCTTGTAAAACACTTGAGTCGATCTTGTTGGGCATCCTTCAAATTCAAGGAGGACTTGGTTGCAACATCATGACATTACACATTCCTACATCACCAAAACTTCAGATCCACAATCATTCAACGAAGTTTTTGGTATTGTTGAGTGGGATTTCGCAATGGAGGAAGAGTAGAACTCTTTAATGTAGAATAAAACATGGGATCTAATTCCACTTCCTAAGGGAAGAAAACTGGTTCGGTGTAAGTGGATCTATTGAACCAAATTTGCAGCAGATGGCTCAGTTGACAAGTATAAAGCATAACTTGTGTCCAAAGGTTTCTCTCAAGTACCGGGTATTGAATACAATGATAACTTTGCCCCTATTGCCAAAATGAACTCCATTCATTTGCTACTTGCTATTTCTGCAGCTCATGGTTGGGTTTTACATCAAATGGATTTTAAGAGTGCATTTCTTCACAAAGATCTACATGAAGAACTTTACATGGAGCAACCACAAGGATTCATTCAAGATTCTTCATTGGTCTGTAAACTAAGGAAGTCTCTCTATGGCCTCAAACAAGCTCCACGAGGTTGGTATGCCAAAATGGACTCCTTTCTTCTCTCCATTGGGTTCTGCAAATGCCACTCAGATTTGAATGTCTACATCTTGCAACAAGAGGATGCTCTTCTCTTCTTGGCTCTCTATGTTGATGACTTGATTATCACTTGGAGCACTTCATCATCTCGACTATTAAGATTGCTTTGCTTGATAGATTTTCCATGACTGACTTGGGTCTCTTACACTTCTTTCTTAGGATCGAGATCACCCAAACTTCTTCCGAGATCTCACTTGCATATCCCAAGTATGCTCTTGATCTTTTTTCATGTTTTCATATGGCTGATTGTAAGCCTACACTGACTCCCTTTCTATTTGGAGTTAAGCTTGAGACAAAATGTTCCACACCACTAGTTGATGCTACTTTGTATCGTCAACTTGTTGGTAGCCTCATCTACTTGACTCATGCTCGTCGTGATATTTCCTTTGCAATTGGCATGGTTTCACGCTTCATAATAGAACCACATGAGCTTCATTAGAAAGCTACCAAATGCATCTTGCACTACATTCAAGGCACTCATCACTATGGGATTCACTATGTAGTAGGCATGAGTTCATACTTACGATACACAAATTTTGATTGGGCTGGTGATATTGATGATCGCAAGTCCACATCTAACTACAGTTTTCACTATGGTTCTGGACCCATTTGTTGGTAGAGCAAGGAGCAATAGGCCATTGCTCTTTCTTCAAGTGAGGTTGAATATCGGGGAGCTATTAATGTTGCCACTGAGGCTATTTGGCTTTAGAATATCCTCACTGAAGTTGGCATCACCTTTCAAAATCCATCAGTCATGTATTGTGACAACCAGAGTGCCATCCAAATCTTGAAGAACCCAGTCCATCATCAATGCACCAAACACATCGAGATCCATATGCATTTTCTTTAGGAGTTTATTCAAGAGCTGGTCATTGATTTATGCTTCTGTCCTATAGCAGATCAAGTTGTAGATATATTCACCAAACCCTTCACTAAGAGAAAGTATGTTCATCTTCAGTCTCTCTTGGGGGTGAGGCACATCTCTTCTGGGGGGTCACTTAGACCTTCTTCATTCACACTCTCATGGGAAGGAGTTTTTTTCCACTAGGTTTTATCCTTCTTTATCATTGAGAGGTTATTTTGTACATGGGTAACTCATTAGGCCTAGTAGTTGGGACCCATATTTTCATCTTTGCATTATATACTTCTCCTTAAGTTGCACTTAAGGGGGGGTGTTAGTGTGAAAGGGGTGCTTTATCTAACTAGTTCATTCTTAGCTAGTTCTCCACTAAAGTCCTCTTCACACCAGCTTAACTTTACATAGGGGTAAGATGGTTGAGCCTTTAATGACATGAGTTGTCACACCTCATAGGATGCCAAAACTTGTCATAATATGGTTGCATCCATCTCTCCCCTTGGCCTATATAACCAAGGAATTTCCTTTGTAATTCTCAATTCTCAAGCTGAATATAGCTTTGCATTCTTGAGAGGAATACAATTTATTCCTTCTCATATTTCTGGTTTTGCTTTCCTTCAATCATTAGATTCATGGGTAGGCTAGTTAGCAAATTTCATAGGCCCAAACCCCAAGGTTTTTAGCATTGCAAGAATGAAAGTCCATTCAATGTGGTCATAGGCTTTAACAAAATCAATTTTGAGAAAAATGGCTTTCTAATTCGAATGCCTGACCCACTCCATACCTTCCCACACAACAATAATATTATCTAGAATAAATATGGATTTAATAAAACCAGTTTGCTCCGAGCGCACAATCTAAGGAAAAAGATTACAAATCTTCAAAGCCAAAGATTTGGCAATGATTTTGTAAGAGACATTGAGGAGTGTGATAGGCCACTAGTTGCAGATATCCTCATGATCTCCAAGCGTAGGTATGAATTTAATACTTCCTTTATTAATTATATTACCTAGGGCTTTGGAATGAAAATCCTCAAGATAGACTTTATGTAAATCTTTCCCAACACGGTCCCAAAGGGCCTTGTAAAATTCACAAGGGAAACCATCAACACTCGAGGATTTGTCATCAGCCATGGTATGAATAGATTCCTTCAAGTCTTCAATAGTGAGTAATTGCTCGCAAAAATCTTTCTGGGCTAAAGATAGCCTATTTGGCACAACAACAAGAAAATCTTGAAGGGATTGTTGTCACTCCAACGTATACTCTTGAGTAGTGAAAACTTGTTCATAATGTCAAGAAAAGGCCTAGAGAATGTTAGGTAGCTCAGAAATCACCTAGGTTCCATCTTTGAGTTTTTTGATGCCAGGAGAAGAGTGCCTAGTACGTAGGGCCAAAAAAACTCCTTGGAGGCACGATCACCAATTTTTAACTATTGCAATATGGCTTTGATTTGCACACCTCTAGCAACATAATTATTTACAACTTGCTTTTTGTGTCTTAATTCTGCAACCCTGACTTGCAATGATGGGGAGAAAGGGCTAGCCACCAGAGCCTCGGTATTTGAGTGTATGCTAGCTATGGTAGCCATATAAGACCACTGGAAAAAAATGGCCAACTGGCATCCATAAATGTGGATAAATCTAGTCGTGTGAGTGATAGAATCATTCCACCAATTAATCTAGCCTGTATTATGAGGTGGCCTACACTCCAAATTATAGACCCTATGAATGTGGGCTAATGTGGACTAATCCAAAAGTAGAGATGTGTTAAAAAAGAATTGTGTCTTACAGGCTCGAAGTTTTCTTATCTCCCATTTAATACAAAAAGAAATGAGGAAATGATATGACAAAGTCAGATCAACTAACGACTTAACCGGGAGAAAAGAGATGTCAAAAGAGAAGAAAGATTGAGCCAAGATCATGACACGATGAAGGCACTTAAATATCTTGTCAAAGCCAGCTTGGTAATTACACCAATTATTCCAGAGGGAATGAGAATGGAGCTGACCAATATTGGGATTAAAGAGCCCCAATTTATTATGCATGTAAAACCACACGTCCCATTCGCCAACTACCCATCTAAATGGTAGAGTGCCATATTTATCATACACCATTTCAACCATATTGAAATCCCCACATAATAACCAAGTAGCAACTAGCAATAAATCAACAATCCAACACTAAAGCAAAGAATGTTCCACAACATCATTAGAAGCATAAACATTAATAATCCCAAATGAATGATTATCAATGTTAAGGAGGATCCAAATGAGCCGATGTGTGGGGTTAGACCCGTGGTCAACCACACAAGCATGCCATCGTGTGGACAAAAGGGTGAAAAAATTTCCATGTCCAACTTCATGATCGGTACAAAACATTTAACTGGTTGGCTAAATAGAACAACAAGTCGACATGAGCAAAAAAATAGTGATTTTAACTTCTTGGAGACAAAGCACTTCAATACCAGTATACTTCTGCAAAGTATCCCTAATAGAATACCTTCTGGAGAGCTCTATCAGACCTCAAACATTCCATGAGAGGAAATTCTTGAGTGAAACTCCTCCATATCATCGGAGTTCAACTCCTCATTCAAAGTAGAGAAGCGATTTTGCAAAAACTATGGAAAAAATGACCCAATTTGAATACTCAGAGAAAAAAACATCCATTTCTCCTACACAAATTCTCCTTCTAATGATGGAGAAGGACTGTGAGACCATCATTGAGCTCCCATCAAGGGAGGAGAAGCATTTAGTTGTGCTATCATAATGACAACAAGATGAGGCATAGCCTTCAACTTGGTTCGCGCCAGAATATTGTCAGCCCCGATCGAGGCCTCTTTCCCCTTCACCAAAGGGTTTGAAACTTCTTTAGCTAGATCAAGGACTTTGGAAACCATCCCAAAGCCACTAGACTTCTTTTTACAGTTTGTAACCGTGGTCCATTTCTCATCAAGTTTGGCAACAAAATTATCCACTTGACTGGGCTTTTCAGATTCCCACAATGGAGAAGGAGTATGAGGTACTGCCAAAGGGCAGTCCTTGATCTTGTGGCCTATGGACTAGCATATATAACACATGTTTGATAGATTAAAATAAGTGACCTTCTAAGTATGCCAGAGAGCTCCAATTTGAATGTCAATGGAGTCCTTCAAATCCTATGAAAGGTCCACTTCAACACAGACCCGTTTCTAGTTCGAGCTTGGAAAAACCTATCTAGCTCAATACAAATGACCTTCCCAAGAGAGGACACAATATGACTTAGAAAAGGAACACAAGGTAAAGGAAAACCTAGAAACTCAATCCAGATCAAGACCCACAACTTGGTGTCATCTGAGATAGTGAAGTCCCAGTCCATGACTAGAAAACCAACAGAGAAGACTTGACATACCAGGGACCATGATTCAAGATTTCTTGAACATGATTGACCTCTGCAAAGCAGAAAAGGAAAAAACCATTGGTTAAATTTTGGACCATATCAAGGTGGACCCATGAGGGACCTAGGCCTTGTGGAACCATTCTTTAAGCACACTTTCAAGGGGAGTCCTCTGAACAAAATACCCAACAAGATTATGTTGCTCAAGCCATTGACAAGAAGAATCAAAATTAGGCAAAGGTAAAACCACATCAGCTGGGGAGTCAAAAGACTTACCTCGTGAAACACTTTCAGAATAAATTTTTAGGGTTGAACATTTGTTTAGAGGAGGAGCCATTGAGCAGAGCTGTTGAACTGCTAACACCAACAAGAATTGTTGGGTTAGAGCTAGTTTAAGGAATATTAAAACCAAAAAACTATAGTAAATGCAGTCATACACATAGGAAAAGAGAAAAATTTTGTGCGAATGGCACAGTATGACGTAAGAGGGGCCAAGGACAACTGCAAACATAATAAAACCCTAGCAGAGCTCATACACTGACATCCAACTTTTGTAATTTGAATATTTTTTCTCTCAAAATTATGTGTGCACTTAAAAATAAGCTTAGAAAATTGATGCAAGAGCATCCAATAGTGTAGAGAAATATTGCATCACCCAAAAATATGTTTTCTTTATTTTCTTTAGTTGTTTTGCATCCCATAATGGCACTTAAGGGGTGTAAGACAATCAGGTGTCAAAAATAGTGAAAAATAGGAACTTACTATTTTTAGTAGGTCAGCCTAAATGGGCTCATATGGACCTAAAAATTTACCCCATGGAGCATAACTGAAAACTATTTTTGGTTGTGAAAGAATCACCTCAATACCCTACACGGTTTGGGAGATATTGAAGTTTCCGTTCTGATAAATTTCTCCAATGTAGCTTCAATTTCAGATATGAAGACTTTAGAGGCCCCAAAATAGCATGAAAGGTTGAATAACTGACCTACAATGGGTTCATACAATGTAGATCTCTTCAAGATATTTCCAACAATATACAATAATAGCAAATTAGACACTTGAATCAAAAGTTATGGCCCTGCAAAGTTGCCCCTCTAAAAAATGAATTTCATTAAAATTTCTTCCCAGGCCAAAAATCAAACAGTAGGACTTTTGGCACTAAAACAAAAGGGAAAGTTGAACTTTCTAGAAAATTCTAGGTTGGCTATTAGGTAAAATAAAAAGGAGTGAAATGGGGGTTGTAGTCTAAGGTGGCTCTGAATAATATATTTTCTTTTCAGAGTCAATTTTATTGTAATGAATCAAGCCCATGTGGTTGTAGCATGTAAGTTTTGAATCTATAATTTCATTATTTGAAAATAATTGAAAGTGGGTTATTTTTTTGTCTCACATCTTCTGTGTTGGTATCTATTGTTGGGATTTGTGTGGTTTTTGGCAGCTTGGCCCTCATCAAGTGGTATTAGAGTAGGATTTCTTGAGCCTATAACAAAGTGTTGAACGTGAGGCAGTTGCAGTAGGACCTGTGAGTGTGGGTTGAGTTCAAGATTCCTCCAAGACTTTCCTAGCATGGAAGAGGTAGAGGTCAAGGTGGTGGAGAAAGAAATAAACCTAGAGATAAAATCAGAGCCCTTAGAAGGAAATTAGAAACCTTGCAACAAGAGGTTCGAAGAAGAGATGTGCAATGAGATAGAGATGACAGTGAAGATGAAACAAAAGAGGAAATGGAAGAAGAAGAGTAGGATTCAATGGATCCTGGAGAAAGAAGATTGCTACGAGAGATCTCAAGCATTGGGAAGAGACTTTAAAAGGAGGTTTCAACTTTCAGTGGAAGTCGAAATCCTAAAGAATTGATCGATTGGATCAATGACATGGAGGAATTTTTTGAGTTTGAGATTGAAGATCCTCACAAAGTGGGGTTTGCAAAGAAAAAATTGAAAGGTCATGTTGGTATATAGTGGAAAGGGGTCTAGTTAGAAAGGGGAAGGAAAGGGAAAGATAAAATTTCTAGATGGGACAAAATGGTGTGAAAATTGAAGAAACAATTTATTCCAGTCAATTGAGAATTGGAGCTACTCAAGAAGATGCAGAGCTTGAGGCAAGGAACAAGGATGGTGAAATAATACACAGAGTAATTTAATAAGGTCCTAATTCAAATAGGACATTCTGAGGTGAATAAAGAGAAAGTTTCTCGTTATATTAATGGGTTGAAGCCAAGCATACAAGAAGAATTAGAATTGGTAAGAATGACCACCATTAAGGATGCTTATCAGTTTTCTATAAAGGTTGAAGAATGAATAAAAAAGAGGTTTGAGAACAAACAACAAGGTGGAGGTTGTGGAGGAAATACCAGTGCAAGAGTTGTTGCAGAAGGGATTGATTATAGAGAGTTTGAGTTCATGTGCAGTACCTGTAGTACTAGCACTAAAGAAGGATGGGGAATGGCAGATGTGTACAGATTCTAGATCCATCAACAAGATCACCATTAAGTATAGATTTACCTTGCTGAGAAGGGATGACATTATGGATTGTTTGAGTGGAGCTGAGTACTTCACAAAGATAGATTTGAAGAGCAAATATCACCAGATCTGGATTAGAGAAGTACATGAATGGAAGATAGCCTTTAAAACCAAGGATGGCTTGTACGGGTGGTTATTCATGCCTTTTGGGCTAACCAATGCACCAAGCACATTTATGCGGCTTATGAATGAGGTATTGAAATAATTTTTAGGAAAATTTGTTATTGTTTATTTGGATGATATTTTAATTTTCAGTAAGACATTAGAGGAGCATTGATGCATATCCAAAGAGTTTTTGAGAAGCTAAGGGAGGAAAACCTGTTGATTAATTTGAATAAATGTAGTTTTTTGAAGAGAGAGTTAGTGTATTTGAGATTTTTTGTCTCAATAGGGGGTCTTAAAATGGATCCAAAGAAGGAGAGAGTTATCATTGAATGGCTTACCTCAAGGAATGTTACAGAGGTAAGATCATTTCATGGTCTAGAAATTTTTTATAAAAATTTTATTAAGAATTTCATTAGTATTTGTGCACCTCTAACTAAAGTGATGAGAGGGGATAGAAAAAAGTTTAAGTGGACTACAAGAGAATCCAAGAGTTTTGATATGTTGAAGAATAAATCTATAGAGCAACCTGTTTTGGCACTTCCATATTTCAATAAGGTCTTTTAGGTAGATTGTGATGCTAGTAGCATTACCATAGGAGCTATTTTGAGTCAAGAAGGTAAGCCTATTGCCTATTTTAGTGAGAAGTTGAATGATGCTAAGAAGAAATATTATACATGTATATGATCAGGAGTTGTATGCTATAGTTCACGCTTTGAAGAAATGGAGACATTATTTGTTGCCAAAAGAATTTGTTTTATATACTAATTACTAGGCTTTGCAGTATCTCAATAGTCAAGTAAAGTTAAATCAAAGGCACTTAAAGAGGGTTGAGTTTTTGCAGAGTTATACCTTTTTTTGAAGCATAGGAGTGGAAGGTCAAATAAAGTTGTAGATGCCTTGAGTAGAAGGAAAAATTTGTTGATAAAAATGAATATTAAGGTTTTTGGGTTCAATGAACTTAAGAGGTTGTATCCTAAAGATCCAGACTTTGTAGAAGCATAGAAGGCTTGTTTGGAACCTATTACATTGGATAGGATGAGATGGTAGGATTTCTTAATCCAAGATGGGATGTTGTTTAGAGGAAGCCTATTGTGCATTCCAAGGAGTTCTATGAGAGAGAATCTAATCAAGGAGAAGCATAGTGGAGGATTGGATGGACATTTTGGTAGAGATAAGACCATTGCACTTGTCAGTAAGAATTATTATTGGCCATAGTTACAACAAGATGTGAAGAATTTTGTACAAAGTTGTAGAGTATGTCAAATGGAAAAAGGAACAAGTTAGAAAACTAGATTGTATCAACCATTACCTATACCTGTGAGGCCATGAGAGGATATTAGCATGGATTTTATTCTTGGCTTGCCAAGGATATAGAGAGGGCATGATACCACATTTGTGGTGGTGGATAGATTTTCAAAGATGGCACATTTCATTCCGTGTCATAAGACCAGTAATGTTGTTCATGTTGCAGAGTTGTTTTTCAAATAGGTGGTGAGACTACATGGTCTACCAAAGAGTATAGTTTTAGACAGAGATACCAAATTTGTTGGTTATTTTTGGAGGACATTGTGGAAGAAGTTGAAAATAGATTTGAAGTTAAGTTCTACACACCATCCAAAGATTGATGGGAAAACAAGGTGGTGAATAAGAGTTTGGGTAACCTTTTAAGATGCTTAGTAGGAGATAAGCCTAAGGGATGGGATTTGATTATACCACTGGCACAATTTTCTTATAATAGTTTTTTCAATAGGAGAACTGGTAAATCACTATTCTAGATTGTGTATCCAGGAGTAGTCCAAGAACTACTTCTAAACTAAGAAAGATGGATAAGGGGGAGAAGAGTAGTGCTAAGGTTGAATATTTTGCTAAGCACCTGAAGAATTTGCATGAAGAGGTGAAGAAACATGTCAATAAGATGAAATCACAATATAAGGCTCAAGAAGATCAAAAAAGGAGGTATAAGGAGTTCTAGGTAGGAGATGAAGTCCTAGTTCATTTGTGAAAGGAAAGGTTTCTAGTTGGTACATACAACAAGTTAAAGATGGAGAAGTTTGGACCATGCAAAATCCTAAAGAAGCATGATATAGGAAAGGATTATGAGGTAGATTTTCCTAGTGGAATAAAAATTTCTCCTATGTTCAACATTGCTTATTTGGCAGAGTATCATGAAGGTGATATAGAGGAGGGGCCGATAAAAGAACAGTGGAAAATTCCAACACCTACTTCAGAGAAGGAAGAGATAGAAGAAATATTGGATACCCATGTGGGTAGAAGCACAAGAAACAAACAATATGCAAAGTACTTGGTGAAATGGAGAGGAAGGCCTATTGAAGATTCATCATGGTTGTCTGAGGCTAAAGTTAATTGTCTTGGTTTCCCTCTAACTCTTGAGAAGTGACAGCCTGACCACTTTTCAAATTACCCTAGGTGTCTGATACAAGAGCATCTAAAGGTGTAGGGAAATCTTGCATCACCCAAAAAAAAAATTGCTTTATTTTCTTTAGTTGTTTTGAGTTTCATAATGGCACTTAAGGGGTGTAAGACAATCAAGCATCAAAAATAGTGAAAAATGAGAACATACTATTTTTAGTAAGTCAGCCTAAACGGGCTTGTATGGACTTGAAAATTTACCCCAAGGAGAAAAAATGAAAAACATTTTCGGTTGTGAAAGAATCATCTCAATACCCTACTCGGTTTGGAAGATATTAAAGTTTTCATCTCAAGAAAGTTCTCTAATGCAACTTCAATTTTAGATATGAAGACTTTAGAGGCCCTGAAATAGCTCGAAAAGTTGACGAACCGACCTATGGTGGCTTAAGCATTATAGATGTAAAGGTTCACAATCCTTACTTACAAAACATCAAAACTCAAGGAATAACACATCTCTAATTAAAGATTTCAATACAAATCCATTTCCTCATAAGACTAATGAAACAATATGTATATATAATAATAAGATTGCTATCAAGCAATTACAATGTCAAGTGTGATGCTTACATCAAGTAAATTTACACTATCTTTTCCAATGTTACATATATATGCAAGTACAAAACAATGGTTACATCAAGTACACAATTAAATTACATTTGGCTATGCAAGCCATGCAAAGTTTTACAAGAAAATGTATACATAAATATCCATGTGAAGATAAATCCTTGGTTCTCGACTACCATGACACAACTTTGTCTTCCACGAAGCCAAGACCAAGAGTGGGTCTAGGCACCTTTTCCGCCTAGCCACGAAGTATAAATAATTCCCTGGATTTCTTCCTAGCTCGAAGAAAACTCTGACCCTGTGTGAGGAGCCTAGCAACCTGAAACGAAGAAGCAGGAGGGAACTCTCGATGCAAGCCTGATTCCTGTATGCATTCTAATCTAGAATGACATAACTCTTTCATGGTGGATGTGGCAGAGACTAATATCAATAATATCTAGGATTTTAAAATTCCAACTATTTCAATGGTGCATATGCTTGGCCAAGCAACAAAATAACAAAAAGTGATAGTTTCAAAAAGGAAAACTATCATCTATGGATACCCACACTCAGGATCCTGTCCCATAAGTGGTTTCATAAAAGAAAATATATGTAGCATAAACTGTCTCAAGTTATAATATTTCAAGCTTTTTCCCAAAATCATTCAGTTCTTTCTTATACATATTTAATTCCAAGTTTGTTGCATGGTATATAAGTATCTAATATCTTTGAAAAAAGCATTAACCATTAATAAATAAAATCTCAAAATTATTCCCACAACTCAATAAATCAATCTCTTGCATTCCACATAAAAATTGCATCTAGGTGTATCTCTAAATTTTCATTTGCATAAGAATTCTATTTCTCAATTTTTCTATTGTACTAAATCACAAAGTTGTAGTTTCCGTTTGCCAGCTGATTACAAGTTTTAGAATTCTTTGACAAAGAAAATATCCCTTAAATAATTGTTTGAAACAACTAACAATGCATCTATTTAATTAAAATAGAATCTAAATGAGCCTTTATAGTATCTTTATTCTTTCACAAGATTCTATTGTCAATCGAATTATTGTTGCAAAATCATAATACTATGATTCTTTCAAAATTTTAAAGATATGCATATATATTCAAGAAAATATCCAGTAAACAGTGCTAACACTCAATATATGTATAAAGAGTTCATTTATAATCAATTATTCTTTTATTCTTATATGCAAAAATCTCATATCTCTTAATATATGAGCATAAACACAAATATACATTTATACCTCAGGGAAGTTCCATTATAATGTGCTTTGTTTGAGGATAAAAATGATATTTATTTTATTTAAATGAAGATAATTTGATGCATAGGAAAGCAAATCTTCTTTTTTTTAAAAAAAAAAAAATTATTAAAAATTTAGAATAAAAAGGAGATAAGAGAAGATTTTTGAAAAAAAGAGATAAGATAGAAGTCAAAAAAAGTAAAAATATGAGAAAAGAGGGAAAAATTAGAAAAAAAAACAGAAAAACAAAGGGAAAACAAGCTAGAAGAAAGAAATAAAAATATATAAAACTCTTATTTCCACACACAGGAAATTCATTCTAAAAACTCAATATTCTCTTATCTTTTATTTTTCTCATTCTCTCTTTCTCTGTGCAAAAACAATACAAAAATTAGAACAGTGAAATTTAGAAAAAAGTTGGAGGAGAAGAAGAAGTGGAATAAGGAAGCATAGAGCAAGAAAGAACAACTGAATCAGAGCAGATTGTTAGATTAGCATTGGACTCCAGGTTCTTGATTATTTATCTTATGAATTCTTTATTCTAGCTATGCAAATGAATGAATCGTTTTTGGATTTCATTCACTTTCAGAATAATATTGATTAAAATTTTGTAAATTGTGTTTGGTAAAACTCTCCATTGGGATTTCATTCTTGTAGGAAATCCAATCAGCTATTATATTCGTTATATAATAATTATGACAGTTTGTTGAGTCTTTATATAAATATATATAAACATACTTACACATAAACACACACACACACACACACACACACACACACACACACACATGTCTTCTAGAGAATATACACATGTATATATATAAATATATATCTTCTGCTTGTCACAACCAACATTCTAGTTGTTGCATTGTCGACTTCAAGCAATTAATGGGGAAATCACTGTTATTGGCTCTTAAATTGTTTTGAATTAAAATAAATAGAATAGTAAACAAGTGGTAAAAGCAGCCTATAGTTGTTTATTGGAGGACGTTGTGGAGAGGTCAACGACCTCTCCACAGGCCATGGCCTATGGAGAGGGTGCTACCCTCCCCACAGGGGCTACACCATAAGGGAGCAGCCCCCCCCCCCCTCTTCATTTAAATGAAATAAATATCCCTTTTATCCTCAAACAAAGCACATTATCTCAATAAAATGAACAATATCTTAATTTTTAGATAAAGAATCAATTAAGAAATAGAATAAAATAAACTTATCCTTTTAATTATATGCATTTTAATTTCCACTGTCTAATTTAAATAAATAATGCAAGTAAAACAAATATAATAATTAATTAAATAATTTTCTAAATGCAATTTTAATATGTTACTACATGATGTGTGCATGCGAGAGATTCCATTCCCACTTAACCCTTCTAGATGGCTAACCTCCTCTACCTCAACCACACTCTTGGTCTTCGGCAAGCCTGCATCTCATATAAACTCAGGCACCCATTAGTAGGTTAGTTTCCAAAAGTATAAATCAAAAAAATTCAATTCTTCATTCTAATATATATCATTTTCTATACTATATCATTTGAATTAAATAATAATTATCACATTTCATTTTCTAGAATAAAATAACATTTTTTTATTCTATCATTCAAAAATCACACAAGTTATTCTACCACCCATTTAGTTTCCAGCTCTATTTAAAGTAAAAACAAATAGTGACAAAGTTTGAGACGTGACAATAGATCTCTTCAAGAGCTTTCTAATGATATGCAATAATAGCAAATCAGACACCCAGATCAAAAGTTATGGCCCTGCAAAGTTGCCCCTCTAAAAAGTGAATTGCATTAAAATTTCTTCCTAGGCCAAGAATCAAATGGCGGGACTTTTGGTGCCAAAGCAAAAGGGAAAGTTGAACTTTCTAGAACATTCTAAGGCAGCTATTGGGTAAAATAGAAAGGGTTAAGTGGGGGTTGTAGAAGGTGGCTCCAATAGTGCAGATGGTGGCGCTGAATAATATATTTCTTTTTAGAGTCGATTTTGTTGTAATGAATTAAGCCCATGAGGCTGTACAACATAAAAGTTTTGAATCTATAATTTCATTATTTGAAAATAATTGAAAGTGGGTTATTTTTCTATCTCGTATTTTCTATGTTGCTATCTATTGTTGTGATTTGTGTGGTTTCTAGTGGCTTGGACCTCATCAAAAATAGTGATCATGGAATTTCAAAGATCATGGTCTTTTTTGAAAGAGCATGAAAGTTTCCTTTATATAGAATATGATTTCGATCAACAGTTAGGTTTCAATAGAGAATTGATGGATAAGATCGAAAGAAGGAACATGCATTGGAAGGTTGCCATTTCGAAAGTGGAGGAAAAGAGTTAGCAATATGTTAAGTGAAGAGAAAATTGTGAAAAGTGGAGAAGAAAATATGGTAAGTGGTCTAGTTAGAAAATAAATAAAATTGATTTATTTTCAACCATGTTTGAGAGATTAAGTAAATATATTTATTTAATCATAGAAGCAATTAGGGATTAAATAATTTAAGGGACCAATTAATTAAATAATTAGAATTATTTAATTAATGAGAAATAAGAAAGAAGAGGATTAATTAATTTAATTAGTTAGTTAATCCTTAGAGGAAAATTAAAATAATTAAAATAATTTAATTATAAGGGAAAGAGGGAAGACAAATTTTGGACTAAAAGAAAGGGATTAGCCTAATTGAATAATGAAAATATTTAACTAGTTTAGACAAAAATATGTAGGAAAATATCATTGTAGGCATAGGATAATTTTTAGGGATTAACCAAAGATGAAGAGATAGTAGTTTTAATGGAACTATCATCAAAGATTTTATGATTTTTTTAAGGGACTCACAAAACAAACATAATAGGTCTATAGCACTCATCCCAAGGATTTTTATTTTGGAAAAAAATGAATGTCCTAAAAAAACATTGAAAGTTATGGATGAAACAACATTAAACTTTGGAGAAGTATGAAATAATGGATAAAAATGTCAACACAAGTCTCTAGAACCTTAATTGATGAAAGGACAAGTGACAATGTAGGTGGCCATAGTATATCTACTAAAGAATATCCACATTAGATGCCTAATTTTAAACTTTAGTTGAAGGAACATCAAGAGAAAAATGTGAGAACATGTACAACCTAAATTGATCATCTTTCTCCCCAATTACATTGATGGCACTACTCTCTAGAAATTTTAAATAATCAAAAACCTAGAGTGGACTTAACACTCTTACCTATCCATGTATATGTAATTTGATATATAGAATGGATGTTAGTTAACATTAAAGGTATACAAAGTACATCATTCAATGAATCTTCACATATCTCAATAGACCCTCTCTCGTAAACATACATGTGGTTGTGTGTTGTTACACATCAATATATGTGATGTAGAACAAGTATCAAATAAACTAAACATAATTTTTTATGAAGCCATACGACTTGAAGCTTCAAAATAAAGGATCTAGCTCCCTAAATTATAATCTACAACTATGATAAGTTCTTTCCCCTTTAGTTTCTTTAAAAGAAAGAAGAAGAATAAGTTAAATCCCTTGACATTGTTGAAGGCAATTTGATATGGTTTTTCTTGAGAAGTTATTTCAACTCGTCATTTTTTTTCTTAACATTGATGTTTCATCAATAACCAATATTCTTTTAATATGAACATTTGAGCTTCTTCTTACTTGATTATTATACTTTTGAGAAGAAGTATGTAGAATATAATTGTATTATATCACTCATGGAGTTTTATTTTTCTTCTTTAATTTTTTTTTCAAGATTATGGTTATTTCTATCCCTTAAGCTCACTAGCTAGTTATGCATGAGACTTATAAAACTTGATGATACTCATTTTAATTAACTTTAATTCTTCTTAAACTAGAAGATAGGGAAATGTATAAAAAATTGACACTATACATAATTCCTAAATAAATTTGATGGGTATGAAATCTAAAAGAAAAAAATTGAATGCTTAGGTCGAAGATTAGATAGCATGTTCAAAATCAATTGTAAATCCTCTATCAATATTATATTAATGTTTTAATTATTTTCTTAGTTGTTTAATCTTAGAGATATAGTCTTGGATGTGGTCAAAAGTGTAATGATCAAGATTTATCAAATCATTATCAATCAAATATCCCCTAATATTATTGTTGTCAATTAAGGTGTCTCAACCTTTGTAAGCACTCAATTTAATTATTTTATCATTTAGTATTTTCTAATAATTATATGATATAATATTATTGTATTTGAATTAATATTTGTTCTTCACCTCAAATGGGGTGTTGGATTTTGTGTAAGGAATTTGATGCTTGTTGGTACAAAAATTTATCACTATGATATTTCATTAAAATATACATTAACTTTCCCAATGGACATTGAAAAATTCTAAAAAAAGGAAGAAACCACTATTATATTAGTGATTTTATTTTGCATTTGAGAGGGGAAAATCCCTTATAATATAGGTTTTATTTTTTTAGGTGTGTGTTCTAATGAAGCAAGATTATAATGCGTCATCTATAGTGCCAAAATATACAATTGCACCATCTCAAACAACACTTTTGGTGACACTTTGAAGTTTTAATGTTGACATTTATTTAACAAATACAACAATCTAATGCTCTTAACATGAGATCTAGAACAATGTAAACAAGCCCATGTTAGTAAACTCTTATAGGATCAAAAGGTTTTTTTTGATAGAAAGGCTTTATCATCTATAAATAATATAGATGCACATGTTATTCTTCAAGGAAATTTCCACCACACTATGAGTCATTTCTATATTTTTCTTTCTTAGTCACTCTTGTTATAAGATACTACAATGGATAGATGTCTGATATGTATAGCTCTTGCATTCTTTATGTTATTTTTTTCCAATTTCAATGTTTTTGAATTGAACCCAAAAAATACCTCCATGAACAATTGTAAGAAGCTTGAATATGCCATATGTAGCATTGAACAAGCTATTTTGTTTAGAATTACTTTAGAGCTATGTTGTATTTATTGTTTTCTAATTTTAGTTTTTGAAATATATCTTGTTTATGGTTTAGTTTTTATGTACACTATCATGACATTGACATGATGCTCTATCTTACTACTATTGTAGAATACATCTTTGCATAACTAATCTTACCTCTAAATATTTTTTGTATTATTATAATTTGATTATATATTTTATTTATAAATTATACTATTTTTTATAAATTAAAAAAGATAATGAGTAACACTAATTCAAATTTTAAACTTTTGTTTTTTATTATTCAAGGGAAGGGGTGAACGCTTTTGACCGGAGCTATGAACCGGAATACAACCATTCAACAATACCAACCCAATGGGGTTTGAACCTTGGTGGCAAGAACAACAATGGCACCTTTAAACCATCACACCATGCCAATACAGACATCCAACTTTTAAACTTGAATCACTAAAAAGTGGCATAAATCTTTTGAATTTTGAAATTGAGTAAAATAGTAAAATGTGTATTTTTTAGTATATTTTATGTTTGTATTTTTTTGAATTTTTTTTTTTTAATATTTTATAATAACTTGACACTATAATTTTGTTGTTGATAAAATGCTGAGAAATAAAGTTACATGAGACATCAATCTTTTTATGGTAAACTTTTTTTTTTTTCTTTTCAAAATTTTTGTGTGTATTTATAACTTGAAACTTTACTACATGTATTTTTTTTTCAATTTTGATAAATATATATTTTTAAATAAATATTAAAATGTGTGCATATTAAAATATAGTTGTTTCCATTTGATGTCAACTTTCATATTATATATTTATCTAAATAGAAAAAAAAAATACCATCTTGATATAGATTCTTTTATCTAGTGCATCATATTTTTTTCAAATTTTTTAATAAGTTTTAGTATTTTTTCTTCGCATGGTAATCAACCTAATATTTTATGTTGAAACCCTAATTTTAATAAAAAATTTTAAAAATATATAAATAATAATTAAATTAAATTATATATATATATATATATATGAAAAACTACACTTATAGATCTACTTAGCTAGAATAAGTCTTACAAGATCATGTTTGATCAAAATTGGTTGTTAGTAAGAAATACTTAAATTCACTTGTGCTGATAAGTTGGCGAAAAGTGTGACACAACTTTGTACTTTTACCCATTGGTACTCAACCTTACCTAGTTCAAGCTATCTAAATGTGATTGGTTGTAATCAAAGTAAAAAATGCAAAGATAAAATTAACCATCAACATAATAGATTTGACATTTAAAATATATAAAAAAGTAACAAGATATCTAGAATAAATCTTCCCTTACATTAATATAGATGGACTATAAATTCTTTATGTACAAGAATATTATATTATGTCCTTTTAAGACATACGTGTATTTATGTTGTTACTCTACTAATAATAAAATGTTCTATACATACTTAAATTTAAATTTATATTGTACATTTTGAATGTATATGAATTATGATTTGTTGTCTTACAATCCCATTAAAAAATGTCTTAAATTAATTTGAATTATTATTATATAAGATACATACTCTTATGGAATGAATGTTCCCTTACATTAATTTACCAATAAAACAGAACATTCAAAAGATCCACATCCCATAAAGTACTCCACTATATAAATTTGTGTGCCAAGTTAGTTGCCATGTGCAATTAAGATGCACCATTATTGGACCCTTAAGTTTTCCCACCAACAAGAGTGGCTCAGCAGGTGCTTCATATTTAACATGCCAGGACGTCTACCTAGCAGTCAAATGCACATATGACCATATTTAATAATTACTTGGACCATATATTTAGGGAAAATCATCAATAAAGATGCATGGGATGCTGAAAGTAGTGTGCTTATTCGCTGGTGGTGGTGTCTTTTGGCAGCGAGTATATTCTCACCCACCAACAACTCGCCGCAATTACAATGGGTTTGCAGGAGAGCAGCGTGTCATTCCTCTGGGTTCTGCCTGCCAGAAACGACTAGCTGAAAGGCTTCCAAGATCAGATCTTTGATAATCTTATGTTGTTTTCTTATATTCAAAACGCAATAGCTATTTTTGGAATCACTTATAATTTCCTAAATTATTCTATAAGAAAAGGGATTGGTGGTGACAAAGTGGGCTTCACAGTTGCACGTTTTGAATCATCTTTTTATAAGTGCCTTTCTCACCCATTGTGAGTGGAATTCAACAATAGAAGGGTTGAGATTTGGGATGTCACTTATAACTCTTTCGATTCAATTTGATCAAGAATTAAATGCAAAGTTAGCACAAGAGCTTAAGGTGTGAGTGGAAGTGAGAAGAAATGAAGAGGATGGATCTTTCACTAAAGATGATATTAGTAAAGCAATTAGAGTTGTAATGATAGAAGAAGAAGGGGTGCAAATCAAATCTAATGTCACAAAGATAAGTAACATGTTGACAAGCAATAATTTCGGAGTTAGTGAAAGAAATATGAGGAACTTTGTCTGCATACTCAAAGCCTTCAACAACATTAGGAAGACAATTAGGAAGTTAGTGTTTGGTAAGTGGTTTCAATAGTTTGATATGTAATAATTTTTTTATGCATGGGAAAGTGCAAGAAGACTTATATAAGCCACTTTAGTTTGCTATGTATTTCATCCCATCACTTTCATATATAAAATATATTATTTATTACATGTGTTAATTTATGATCTCTCATCTTATGAGAGTGGTATCAAAATAATGGACCCAAAATTCTTATTTGGATTACCTAGAATGAAAGAGGGATGTGGTTGTCAAGGGTAAATATTCAATGGGATGATTGAAATTTTTAGTATTGTGAAGGATTCATGAATTTAAGGCTTCCTCTTGGTGATGAGCAAGGAGTTTCTCATGTTAGCATTGGCTCTTTTATAGCATATGTTGTTTTAAAGGACTAGTTATATTTCTATTGATGCTTTAATTTTGAGAAATCATTAGATCTAGTCATAGTAGAAACCATATATTTATAACTATAATATTATTTTAAATAACGAGCCTTATCATTTCTCACAAATAATGTTACAAAGAAGGAAGATGGTCTAATGTGATGGCCTATTGATTGTTCATGTAGAGGTGACATTTTTTACATGTTAGAGATCTCCACCCTTTTCTATTGTAATGTTAACACCTAGGCCTAGATTTTAGAAAAAAAATGTAGTTTGACAATCCATATAGTGTTAGAACCAAATTGGTAATTTCTTGTATTTAGAAATTAAATAGTGCATAGTTATATACATCAACTAAATGGTTTTTTCTTCCATGTGTAGGCATAGTTAAAGATAATTATGCATAGATTATATTTAAGGAAACATAGCACCAAGAAATATTCAAACAATTCAAATATTTTAATAAATCGCCTTAGAACAACACTACACAAACTTGCACAACTTGTTCAACATCATAGTACCTTTAGATTTCAAATTAATATAGATATGTTTATGTTCAAAGGAAAAATTAATGTCTTGATGCTAGGGTGAGTGCAATATTATGATGGTCCAAATAGTGGAAATGAAGGGAAAAAAATATTGAAAGTGTTAGCCAAAACCATGAAACACTTTTTAGGCTTGATGTTCAACTATTTTGTATGTTAACTCAAAATAAAATGGATATCCATTCTCAAAATGAATATTTGTTATAAAAATAAAATGGATATTTGTTTTGGAAATCTTTTTTGTTATTTTACCCCAAATAGCTATGAATTGTATGGAGGAACAAATAGATATTTATTTTGGTTTCAAAATCCCCCCACCAAATTGCATGGGAATTCGGCTTGGAAATCCAATCTTGCATTTTCCACGTAAATGGCAGGATATTTTCACAAATTTTCTTCAATTTCACCCTCAATGTTGAAATTTTTTTATATCTAAATTTAATAAAATGAATGGATATATCCAAGAATCTCTCAATATTCTAGAAACAAATTATGTATTCCTAATTGTAATTTAAATGGGTACTATTAAATAAGATTATACACACACTAATGTTATTTGATAGACATGTTGATTGAAAAATCATCTATAACTTTCAAGATATTTAACCCTTTTTAGATATGAAAGATGCATCACACTTTATGCTCTGTTGGCTATAGGTCTAAAAAATTGAAGTTCATATTTTTTGGCTAAGATAGGTTGGCTACAAAATTGTTTTTATATTTTTTAAAAGATGTAATAAAAAATTCATAACTAATTATTGACTAACAATATGGAAGGCCCCCTCAAAGAATTGGGCCCTGGATTTGCTTTGGAACTATATCTTTTGTCACCTTGTCTGGGGTACTGGAAAGAACACAATAAAAGAATCTTCAGGGATGTTGCTATCTTGGAGGAAGTGGTCTTTGGTAAGATTACTAGAGCTGTGGTTGAAAATTTTAATCTACTTAACAAGTTTAAAGGTAAAAGTAAGGTCGGTATGTAGGAGTATGATTGTAAAATTGTGGGAGCCTGGAAAATTAATGTGGATATGCTCAATATGTCCAAAATCCTCAAGGATCCTAGAGATGGTATATTCTGGAGTCTTCCTCCCCCTGGTTGGGTCAAAATCAACTTTGATGGTGTGGCCAAGGGAAATCCTGGACCTACCAGGTGTGGAGGTGTGATAAGGGATGAGAATGGTGTTTTTATTATGGCTGTTATGGTTCCTTTAGGCACTCAGACCAACCATGTGGCCGAAGCCTCTGGTGTTTCCCAGACCTTGAAGTTGGCTAGCCAATTGAAGTATAAACATGTGTGGATTGAAGGGGATTCGAATAATATTATTCAATGTCTAAAGGGTCATCAAAAACCTTCATGGTCTATACAAAATTGGATAGACCTCTCTAAGGAAATTATTAATACCTTTGAGAAAAGTTATATTTTGCATTTCTATCAGGAAATAAACACGGTGGCAGATTTATTCGCCAACAAAGGTGTCAAAGCTCTGAAAAAGGTGATGTGGCAGGGGTAGGATGAGTTGGAGGTTGACGTTAAGGTCTTGCTGATGTATGACCGTGCTCACAAGAAGGTGTAGTTTCCCATTCCATTCAATGATGGCTGAGTGTCCTCCCCTGCAGTCTCAAGACTATGTTTTAATGATTATTCCAAGTTGGGGGAGGAGTAATTACTCCATCTCCTAGTTGCATGTGATTATTTTCACATGCTTTCTGGGCATTTTAGGAGCTTGTTTCTACAGGGTTAGATGGACTATTCTATTCCTATTGGTGATAGGATGGGTGGCGAAAGTCGCAGAGTGGAGCCGATAAGCAGTGCTCAATTGAAGAGCAATCCAAGGCTATGGAAGAAGCTGGAGAATGGTGGCATTACTATTTTTATTGAGAAGCTCCATGGTTGGGCCCCAAAGGTTACTAGGATTTTTGAGAAAGATTGGGAGGATGGTGAGATAAACCTGTTTGGCAGACATGTGGTTATCAATGAACAACTAATTGCTGAGGTTACTGGCATCTCGATGGAGGGTATTAAATTTTATAGGGATAGGAAACAATTTGATGAAGTGGTCAGTAAATTTCCTAAGATGGATGCTAAGAGGGAGGAGTTACGAAGGACTTCCATAAGCTAATATGATACAAACATAATTTTTTCACATTGGAGGAGGGTTTTGAATGTGCTGATGGAGTACGTTACTTTAGATGGCCGTTATACCGGAGTCTTTGGGTATCATTTCATCCTGCTGAATCATTTTAGGCACAAGGTCAAGATTTCTTTTCCTTTTTATCTTGTGTCTTCTTTGAATACTAGTCTGAAAAACCATAGACAAAACCCCATTAGGTATTTTATTCTTCATGAAGGACTGCTTGTTCTAATTTATGACCACTTCAAAGCCATGTTGGCTTTGCCTCACCAGAAACCATCGCCTAAGGTTAGGGTTGATGACAAGGACAAAGGAAAACCTAAGGATTCTCCTCAGAAAAAGCAAAAGAGAAAAGTGTCGGAGGACCCCTCCTATGATGTGAATGAAGAGGAGTCGCAATTGGAGTCGTTGTTTGAGTATTCCAGCCATCTTGCGATTGATAGAGAAGAGAGAGCTTGTAACGCCCCTCCGTGCAAACCCCAAAGGACAACAAAAATAATAAATTACCACACAATTTTTTTTTGAAAGAAGAACAATTCATAAGATAAACATGAACATATATTGCATATAAAGCAATTATACAATCTTACAATGACCATTATGTCCTCTGGGGTACACGAGATGGCATCACGAAGTCCTCAAACTAATACCATAACAATAACGAACAAATCAAGATTACATAAAGATAACATCCAACCATCCCTGATGAAAAGAGATGAAAAAGATACATATAACATTTTATTAATAGTTCAATATGCCAATTGTGGAGAATATTTCCATAGATACAACACCATTTAGAATTACATACTATGAATCGTTAACACATAAAAGTACCAAGTATTTATATACATTTCATGAATGACAAACATCCATCAAAGATCATAAATTAAGGTCAAGTGTTACAATCATTACAATAATAATAAAAGTTACATCGTATAAGAGATATAGTGATACAGATGTGTTCCTTAACATATCCGGGAACAATACAATAAGATAGATTAATCCAACTGAAAAGGTGAATACAAAGTATCAAGATCAACTCCGACTCGGGTACAATCCTGGAGTCCACAAGAGGCACATATTTGCATAGCTCGATCCTTGGTTGGGGACCCAATGGGGTGCATAGCACGTTCCACCTGACCACGTGGACCCGAAAGTCCACCCCCCATGCTAGGAGTTGACAAGAAAGATCTCCATATCGCAATCCAAAACAATCAAATGAACCAATAGCAAACCAGACTCCACAATAAGGATATCATCAACATAAGATAACAAATCACAACATTGTCATCACTTAGCCAAAAAATAATTATGAAAATTCCAAAAAATCCAAATATCAAGATTATAGCTCAACACTAAATAACCATAAGAGGTGCCAACAACAGTAGGATCCAAGCCTTCAAATAAAATTGCAATATCAATCAACAATAAATATCAAGGGCACCTTTCATTAACATCAATCAAGTTGCCATGAGGCATGTATGCAACACTAAAAGATAGAACTTGGAGGCTTCAACAACAATCACCAAGAACCAATTGCCTCAACAACATCAACAATTCAAACAACACTCCCAGAGGCAACCAAACAAGGGAAAATAAACGAGTACTGTAGGAGAGTGTCATCGCATGGCCTTACATGGATTATCCAGGCAACCTATCACAAGGTACGTCCTCCATCTATGGTTATCTAGGCAACCTATCTCAAGGCATCGCTCCATAGGGTGACTCATGCGGGACCACTTACCTTTCGTGAGGACAAGGCGGTGATCTTACCAACCAGGTCTTCTCACCCCATCCTTAGCCCGTGAAAGCACTAACGGTATGGGTGAGGCTCATAATTAATCTTGTTTAGTGTTTATCTACCCAACCTACTAGTTAATTAATTACATTATCACTTGATTAAGAAACTCTTCCATGGGTTATCCAAACAGCCCCTTTGTGCACCGGCCCCCATGAAGAGCCACTCTCCCTATGGGTACCAAATCAAAACATACAAGCAAGGGGTGTACCTCAGCTCACATAAAAATCAAGTGTGCATAACTCACAACATGTGAGGCAAGAACCATCTCGTAAACTATTCCATATTACTAAAGAATAACAAGGAGGTACCACCCACCACATCAAAGGTCAACACCATAGTATAAGGTAATACCCAAAAGCTCAAAATCCAAAATAAGATCAATAAATCACAACGGTCCAACCATAGAACATCATTATAAATCAAATTTCTCCATTGCCTCTGGAAGCATAAAATATAAAAAAACAACTTCCACTGAAGGGTAATTCAAACTCTTGGGTTCCCAACCATCTCAAAATATGACTACCAAAAGTCATCATATAAAGTCTTCTTATTTCCAAAATTAGCACAAGAGAAAGACTCACATTAGGGCCCACAAAATGACTATATGAAATCCACAATCACACAACGACAAGAGTAGAGTAAGTATGGCAACAACATGATGAGATCTTCAAGCTCACTCAAAGCTAACAAAATCAACTCATTACAGAATTAATCGCAAAGATCAAAATCTTCTCAATAACCTTTTGGGCACAAACGGGCTCCTTCCATAAAAGGCAATAATCATAATAAAATATAAATCAGGATCCACCATAATAACTAAAATCCAACATAAATTTCTAAACATTGAAACAATGCCCAATCAACAACAAGGTTTTTAGTTCAAGCAAATCTTACATAATCAATTCAATACAAAATCAACCACAAGAAATACAGCCAATAGGACATCCAAGGGAGACCTCAATTTTCTCCACACACAATGCCCTAACAAGCTAATAATATGACTAATAAACCACTTAAACAAAACCAATAAGCATCAACAAGCAATACATCCAATGGTGACATTATTTTCATATTTACTAAAATTCCTTATTTATCCAAACAATACACCATAACTATGGAAAAACCTTCACAACTCATGTATTGATACAAATAAATTTAACAATTGAAGACACTCGAATATCCCAACATGAAAACAAGTCGAACCACTTAGATAAATATACGAACCTTAAATTTCAAATCCAATCCATCATCAAAATTAATGATTATAAAGTTAAGGATAAAACTATACAATACACCCATTTCATCAATATAAATGAACTAGCAAAATATATCAAATCATTTTCAAAAATCATGTATAACTCAAATAAACAACACTTGAACTCTCTATAACTTAATGAAATTATGAAAAGTTAACTTAATGTATAAAACCCTTTCAAGGATCATTAAAAGTGCTAATCAAAAAGAGAAAGATGATATATATACATTATATGTCCATCACGATAATACATTATAGTCCAAATAACAATAAACTAACATGATTAATAAAGATATGGTTTTGACAACACCACACTAAGATTTTGTCAATATATTGCCTAGGGCATCACTGTTCTTGACTTACCATGGTTTCTGGAATATACAAATAAGAGAATCGTTGCTCCTGGTATAATTCTATAAGATGTGAGGAGTTAGATATTAAGATAACATGAAACCCTAATCTAGAAGAATTACAATTTAATACAATAACAATAATCCAATTATTTAAGTCAACCAATTTTACTAGTCGACTATTAAATACAATAAAAATAATCACTATTTGCTATTAAATCATTAGAGAGTAAACTAATCACTTACCTTCTATTTCAATACCACTTAATATTTCATTTATTTATTATATATATTATATTTAATTCTATTTATTAGTTAATTTAATTTTCACTCTTAAAGAAGAAATCATAATTTAATATTATTAATTCTGCCTTCATATTTAAAGTAACTCCCATAATTTCTTAAAAGGGAGAAAATCTAAAGGAAGAATTTATTTCAGATTCCATATTCCTTTCTACCTTAGTATAGAGCCACTTTTAAAAAAACAAAAAAATCAAAACTAAGGTGGGGCCTTAATAAAGCTACACATGGGAGTTAAAACATACTCGTTTATGTTTATTTTCTTACTTTCCACATTTTTCCCAGATTGCTCCACTTAAAGCGATAAGGTTTCCCTAAAATTTTGATGGTATTCAACAGTAAGTAAATACTTAAATGAAGATCCCTAACCGAATTTAGCAATAACGCATGAGCTCGAGTACTCAAATATCAACCACAAATGCAGCAAATACTGGTGATGCTAAAAGAGACGCAAAGTTTCCAAATCCCTTCTTAAGTGTAACTATAGGAAATAAATCAAAATTATTCATTGCTCCTTGCTGACAGTGAGGGTATTAAGGATATAGGGCCAAAAAAAAAAAAATGCAATAGGAGTTAGCTCCTAAGTATATACAGATGATGCATACTCATTTAATGATGATTATGAATGCGAGGAAGTGAAACAAAACCCAAGGCTAAGGTAAATGGAGGAGAAATTCAGGCATATATACACAACCAGCTCTAATGTAAAGATTCTTGCCTTTGTGGCTACATCCTTTATTACTTAAAACAATATACGCCAGAGCATACCTATGGCCTGAAAAGATTTTACTGTTAGATATGAAATACTGTATTCTTACAAATTGCTTACTCTGATCGAAAGGCCATTCTGTTTGATCTAACTTGAGGAGATAAGTATCTACAAGTTGGGAATGAAGAAACAACATCACACAAAACACCAGATTATCACAATGCATGAATTCCAAAATACTTAAGTCTAAAATAAAATAACAAATTGCAGTGAAAGACCAAAAGAAAATCACCCGGCCTTTAATGAGATTGTTTGTGGAGAAGATCAGGTGGTTGCAAACAGTTTCAGGTACATTATTTAAATTTAAACACTTTCCCCCTCCAAATTCTAAGCATTGCAACAGTGATAGATTGCCAATGGTTTCAGGGAGTTTGTTTAAACTTATACACTATCCAACATCTAAACACTGCAGCCGTGATATGTTGCTCATGAAATGAAATGCGGGCATTGCAAAATGTGCACAAAAATGGATTTTGCAAGGAAGATCTCAAAAAAATTGAATTAAAGAAGCCAGTTAAACCTGTGGTGCCTGATGAATCATACCAGATTGAAGGCTGGGGGTTTCCATCATTAAAAACAAAGATAATGTTCTTAAAAGAAACAAACTAGAAAAAAATAAGCTTCCAGCATAATACTGTGTCAAGGCAGATTTGTATGCAAAATGTGGAACACAGACTAGGCACGTAACTGTTTGATAGAAAACCTCACAGAAATGTGGACTCAAAAGCAAGGCATGAAATTTGTTTTCATATATCTATCGAACCCAACTTAATCAACATGAGTCAAATATCAACCATTATAAAACAACATAAGTTAGTTTATTCCTGCAGTACATACTGCAAAAAAGAAATTAAATAGGAATATGCCTAAGAATCTCTTTGAGAAACCCACGATAAGGAAAGGAGGCAGCTAAAATTTAATAGTGACATCGCCATTTTGAATGATAAGTTGAGTGCTCTTTTCTTTTGTTTTTAAAACATGTATAAAGCATAATGGAGAGGAAAGAGTTTAAGCGATAAAATCACTCAGACATATTTTATTCATGGAATAACCAACATGCAAGGGAGAAGCAAGGACGAGGCACAAGATCTATAAAAAAAAACATCTGAGGAATACGTCCTAACATTGTTAGCTTTGCTTGTTTTCTTGGTGCGCACAGATACGCAGGTACATAGCGGATGAGGGTTGCACAAACTTCACACATCAGTAATCCTTATTGCATTACATATATAGTTGATCATTTGGTGTACGTGGTTGACCTTCCTGCCAGAACATGGGTAAGGCAAGCGACTGTTTGACAGCATGCCTCAAAGAAATGTGATCTGGTGGACTACAATGATAGCAGCAAATACATAGGATGGATCTCGTTGACCAGGCTTTAAAAACTATCAAGCAAATGAATCGGCAGGTACTTACCTCAGGTCTCTGCATGTCCCTCCTCCGCAAGCACTAGATGCCTCCCCCTTAGTGTTCTTGGTAGACAAGTATGCAGAAGGAAGGAAGCAGTCATAAGGCACATGTCCCCCTCCACGAAGGAGTCCCATATACTCATGGTATTGTGGACTTAAAAAGGACCTTTCCTTTCCTTTTTTTTTTTTTTTTTTAAAAGCCTTCTCCTCAGCGCAACATGCAACTATCTTTCCCCACGTTCCACGTAAAGGGCATGCAAAAAGTGGAAACCGTGGACCAAGCACGTGGAAGACATGAAAGAATGTCTTGAGGCATGGTGGAGGGTAGCAGCAAAGACAGGTGTAGACTTTCACTTCTTACACAAGATTATTATTATTATATCAATTTCATATATGTATAAACATTTATTTCTATTTATCATTTATCTAATTGATTACTACGTAATCAGACAATTAGCAACATAATTATCCCTTTTTAAAACATTTTTACTCACTTCAAGAAATAAAACATAATAATGTATATATATATACTATTTATTTATTTTTATTTAGTAATTAAGTACATATATATGTACAATTTACTTTTTACATATGCAATTTTAATTTTAATTTTAATTTTATGTTTTATTTACAAAATAATATCACTTACTAAATTCATATATATATGGCATATTTAAATTGTAATATTGAAATTACAACTTAATGTATCCAATACCAAAATTCCAAATAATTGCTTGCATAACAATTTCCAATAAAACTAAGGTTTACATTCATATATTCAAATACATATATAATTATATACATACAAATAAAATAGATCGAGTCACTATTCTAACAATGAAAAATCATTTGTAATAAGATAATTGCTAATTTTGGAAACAATATAACCGTGTTCCAAGGCACATATAATCCATTTAACTTAATTATGTGTGCTCTAAACTTCAATGAATGATCGGATTACTCATGACACCACAATTTAACTTAATTAGCTAATTGAACAAGGCATAATTATCAACAAAATCACAATTAACACTTATGCCAACAGTCCAGAAAGATCAATTCAGAGGGGCGCTACAAAGCTCGCTTCCCTATGGACCTCAAGGCAGGGGATCATTATTTTAAGGAGGAATAGGAATTTCCCACTGATGTTCTTGCAATAGCCTGCAATGGGGGCGTGAATAACTTTAGGCTTATGCGATGGGTGTTCTTTGAAATTAAGGAAATTAAGTTAAATCAAAGAGCAATGAATAGTAAACTGGAGAAAGCTAATGATGACAATAACAAAGGTAGTGTAAGTGGCCAGGCTATTGATTTATGGATGAAAGAGGAGAAGAAGTATATGGTTAAGTTCCTCGAGAAAACGGTGGAGGAACTACAAGATTTCAAATGCAATCATGATGGCAAGCAGGCGAATATGGAGGAGCAGCTGAGGAACATTAAAATTTCTCCCCACAAAGTACCAATTGTGAACCATAAGATTTTAAAATCCATTGCACAGACCATGAATACCATGGTGGAAAACCTAGAAAAATCCAATCAGGTAAATACTATTGTGTTTCTTGATTTGGACAATGAGGAAGGGTAGCCAGATAGTGGGGGGTCGAGTAATAGGACCAGAGCAAATTTGAAAAGGAAGGCAGGCCAAGCTTTAGTCAACATCCAGGAGATCAAGAAGTCTTCTCTCAACATGAATAGTCTGGAGCAGGAAGCGGCAAAGATCCTTCGTAACTTGGCCTAGGGGCTGGTTGTTTTGTGGTTTTTTGTAGATTGTTTTGGCTTTTTTGCCCTCGTTATCTAGTGTGTTCTTTGTGGGTAGTTTCTTGTTTTTGTCTGTGCTCTGTTAATGTTTTATCCTTCATTATATTACTATTAAGGGTTTCAGGACCACTTTAAAACCTGTTTGTTCCATAATCAAAAACCATATATACATACATATATCACACTTGAGCATGTGTCATTTACTTATATCTAAGGATTCAAAAAAAAAAACCTAGGTTGGTCAGAATGATACCTATTTTTTTAATTATAGGAGCACTTGCCTAGTTGAAAAATCCAATTGTTTTTTCAATTATAGTAGTTCCTAGTGCAATAGCTCATACACAAAGTTACCCTTAGATCTAAGAAGATGTTTGCAAGAATGAAGCTTTGATACCATGCAAGAGTTGAAAATTAGCTCACTCCCTAAAATCACCTGCAAAATGAAAGATAAACTTCCAAAAGAGAGTATGAAAAGATAATATATTGCTTGATATGTTGTGATACAAATATACAAGAGCCTTTCTTAAATATACAAGGTGAAAGATAGGATTAGACAAGATCATGACATGTGTTTTAATCCTATAACATGAGACAACTAAATCAACTAATATTAAATGACCTAGGACTCAAGAATTAAATTTTGAAAGGTAAGATAATATCTAAATGAAAACTAAGAATTCTAGAATTATTCTTAGAACCTAAGTAAACCTAAAATGTGAATAAGATCTACTAGTGAACTAGATAAGTAAAATACCATTTTTACACCAACAATGTTGATTATTTTAGCTTTTTTCTAGTTGGCCAGTCCAAATAGCAATGTATCATTAACAAATTGTTAAGGAGTGACAAGATCTACATTAGGGGTAGTTTTTAAACCCTTTCAATCTCTATTGATTCTAGCCTCATGGATAAGGCATTCAAGAGCTTCAAACATTATAATGAACAAGAAAGGGGATATGGTGTCTCCTTTCCTTAGTTCTCTAGATAAGGATAAGAAACAATGTTTGATTTCATTGACTAAGACCAAGAATCTTAGAGTGTTAATGGGACTTCTTATCCAACTACTCTATTCCTCACAAAAGCCAAATTTTCTTACAACTTTGATGAGAAAATATTAGTTAACTTAGTCGTTTTCTTTCCTACTATCAAGTTTTGTAATCATTCTTTTTGTCCTTGATATTGTTATAGTGTGATTCTCCTCATGAGCAATAACAATGCCTTCCATAATGAAACTTATAGGAGTAAAGCCACATTGTTCTTCTGAAATTATTTTTTGGGAGAAATAGTTTTAGTATATTTTCCATCACTTTGGATGCAATATTTTATATAGTGTTGAAAATGCAAAGGAGCTTGTAATCCTCCATAGTTTTGGCCTAGTTATTTTTTAGGGATGAGAGAAATGAAGGTATTATTCCAATATTTTAGCATTATTTCCTTCTTTCTTTCATCCTTAATTGCAAAGAAAATGGCATTCCAAACTATAAGCCAAAATCCAAGAAAAATTAGTTTGAATAAATTGATATTTTTAGTAAAAAGAAAAGAACCCATGGAAAAAGAAAAGCTAAAAAACCATCCAAGCTTGGAGTTTCGTCTCCATAAAATTGAAAGATTGTTTATTTCACTTCCCCCTTTAATAATGGATTGTTTAAAAACTCATTTTGTTTTGGTGAGATGAGGCACAAAATATTCCTTAAAACTTCTTCCTAGATTTCCAAGTTAGATGTTGATTTTTCATTGAGAATATCTTTAATACCCTTTTGTAACTTTACCTATTTCCTCCCAATACTCAACTTTGATATTTTCCCTATTTTTTATGTTTGATATTCTATTCACACTCCTCTTAACTTTCATGGAGTTGTGAAAATACGTCATACTTCTGTCCCCATCTTTGAGCCAACACTCCCTCTATATCATTAATATTTTATATTATTTATTATTTTTTTCATATTACTTAATTAATATTTTAAATATATATGTTTTTGATAATATAAGTTGTATTTACAAGGTGCAATACCCTTAACATGAAGATCCCAAAAGGACAAAGTTCATCTAATCAAATTAACAAAAAATATTCAATTATAGCATATAGATCGGACATAGAGACAACAAAGTAAAAAAAATAACAACCCACCAAAAAATAAACAAAACCTCCCCATCACCTAGCAATACCTTCCCATTCCTCCATGAGGAATTTTAGCACATCTTCACTATCCAAACTATTATTGCCCGGGTCAAGATCAACATCCTTTAGAACCATCGATAGAGTGATAGACGAGTGATGAATGACCTTGATGGTGAACTGGTTCAGTCTGTTAATCTTTCTTTCTAGGGTGAAAACAAAAGAAAGTAGGCCACCAAAGTCCTCTTCCTTCATAGCATCTGACCTGATAGTCTCTTCTATCTGAACATGATGATTCAAGGAGTCTGGTGTGAACTCCTCCAAAATCATCTAGCTCAAATTCAAGAAGTGACTGGTTCCTTTCACAAACTCCTCAATTTCCTTGATAGTTTCATACTTGTTGTCCTCCTAACCTTTTCCTTGCTCTGTGATGCTATATATGTCATCGAGCAAGACCTCCAACTCATGTTTTTCTAGCCTATCAGACCTTTAAACACTATCCTATTCTACCCCTGAGTCAACGATTGCAGACATTTCCTCCTCATATTCTTTAGACATAGTGTCATCGTCATCATTTTTTGTGGGAGGTTCCTTGACATAGAATGTTATGCCTCTTTTCTCCTTCTTTTGATTAGCTTTGGTTATAGCAAACATTTTTCCCCCTTTCTTAGTAAAGGTGTTCTTTAATTCACAGAGCCTAGTGGCAACCTTGGTTTGAGCCAGCCCAACACTACCCTTCTTCTTTTTAGCAGGAGGTTTAGATTTAGTATCAACAGGTGGTTGGTTAGTCGGGAGCTTCCTCTTAAAGCCCACAAAAACAACTGGGGAAGTTTTGAAGGGGAAGGATTAGAAGCTTCGAGTTCCTCAACTCTGATAGTGAATATGGGTTTCAAAGGGAAAAGGGCAAGGTAAAAATGGTAAAGGAAAAGGATAAGCCCTTGGTGGAGGGGTAAAGGAAGGGGTTTATTATGATTCATAGTAGTGAGTTCCATGGTTTCCTTGACAGAGCTTTTGAGGGATGAAAGTAGAAAAAATGAGAAACTAATAAGCATCCTATGGTGGAGATGATTCAACAACAGATCTTGCAACATTTGTAGAAGCAATGTGCCTCACACTGGAACAAGTTGAGGCAGCTAAGGCTAAGTCTGGTGATCCAAGAGGTTCATCAAATGCAAGAAGATATGGTAGAAGAATAACTACCACTCCTTTAATTTCTTAGAATTCCTCTGAGACTAAGCCTACTTTAGGAGATAAGAGAAAAGTACTTGAGAGTTCTCTGATGAAGGAAAAGGTTTCTTTGATAAAATAGAAAATGAGGCCTAAGAAAGAAAAGGTTGCTTCAGTAGCATAACTAGTTAGCCCTATGAAAAGGAGAGTTAAAAACAAGGCAACCAAAGAGTCATATGTGGGAGTGAATGTGGAGGATGAAGAAGAAGAAGGACCTCAATTGGTCCACAAAAGGAAAGGTGAAACTTCACAAGGTGAAGCTATTGGAAAGAAATAAAAAGTTGATATTGTGGATACCGATGAAGAGGCAGAAGTAGGGAAAGAGAAACAATCCTTTGTGATCCACATGCAAGAGAAGAAGGTTGAAGCCACCAAGAAAAAGACACTAGAAGAAAAGAAAAATCAAAAGAAGAATATGGTAAGATCCTATAGTCCAATGAAATTTGATGTGTTATTCAATGGGATTGTGCAAAATGAAATTTTAAAGGAAACAATAGCACTATATACTAAGGCTGATGAGGTGGACAAGGTCACCATAGTTGAATTCATTATAAAATACATTATTATTCTTGAAGTAGATACGTGGAACATAGAGAAACAATTACCTATGGAATTGTGGAATGTTTTGATTAAGATAAGACAAGTAATAGAGGAAGAGGCCAAATTGAAGGCCTATGCATTGGATAATTTAAGTGCTCCTCTTTTTGAGGAAAATAAAGCCACATTAGCTACATTATTCAATAAGTAACTCATAACAAAACAAAGAGTGACAACCCTTATGTGCATAGCTCAAAATGATCTTGAGAGGCTCTTTAAGGAGAGTGTTGAAAAAGTGTTAGACCTAGCACAAAGATTGGAGATGAATCTAGAGAACAAATAAGAAATAAATGTGGAGATGCTTGATCTAGGTGATGATGTTGAAGAAGATATATAGCATGATGATGATTCTCAACATGAGAATGAGATAGAAGAAGGGAATGCAAAGGATAATGTTCTTATGGATGTGGAAGATACAAAAAAAAGAAAATATAGAAGATAAGAAGGATGTTGGAGGAAATGCAACTACCAAAGAAGACATTGCAAAGGAGGATACTTATAATCCTTCTCCGATAATTAAAAAACATGTTGAGAGTGTACAATACCAACCAAATAATACAAAATAAACTATTGGGTGAAGGAGATAAAGGGAAAGAAGATGAGTAGAGGAATGAAGATGCCTCTAGCGATGCAAGAGGAAAGATAGAAGTGGAGACACTAGTTAGCACTGGTGATGAGGAGAAGGAAAGAAAAGAGAATTTTGCAGAGGAGGGCTTGAAGGTCATTGGTGATAAGGACAAGGATAAGGAGTTGACAAAGAAAGGTGTAGAAGAAAATGAAATTGGTGAATTTTTTGGAACCTCCAGAGATCTAAAGAATCTACTTAATATGCAACAGCAGTTCCATCTTGTTGTGTCTGCTAAATTACTACAACTACCCATGCAACAAGGAAATGTGGAATTGGATAAGATCTCACCCCTCCACAAGCTTCAACTTGGAGAAGTCTTCCACACATCTGTCCAAAAGGAAATCATTGATAATCATCAAAAGATTGGATAATTGATTGAGGAGGCTATGAAGACTCTACAGGAGGCCATACCTAGTACAACTATTGATAATTCATTATTTGGTACATGGAGAACCTAATTTTTTTGATTGATTCTTTCAAGGAATATGCTTCTGGTTTAAAAGAAAAACTATAAAAAGAGTTAGATAAGGAAATGGATGAGAAGAGGCTAATGGAGATAATAGAGAAGTGTTCCTATGCACACAATAAATTTTAAGAAATTTTCAAGGGTGCATAGGCTTATATGGCAGAGGCCAAAGCCTTATTTCAATTTTGAATGAAGTGGCCTAAAGCCACAAAGAGCATAAAGGATGAAATGGACTCAATTGAGTTTTATATTGATAAAGCTTCTAGTGCCTATGATCTGGCACATGACTTGGATGGAAGCACAAGGTTGGAAATAGAGGATTTACATGACTAGTTCTTCCAACTACAGGCTCAAAAGGAAAATATCATTATATAGTTCAAAATATCAGGGACTTGGAGAACTCAAATTTCATATATGTTTCTAGTGCCCTATTGAGTGCAAATGAGGCCACAAAACTTAATTTGGTACCGAACACTCTAGAAGAAGGTGAAGAATGCTTAATGGAGCTAGAGACCCAATAATGAATACTTGGCATAGCCAAGAAGGTATGGGAATAAGGAAAAAAAGAGTGGAAAGCCCATGTTGAGAAGCTCCAAGAGTCAACTTCCTCCAATTGAAAGTATTTCTTTTTTCTTTACATATTTTAGTTACAGTTTTAGATTCTTGTGTACATATGCAAATGATATAAGTTAGATTTTCAGTTCAAAACTTTTGTTGGGTAGCACTCCTAGGGGGAGTCAATTCAATTTTTCAAAATTTCAAGCTTGTATACATGCATATATTTGTCAGGTGGAGATCCAGTATGTGCCCTTTTCCCTTGATGTCAAAGGGGGAGAGTAAATTTGGAGTTAATTTTGGCATGTTTCCATCAATAAAAAAGGGGGAGATTATTGGAAGAATAAGGAGTTTGTCATTGATGCATTTGTTGGCAACATGAGCATGTGGGATGAGCACAAGTCATATAGTTAGGCATTGTAGCATTGTCATTGATGTCAACATTATATTTTGGTATGAAGACCATTGTGCAGATTAGTTTGGAGGGCTTGAACATGTTTGAGTATGATTATGAAAGGAAATTTTGCAAGAATGTGTGATCTTGTGAAAGTGGTTAATATAGAAATTGACTAAGTGTCAATACAGGTAAATTTTGTGTATAGACATCTAGTTTTTGGGTTCACATTGGTTTTCTTATTAAGATATTTCTCTATGCTTCTAATATAATTTTTTTGGTTTATAGGAGAACCTAATTCTAGAGTTTCATCTTGTTTTGGCTCATGGTGTGGAAGTTATGAGTAACAGAAGTTCTAACTAACAGTTACAGGCATTTTCTAGTTTAGTGTATATGTTTTGATGAATCCACACTTCTCCACAAATTGGAATCTGTCTTTGCGGATTTGTCGAGATGTTGTCAGGTGTTAGTAGAGTGTGTATTCTAGATGGCATAGATTTTGGAGGTCATTACTAGTGACAACCTAATGAGTTTTATGTATTGTAGAGTTTGATTTGTTTATCCATTATGTGCGTGCTATTTTGGGTCCATGCCAACCTATTTCAAATTGTTATGAGTTTTGAATCTTGACACAAAGTGTGCATGTGTGGATCTTGAATCAACAAGTTACATTTTTCATATTACATCCAATTGGGTTGACTTGATTGATGTTATAGATGAAGTAGATATATATGAAGGATCCTTTTTTATGTTTTGAGAAAAGTGTGGTGTGACAAGAGTTTGTGGATGTGAATTGTATGAATATAGAGTGAATGCAGAGCAAAGAAGAGTATTAAATTAGATCAATATGAAGTGTGTAAAGTCTACATTTTGAGCTTCATTGGAACTGTATTTCATGCATATGTTAGTGAAAGGAAGAAAATTTGTCATTTTCTATGGTTTAGGACATAGAACAACAAGTTTTCTTCACTTCTCATTCAAGGATACCCTAGAGATCTCAATCCAAGGATGTAAAGGGGAAAGAGAACTACAATAGGGATGTCTTAGGGTGTGATTAAAGACAATAAAAGGGTTCACCGCCAAGCTAGGGCTTGGAAAGACAAGAAATGTAAATGCTATGCAAAACCTAGTGATGTGACCTAGAATATGAAATTGAAATGTAGAACAACAAACTAAGAATGAACAGAGATGCACCTGGAAGAAAGATGTGGTTGAAATGAACTCTAAAACCCTAAAATATTCTTGTTTGAAGCCTATTGGGAATTATATTCCAATCTAGGCGTATCAATCCCAAACTAGGGTTTCTAGGTGTAAACAAGAATTTAAAACTACTGAATTAGGATGTATAGAAAATACCCAAAAATATGTATACTGGGACTCATATGCCACAAGTGGCTTATTAGTCCCGTTTTATGGCAAAGTGTCCCAGGATCAAAATTCTAAAGCAAAACTTTGTGAGCCTCTGAAGATGGATCAAATAATACTTTTCCCATTGGATTCATGTAGATGGGTTGGATATCTTGCTCTAGATCTAAATTTTTGTGATCCTTGACAACATTTACATGATAACTTTTGTAGCTTTTACAACTTTGCAATCTTGATACTTTTGAAGGATTCAAATCCACTTTGTCTTCAACCTATAAACTTGCAATCACACAAAGAGAGAATTTTTTTTTTTTTAGGGAATAGGGATTTTCCTTGGTCAAACCCCATTTAGGTAATTAAACCAAATGATGAAACAATTAAATAAAGACATGAAACATGAAACATGAAATGATGATGCCTTGGATGATGTCTTAGAATGTAAATTTGCTATCTATCATGAAGTGGCCATGAAGAATGTAGGTCTTGATCTCAAATTATATGTGAAACAATTCTTGCAAATGGATCTTGAATACTACATCACAACACTAGCTGAACAACATTCTTGATGCCTAATAACTTGGACATGATTCAATGGATCTTGAACTGTTGCAACAAATGATGAAGAAATATTCCCTTGAATGCCTTAGAAATTCTCTTGAATGCTCTTGTGAAGTCTTGTAAACTCTTGTAGTCATAAACTTGCTATTAGGAATGCCAAATTTAACTTGAAAGTCTTAGGTGAAAATGAGTGAAATAACCTTGTATATAACTTATTTATGCTAAATTTCCCAAAATTACAACACTACAAGCCAACATTAGATCTAGGAGGAAGAAATCCTGCCAAGAATTTGAATTTAATTTAGGTTTAAGCTACATGTGATTCATAAGCTAGAAGTGGCATATGACTCCCATTACGCTAGGCTATGGGACACAATTTTCAAGAAAATATTAGATTCATTTGAAATATAGATCGAGGCCTCAAAACTTAGATGGGACTCATATGCCCAAGGTGGCGTATGAGTCCCAAATCACTAAATCTAGGCCACACAATCCAAAACACCTGAATCATGGCTGGATTTTGGTTTTTGTTGGGATTATCCTTGGAAAGATGCATTAATTAAGGCTTCTAGATGCAAAATAATGCCAATTAAGGCATAAAGACACCCAATTTATTAATGAAGACCTAGATTAGTGTGAATGTGTAAAGTTACACTTTACAACACCCTAAATAAGGAATAATTAAGTTCATTTAGTTCATTTAGTTTACAAGGGCCCAAAACTTAATGTGAAGGTGTAAATAAATACACTTTACAACATTAAATTAAAGCAAAATTAGGTCTACTTAGCTCAAAAGAGCCCTAAATCTAATGTGAATGTGTAAAACATATTACAACACTAGATCAAGGTGACATTATGTTCATTTTAATGTTAACCATTCCCAAATTAAGTCATAAATTAGGTTCATTCAATTCACAGGGGCCCCAACAAATGTGAAAATGTAATGAAAGACATTTTTCTACACTACAGTTAGATGCAATTGTAACAATTCAAAACTTGGTTGTGTGCCATGCAATATCTTACTATCTCTTCTATCTTTCAATGGGCAGTGAGTCTAGCTATAGTGAGCACTTCTGTAATATACTATAATCGATTATAATATATTCTAAGCTAATCCTCACTATGGTTTTTCCCATTTTAGGTTTTTCATGTAAAAATCTGGTGTTCATGTATTAAGTGATGTTATTGGTTGTTTTCATACTTTCATTCATTACTACAAACTGATTATGATATGTGGATTGAATGTTAAAATGCTTAAGTGGTTTAAACGAATACTAGTTCACCCCCCCATAGTATTTCAGGTGTTCAACAAATGTTCCTTTCTTTCTCACAAATGGCTTAGGGCTACAAGACTACTTACAAAAATCAAGTCCTATAGCTCCAATTTGGTAGATCACAATGGCATTAAGCTTTTGCAAAGTTTTCTTGAAATGAAAGAATTGTGCATTGACTTCCTACTCGTGCATTTTGCACAGATTTAAATGCATTTGTCTTTATTATCATTTTTTTTTTCTTTAGATTAGTACATTGTTTCTAATTGTAATCTCCAATAGAGATAATAGAACTCGCGAACTTGTGCCTATTCCTTGGCAACTTGCAAAATTTTATATAGAAACTAGATGTTGCTCACAGATATCTTAAAGACTATGTACAATTGTTGTTTTGTATTCTAAAAATGCTCCCTTAGTGAAAACTATGAGAATTTATCTATATTATGGATTACATAATTCTTAGTGTGATCTAGACCTTCAAATTATAAATGGTGTTCTTGAACTACAAGGCCTATTCCCAGAAACTGGAATGATATTATTCTCAACTCACTAAAATCCTAGAAATAGTTTTCAATTTTTTCTACCATATCTAATATGTTGGATTTTGCAATAACCGAGACAGGATTTGTTGTCGGTAGTAGATCATATGCACTCCACTCAACAAGTGATTGAAAACCAAAATAGTAGAATGGAGAAGAAATCTAAAAGAGAGAAAATAGAGACAACACTGCAAGAGAATTTTGAGAAGGCTCTCGTCACTCTCACAGAACGATCACCGAACTAGCTGAATCAGCTGAACTAGTGAAGGTGAGAGGAGAGTGCTCAATATATAGAAGAATAAGGGCAAATACATCCAAGAGGTGCATTAACTCCTACTACCCATAAAAGGTGGGAGGTTATCACCTACTTGGTAAATGACAAGACATGTGGCATAACCTCCTCAAGTGAAGATAGGAGAGAGGTGGCACATAAATCCAAAAGAGGGTGAGAAACCCAACTACCCCATAAACTACTCAGGTAAAAACAAAATAGTGGTTATGAGAGGTTGCACAACAAACCAAAAGAGGATGTGTAACTCAACTACCCATGTGTGGGGAGAGAGTGACACATGTAGTTGTTGTATTTTGCCACATGTTCTCACATTACCACATCTAATAAACCTAAGCAAGCTTAAATAATATGTGTAGGAAAAAATAAATACCCCAAACATAAGGAAAATAAAAAACCTACACTAACACCCCCCCTTAAGCGTAGCTTAGGTGGGTGAAAATATGGGTCCCGAAAAATGAGGCCATGTTAGGTACCCATGTACATAGATATCCCCCCCAAAAGAAGAAGCCCCCCCCATCAAAAGGAATAGCCCCCCCTAAATAGAGAGAGAAAATACCCCCCAAAATAGAGAGTACAAAGAAGGACTAAGAAGCCCCTCCTGAAGTAGACACTTGTCGCACCCCTAGCAAAGCTCGTAGATGAAGGAACTTGCTCTCTGTGAAGGGTTTGGTGAAGATGTCTACTGTCTGCTTCGATGTAGAACAATACTTAAGATCAATGATGCCTTCTTGAATCAACTCCCTAATGTAGTGCATATGTATCTCAATGTGTTTTGTCCTCTAGTGATGAACTGGATTCCTTGAGATTTGTATAGCACTCTGATTATCACAAAAGATGACTGTAGGATTTTTGAATGGAATGCCAAACTCAGTGAGAATATTCTGAAGCCAAATAGCCTCAGTGGTGGCATTAACTGCCCCTCTATACTCAGCCTCTGTTGATGAAAGAGAAATTGCAGACTGCTTCTTACTCGACCAACAAATTGGACCTGAACCAAGAGAGAAGCAATACCTAGAAGTAGACTTACGATCTTGAGAATCACCTGCCCAATCTGAATCTGTATGTCCCACCAAGTCAATATCCACACCTGCTACATAGTGAATCCCATAGCTGTGAGTACCCTTAATGTAGTGAAGGATCCGTTTAGCTTCCTTCCAATGCAACTCATGTGGCTCCTGCATGAATCTTGAGACCATGCCCACAACATATGAAATGTCAGGTCTCGTATGAGTCAAGTAGATGAGACTCCCAACAAGCTATCGGTATAAAGTGCCATCAACCAAAGGTGAAGAACTCTTAGCCTCAAGTTTGACCCCAGACAAAAATGGAGTCGATGCAGGCTTACAGTCAGCCATGCAAAATCAGGAGAGCATGTCAAGTGCATACTTGGGTTGTCCAAGGAAGATACCTAAAGATGACTGAGTGATCTCAATCCCCAAGAAATAATGCAAGAGACCCAAGTCTGACATCAAAAATCTATCATGTAGAGCAGTTTTCACCGCCTTGATGATGGATGAGTGACCCCCAGTGATCAACAGGTCATCAACATATAGAACCAAAAATGTGAGAGTGTCATCCTGCTGTAGAATGTAGATGTTCAAATCAGAATGGCATTGAGTGAACCCAACTGTAAGAAGAAAGGAGTCCATCTTGGCATTCCAAGCTCGAGGGGCTTGTTTAAGGCCATAGAGAGACTTCGAAGATGGCACACAAGTGAAGGATCCTGGATGAACCCCTGTGGCTACTCCATGTAGATTTCCTCCTGAAGGTCACCATGAAGAAAGGCACTCTTCACATCCATCTGATGAACTTCCCAACGATGGGCTACAGCTATAGCAAGGACAAGTCGGATGGAATTCATCTTAGCAACTGGTGCAAAAGTCTCAGAGTAGTCAATCCCAGGAACTTGGGAGAATCCTTTTGCAACCAAGCGAGCCTTATACTTTTCAACTGACCCATCTGCTACAAATTTTGTTCGATAGATCCACTTGCATCGAACAATTTTCCTTCCTTTAGGAAGAGGGACTAGATCCCATGTGTGATTCCTCTCTAAGGAATTGAACTCTTCTTGCATTGCAGCATCCCACTCAGGAATACCTGAGGCTTCGCGAAAAGACTGTGGATCAGAAGCTAAAGCAATGAAGAGATGAGGAGCCTGCTAAAGCTGTGACCTGGTTCTTCTAGTATCTGATGGATCACCAACCCAATCACCTGTTGATTCCAATGTCTGACGAGCCCATAGAGGTGCAAGGGATGGAGATTATGGAGGAGAATCATCACCCTCTGAATGATGACTAGGAGAAGAATGTGAATCTACATCATCATTGTCATCATCTGAAGTGGAGGAAGAAGACTCCTCATCAAGATTAGGAGGATTAAGATCCTCTGAAGAACTATCATCATGATGCATAGGCTCCAATCTGATAGTGGATAGAGAAGTGGTAAGAGAAGAACTTGAAGGGCTCTCCTCAAAATGAACACTCCTCTCAATGAACAACTCATGAGTGGTAGGATGGAGAAGCCTATAGCCTTTGACATCATCTGGATACCCAAAAAATATGCAAGGCTTGCTCTGCAGATCCATAGCCTTGTGTTTCTCTACTGGAATGTGGGCCCATGCAAGAGAGCCAAACACTCTAAAGTGCTTAACTGTGGGTTTCCGACTAGTCCAAGCTTGAAAAGGAGTTACCCCCTTTATAGCTTTGTGAGGAACTCTGTTCTGGATGTAACATGCACAGTTGATGGCCTCTGCCCAGTATTGAGGTGCCAAAGATTTGGAGTGTATCATACAATTAGCCATCTCTTTTAAGGACCTATTCTTGCGTTCTACGACACCATTCTGCTGAGGACTGTATGGAACTGTGTGCTACATGTTGATACCTTCTGAAGCACAAAACTGTTCAAATTGATGATTAACATATTCACCCCCATTATCTATACGCAGAATCTTGACGAACTTCCTAGACTGTTTCTCTGCAAAAGCTTTGAAATCCTGAAAATGCTCAAAGACCTCAGACTTCTGTTTGAGAAAGTAAACCCAAGTGTATCTGGAAAGGTCATCAATAAATGTCAAGACATATCTAGCCCTGCTAAAAGATGGTTGTGGAAATGGTCCTGCCAAGTCACTGTGTACCAACTCCAATAGCTGAGTAGCCCTCCAAGCTTTGCCTTTATCATATTTCTCCTCAGGATGCTTACCAAGAATGCATCCCTGGCAAACACCGTTAGAAAATTGAATAGAAGGCAACCCTGTAACCATATCCTATTGACTGAGTTGTTGCAAGTAATGGTAGTTCAAGTGGCCAAACTGTTGATGCCACAAACAACTCACCTCATTTGCATGAGTGAGTAAGACTGTCGAAGGAGAGTCAGGAACAAAGTGAGAAAACTGATATAGTCTAGACTGATGATCTGCTTTTCCCATAGCAACTGTAGACCCATTATGCATTTCACTGATTACCACTTTATCTGGAGTGAACTCAACTCACTTGCCAGTACCAATGTGAGTGATTTGATAAATAGATAGGAGATTAGTTGACAAAGATGGAACACAAAGAACATCCTCAAATGTCCCTTTACCCACATCAACAGACCCTTTCCCATGCACTTCAACAGGAGTGTCACCACCCATTAATATGGTAGGCATAGAACATGGCTCTAAAGAGTTAAAATTATCCTCTGATGAGGCCATGCGGTGTGAAGCACCTGAGTCAATGATCCAAGACTCTGGTTGTGAAACAACAGCAACTAGGGCCTTACCCTTTCCTTTCCCCTTACTTTTGTCTGTGTCCTTAAAAGACCCTTCTGATGAACTCTGTTTGACTGAATCAGACACCTTGATATTGTTCTTTTCTAGAAGATGAGAAAGGTGATCAATTTGCTTCTTTAAACACTTATGTTCATCATGACCAGGCCTCTTACAGTAAGAACACTTGACCTTCTCCTTCTTAGGTTGATCACCTTTCGATGAAGAGGTCTGATTATCTACTTTTGAAGTAGTAGATTTCTGATCTTTCTTCTTCTCTCCTTGGTTCTTTTGTTTCTTATCTTGCTTACTAGGCCCTTTTTGTTCTTTTGTGCCTTGATTGACAACTAAGGCATGTGACTTAGAGGGCTTAATTGTACCCATTAGAACCAATTTGTCTTGCTCCCTAGTGAGCTCCACAACAAATTCATCTAGAGAAGGAATTTTATAGGTTGAACCTAGGGCACATTTGGTAGCATAGAATGTAGAAACAAATACAGAATAGTTAGGACCAAGCTTAGAAAGAATACTCAAGATCAGTTGCTTATCATCTTTCTTGATTCCACACTGTTTTAACTGCAATCTAATGGCCTTCAATTTTGTGAAGAAGTCTTGTATAGTGTCAAAACTACTAGGACTTAACCCTATGAGTTCATTCTTTAACTGATGACCTCTTAACTCATCATGCTTACCAAAGAGGCTTTCCAATTTAGTCCACACTTCATTTGGTGTAGTGGAAGATTCAATGTGAAAAAGATCGGGAGAGACTGACATGCATAGAGTACCAAAGGCTTCATCACATTTGTTGAACAATTTAATCTTTTCTGCATTATCTTTTGGTTCAGTTTCAAGTCCCATTGTAACACGATGAAATCCATATCTTTTCAGATGTATTATCATCTTAGATTTCCATTCAAAATAGTTATATGGAGTTAAAACTGGAAGTGTAGATGCATCCATGAGAGAAGAAAAGAAGATTGCAAAGAAGAAAGAAAAGTGTGAAGAAAGAAGACACATGAGACACCCCCCCTTTCCACTAGTATCAAAAATCACCCCCCCCAAATATTACAATGTTGGCACTTTATGATTAGTGCTTTTACAAGGCTTTTCCAGATTACAAAGCTTATAAGGCTCTTTATAGCCAAAATTACAATATATGATACAAATTAGTTTTGAAATCAAATCTGAAAAATAAATCCTTGTAGCTGTGATTTACCCTTCAATATCTTTCTTACACCTATTTCTTTTTGAAAAATAGATTACAAAAGTGAAAGATATGATTTACTGAAGGTAAAAAAATGTAGCAGATTCAACCTGTAATATCTGATAGAAAGATGCAATTTTTCTTATCAATACCTTCATGAATGGAAAGTGCTCCTTTTCAGCTTTCCGTTGAATACTCGTTTGCAAAAAACTGACACCCGAGGCAAAAGTTATGCAACTTTGAAGAACAGTGCAAAATCTGCCCGTGAAAACGACTCACGCCTTTTTCTGACTTGATTTCTGCACAATTTATCAACTTTCTGCAAAATGTAACGACTACCCAGATGGTTTTTCGACCCTAGAAATAAAACCCAGAAATATTTTTTTCTGTAAATGAGTGAAAGCTAGAATTTTGAAGCCAAAATGAAAACGGCTCCAGTAAAAATTTAGAAAAAAAATTTACTCTGATTTTTACTGTGTCCTCCAATCTCTGATTTTGGTGAAGTAAAAGTCAATCTTGACTTTCTAAAGCCTTCTAGACACTCTGGAAATGCTGAAAAAGCCTCCAATATTACCAAAAAACTACAATCACCCAGATCTCACAGGAACACATACATATATAAACCAGATTAAATAGATGTTTATTTTTCCTTTAAACTGTTTTGATTCTCCAGGTCATTCAAGGATACAGGAGAAGAGCATACTTGGTTTTTTGAGAAAAATTTCAATAGTATATTAGTCTCAAATCTCTCAAAACAAATTTAGAAAAAATAATGAGCTATACCAGACAAACCCGCTCTGATACCATGTTGGATTCTGTAATAACCGAAACAGGATCTGTTGTCGGTAGTAGATCATATGCACTCCACTCAACAAGTGATTGAAAATCAAAATAGTAGAATAGAGAAGAAATCTGAAAGAGAGAAAATAGAGACAACACTGCAAGAGAATTTTGAGAAGACTCTCGTCACTCTCACAGAACGATCACCGAACTAGCTGAATCAGCTGAACTAGTGAAGGTGAGAGGAGAGTGCTCAATATATAGAAGAATAAGGGCAAATACATCCAAGAGGTGCATTAACTCCTACTACCCATAAAAGGTGGGAGGTTATCACCTACTTGGTAAATGACAAGACATGTGGCATAACCTCCTCAAGTGAAGACAGGAGAGAGGTGGCACATAAATCCAAAAGAGGGTGAGAAACCCAACTACCCCATAAACTACTCAGGTAAAAACAAAATAGTGGTTATGAGAGGTGGCACAACAAGCCAAAAGAGGATGTGTAACTCAACTACCCATGTGTGGGGAGAGAGTGACACATGTAGTTGTATTTTGCCACATGTTCTCACATTACCACATCTAATAAACCTAAGCAAGATTAAATAATATGTGTATGAAAAAATAAATACCCCAAACATAAGGAAAATAAAAAACCTACACTAACATAATATACCCCAGATATGGAAACAACTAAATCTAAGACAAACATTTTATATATTGTAAACTATTTTTTGTTCTATCAGGGACAAATGGTTCCTTTATTGATATACCAAATGGTGTTTCTACTTTCTAATCACATTTTTTTCTGCTTGTAAATAATTCATTTGGAAATTTTATGACATCTTATACAATTGTAGTGTCTAACATTGTACTGATTTACATTTTCTTATCAATGTAATTTGCTAAAAGTCATTGCAAGACCCTGTAAAATAAAGAAATGTATACAAAATTGCATATATCACACCTCCTGTGTCTTAGATAGTTGTACTTATCAGATATAATTATACATGATTTTAATTTTATGAAATATAGTTGTAGTTATTGGATTCAAGAGTGATGATAGCTTGAAATTTTATCATTTATCTCTTCGTTTTAAATATTGTACCAATAAACAAATTTTTTGTCGAAGTTTCTTTACATGGAAAGTTATTACACAAATAATTTCTATATATATATATATATTAAAATAAATAACAAATCCTATGTTTATTTGTACTTCATTTTGTTTCTTGTTTGCTTTTTGTCTATATAAGCGTGTGAATCAGAGAAAGACATATGCATCAATATAAATGTTTGTTGACATTTTTCTCCAATCTTGTAAAATACTCTAAGCATCTCTATCCCATGATTTTACAAAGCGACATCACACATAAAATTTTAACAACAAAATTTAATATTTATTTTGATTATAGTACAATACATTTGACAATAACAAAAATAAAAATAAGATCTTGATTTTGTTCAACACATGTCTCACAAAATTTCTATAGATTATTTAAAACACTGAAAAAATTTCATTTACAATTTATAAAAATTAGTACAAAACCATGTCATAATTATTAATAAAAAATTATTTAGCTTTATACTTTGCAATATAATGGTTCCCTCCTATTGGAGGAAGCGTTCCAATCCACTTAAATTCAAAACAATAATTTTAAAACATTTGTAACTATTAATCAAATTTCACATGTTCGTTCACATTAGTAAATTGATTTCATAGATTACTTTGTACTATGTACATCAAAGCTACAAAAGATATCCAACTTATTGCAAATCCTACTTTGTGTGGCAAAAAATAATAAAATAATATAAAGAAAACACTAAATTAAATACTACACTAGGGAAATAAAACAATAAATGTTATGTGTGATATCATTGATAATACAAGTTATAAATGATTGCTAAAATACCAAAATGTATCACTGCTTTCTTTCAAGTAGATTATATATATATATATATATATATATACACGAAAAATAAATTATATATTCTAATACTATATACATTGTAATATAATATAATACAATATAATGATCTATTATACAACATTACAACTATATATTCTAATGTTCTAATAATAATATTAAATTATTACAACTATTATAAATATATTATATCATAATAAATAATACTATAATAACATGTATTATGTTATAATACAATATATTTTAAAGGTGAAAACATTAACATTATAAAGGTAAAAATATAAACATTATAGATTGATATTTGATTCTATCTAGAGTATAACATAGTATTTATTCATTAGCAAAGCCACACCTTCATATTTATACGGATGTTAAAATCTAGAACAATGTGTATAGTGTATAGGATTTCAAAGATCATACATCAACCGATCCATAATGAGCTTACAGACTTACTAAATTCACTTGATCATGTGCCACGTGCCAACATTATGTGATGCTTTCCCATCATCCAAAATTCCACAAACCTTTATGCTACAAATAGAATTCCTCTTGCAGAATCACAAAAAGCAGTGGGGAGCACTTACTACATTGACCAACTTAAGCTACCATATTGCAACATGTGTAGAATCACAAATTTTAATGTGGCCCTTTTTAAGGGCAACCTCAATAACCAGTCAATAGAAAATTATAAAGAAATATCACCACCATGCAGTGTATAAATACAATTATACAATATTATTTCACAGTCATTGCATTTTATAGCCTTTACCTAATGAAAAAGATAAAAAGAAACATCAAACATATTTATTCAACATACTTCTCTACCCATGAACTATATTCTTCTTCTGAAGGCTAATTGAAGTCCAAAAGCCTTTGCACCTTATCATTGTGTGCATTATATCTTACATTAGTAATAGCTCTAATTTCTTTAACAAAATTGTCTATGTTACTCTCCAATTTAAATAAGTCATCAGTTGAGTTATTGAGGACACTTAAGTCTGGCTTAATATCTTTATAAACAAAAAAAGATAGTGAGGGAATGATTCCTATAAATTTAGCTTTCCAAACACCCAAAGGCTTCATTGTTTCTAGATCATCCATTATTATAGGCATTATTCCCTTCTCCATGCCTTCAAACATCTCCAACTTTGACTTCAACAATATATCTTTAATCTTATCTAAAAAGCAAGAATTTCACCCAATAATTCAATTTGTTCAAGAACTTGTGTCAAGTTCTTATTGGCACTCCCATAAAACCTTTTCATCTTCATCATTTCTTTCATAATAGTCGCTCTAAGACTCCACCTACTCAACACTTCTTGCAAGCTATTTTTAATTTCCTTATGCTTAGCATAAGCCTTCTACAACAAATCAAAAGCAATCCAAGCTCCTTCAATTTTATGCAAGATCCATGACAATATGTGACCTGGTAGGTCATCAATAATTCATGTAGCAATTTTCTTGGCCTCTCCCTTTGCCTTCTTTTCATTTTCTCTACTCTCTTTCATCTGCTCTTTCAATTCCTTTATCCTTAAAGACAAACTTTCTCTATATTTATCTGAGAACTCGCCTGATTTAGATGAAGGAGATGGCCTAGCTACAATTTTATATCGAGCTACAACCTATTCTATTCCAACCCTAACAACTATTTATTATATTCACTCAATAATTTTATAACCTTAGATTCTAACTCATCTTATGTTTTTTTCTTCTTTTTTGTATCTTTTACACTGAACATGGCAGTGTGCACTACCAATTGTGCTACTTGTACTATTGTGGTTTATGATGTTATTTTTATGATTACATTACCTGTTATCTCCTCCACTATCTTGACCACTCTTGGCTTACTTTTGGTAGGATCCATTGCCCATATGGCTGATATTTGCAAGCTAGGGCTAAAGCTAGGTCCAAAAAAGACTTTCCCTACCTGCTCATCAGATGTAAAGGCCCCTTCATCTTGATACCTTATTGTGTCAAATTTTATCATTGAACTAAGATCACTTCTAGACAATAAAAGAGCACCACTTTCTTTCACTAATCTCCTTCCTTCTTCTGGAATAATGTTTGAAGTATCAAAATCCATCTCCTTGATGAATTCTTGAGTGACCTATTCATGTCTTAACGGGTCCACACCTTGCTTTTCTTTTTCTAATTTTTCATTTAGATCCTTTTTCTTAATTCTTATAATAAATTATTTAAACTCCTTTCTACTAACAAAAGTGCCATCATGCATGAACTCACTATAAGCTATCATTATTTCACCATGAGGAACAACATTGTCATCATAAAAATCAATGACCTATTTGTCTTGGCTCACTTGTTCATGCTATTCATTGATTTGGGGAGAAGGAAAGTGTTGGCTAAATTTTGCATCTCTAGGAATATTCTCGATAGACTCCTCTTGTATAGTCTCCCTCTCCTCTCAATTTTAACAAAAATCAACTAGCATTGATCAGCTAGGATGTGCTTGTACAAATGATTATGCAACCAAGGATTCCTCTTCAATAGGTTCAATTTTCATCCCTTTTACCTCTTGTTTTTTCAACCTCATCATATTTGAGAAGGTCCCATCTACCATGGCAGCAATCATTTTCTCCATTCTCCATCAAATTTGTATATTTCACAAATGGACTAACATATCCAAGATTAATTTTTACTCTCTTTTCTTTTGTTTGGTCTATAAATGTCCATTCCCTTTTCCTTTCTTTGACCTCCTCATTAGTTCTCAGGTTTATCTTCACATCATCAGATGCATGAAAATGGTGATAAAATTGTGATCCACCTCTTTCAACTCTCATTTCGCTAATATACCCTTCAACATCACAATCCTTGTAGAATCAACCTTCATTCCATACATCTGCAAGTTTATAGAAATTATCTACAATCCCTCCTTCTCAGTGATGATAAAGTGGGAGAATCTCATGCAAGCAGGGATTAAAGATCCCTTCTTTACCAATCTAAAATTAACCTCAAGTCATATTCACTTAGTTGTCAATAATGTCCATAAACTTTGTCCTATATGTTACATACTTTGGCAAGTAATGTGGCTGCACAAGTGTACCATACACCCTTAAAATAGTGCAATTTGTATGTTGATACCAATCTCCCCAATTATGGTCAATATTTAACTCAAGATCAAATTGTTGTGGCCTCAAAATCTTCATTATATTAATAGAAATTCTTCTTTTTGGATTTCATCCAAGGCTATCTAATACATCTAATACAAAATTATTCTCAAAATTCAAATAATTTGAAGTATTACAATGTTGGTCCCAAATATGTGTCCACATTTGGAAAGGAACCCTCTTTCACTATGCATCCTAAATTTTCAAATCCAAGCAATTCTCCCACAACTTACCGCCACAATATAGTATCATATGCATTAATAGAGAATACCACCTAAAGTGAAGACATTCCTTAGTGTATTGAAAATCTCTGAGCTGCTTGTGCATTCCTTCAAAATTGAAAGCAACATAGTCAAAGCTCTTCCTAACATCTCTATTTTGAATATCACCTACTAACATCATCATATAGACAAAAAAAATTTATCTTATAGTCCTCTCCAAGGACTTGACACAATGAAATGTAAATCTAGATAAAATAATCCTCAAAAAGATAAAAACTAAATGGCTCAACCTCATTCTGAGAAACTATGATGAGTCTTCACTCAATATCCCTTCTTCTATGCTTTGGTAGCCATAAAACTCTATAATTGTGTTTATCTTTCTCATACTCTCTGTAAGAGAATGAAATCAATTGTCACACTAGCAGAGACATTCAGCTCGATTATGTCTATAATCTATTCTCTTGAAATCTTTAAAAAAGGAGCACCTTCCTAGCTTTCGATTATCTATTCTTCTCATCATACCCTCATGCTAGCACTATAATCAAATATACATTCACAAACACATTTGGAATGACCAATTTCCCCAAGTCTGAAGTCCATAGGTTTGACATTGGCTTGTCTAATTTACTTCTTCTATAACTATGATTGGATGGATTAGTATGGGTCAATTACACTTGATCCATGAAGAATCAAAGCATAAAGAAGCCAATAACATCAAATCTCAACAAGATCATTCAAATGAAAGTTAAACTAAACATTTATAAAAACTAAGCATTCTAAACTACGAAAGTGTTTAAAAGTCTACTCTAATCCATCTGAAACTTATCCTGTTGTGGGAGTGGTGTCACATTGATGTGGAACGACGACCCTTTCCAAATCTCGTGGATAAATGAGATTTCCCCAATCAATTTTATTGAAGGAAACTGATGGAACGGTTGTGGGATGTGTATGAAAACATGATTTTAATCTAAATGAGCATGATGCAAGCTAATTTAACATGATTTTGTGCTAAAAATGATCTAGTTATGCAAAAGATAAGCTAATCCTGATGGAATTTAAACTAAAAGATTCAAACCCTAATTAATAAACAAGCTCAATGGATGCATTATGTGATCATGGAAGCCATTAATGGAAGCTTAAAGGTCACTAAATGAAATTAAAATGAACTTAAAGATGTTAAATTTGTGCTAAATGTGAGTGTGAGTGAGTAATTTCAACAACATAAGTTTTATTTTGAAAGATGGATCCCTATTCAATAGAGGCAAGCTCTATTTATAGAATAGGTAAAAAGAGATCAATGGATGAGATCAAAAATATCAATCAATGGTCAAGGATGGAAGAAAGAAGAGGCATGGATCATGGATTCTCATCAACGGGTGAAAATGCAAGATGAGATTTAATCAAGGGTTAACATTCCTCTAAACAAACACACTTTCAACTTGTCCAAGAGGTCACAAGTTAACTTTCTTAAGAAGCTAAGTTTGTTGAAAAAAAGGAATATTCCCCTTTTTCAAATGAATGAGGAAAGACAATATTCTTTGGAATATTCTCATGGGTGAGGGAAAAGGATATATCATAACCCAATTTTATTACATATTTATTAAAATACAGAAAATTTAATTATTGATGAAATTCAATTAAATATTAAATAAAGATTCTGGAATATTCGAATGTTGAATATGAAGAATTGACTATTGTTTACTCTATGAAAATTCTAAAAAGAAAACTATTTCTTTTTTTAAAATTTTGTTATGTCATCAAGAATTGAATGTTACTGATCAATTTGCAAGTGCAAGTGTGTGCAGTTGGAGGGTGATAGGATGAAGGACGAGAACGCAATTGAAGTGGGATTTTTTAGTCGGATCGAATGGTAAGCTAGTTGGAATTTGGATACACACGCCACAAATAGTGTGATCACTTGCATTTGATTGACTTGCATATATAAGAAAATGAAATTTTCTTCAATACAAACTGTTTCAATGCTTACAAATGAATGGCTAGTAGATTTAAATGTCTATTCAAAGCTTGTATTTTGAAGGAACTAAAGTGATCATAGTTGGAAAAAGATTCCTTTCTTTGAGTATCGAACATCTACGCCAATCCTCATAAAACAACTTGTATATGAGTGATTTTATTTAAAAACATCAACACACACACACACACACACACACACATATATATCTATACATACCTCTATATATATAGAGAGAGAGAGGTATGTATAGATATATTTATATATATATATATATATATATATGCTTGTTACTCAAATGAATGAAAGATGTGAATGAAGCCATGTAAAATGCATAAAGAAACATATATGTAAGTATATATATACATAATACTTGTATACATAAATATACGTACATATAGTGATTCCACAAAGCTAGTTTACAATTTCTAGGAGGAACTAATTTTTGTTGAAATCACATATTTTTAGAAAATATAATGATTTAAGCCTTAAAAGGTTCCATTTAAAGAATTCCAATTGAGGAGGGTTTGATCAAACTACCTTAAATCAAACCCCCTTGGATGTAACCCCACTAGTTTTAAACCATACCTATAGCAGAGTCTCCTTTACACCTATCAAAATGCTGATAAAAAACCACTTTTGATTTACCTTTTGGCGGATCAAATGAATTCATTTAATTTTTTTTTTTTGCAAGTATGTTGTCCTTATTATAAGCTTCCCAAAAAGTATAATTTTAAATAAATTTAATTTTATTATTATATTTATTTTTTATTTCTCATGAATGTAGATTTTTCACAAAAAATCAAGCTCTTTGTTCTGCACATGTGGAAAAATAGCATATTATTAAAAAAAAAATTAAAAATATTAGTGCACCAGATATTGAAGTCCTTGATCTAACAAAGAAAAAAAAATTAATTTCGATACACACAAAAAAAGATACGTGTTTTACGGTCATGCTATGTCTAAATTATAATTGGTTTGAATTCAAAACTTGATTAAAGAAAAAATATTCAATAAAAAACTATCTAACCAAGTGGAAGCACTAGATATCAGAGTTATGAATCTAAATTCGAAAGAATTAGAATTTTATACTTCATGGAAAAAAGTTATGTGTTATACAGTGAGCGTCACTTTTTAAAAATGTTGTTTTCTAAAAAAAACTAGTTTTTGAGGGAGATGGAAAAAGAAGTGCAATTTGATTCCAAAATTTTTGAAAAAAATATATTTAGAATCTATAGACAAAATTTCATGAAATTCTAGTTTTTATATATTCATGTCTTTGGCTGTGAGGCATATGCATATGTGCCATTTAAAAAAAGATCCAAGTTGGAAAACAAAGCTATAAAGTGTATATTCATAGGCTATAGTGTTGGTATAAAAGGATACAAGCTTTGGAATCCTGAGACTGAGAAGGTTTTGCACAGTAGAAGCATTATCTTTCATGAGCTGAAACCTTCTACATTGGATCTATATTCAGAGAAGAAATCAGAAAATGAAAAGGATGTAGCAGCAATTCCTCAGACACCAGATAATGAGGAATTGAAAAAACAAAATGTACCTGATACTGAAGAGAGCTCGAGTAGTTCTAAAAGTTCTGATGAAGATGAAGAACCACCTCAACCTCAGCCTGTGAGGAGGTCAACTTGTGAAAGAAAGTAACCTGATAGGTATGGGTTTTCTTTAATTAAGTCTACTTGTGCCTATGCTTTAATTTCTAGCACTGATGAACCTAGGATTGTGAAAGAGGCATTTAAAATGTCTGATTCAAACTCTTGGTTGGAAGCCATGAATGAAGAAATGGCATCATTAGACAACAATGATACTTGGAGTTTGGTGCCATTGCCTAAAGGCAGAAAAGCTGTGGGCTGCAAATGGGTTTTTAAAAAGAAAATAGGTCTGGATGGCAGTGTGGAAAAATATAAAGCAAGGCTGGTTGCAAAAGGGTATTCCCAGGTAGAGGGAATTGACTATGGAGAAATCTTTTCTCTTGTAGCTAAGCTGGCATCTATTAGATTTCTTTGTCACTTGCATCAGTGTATGACTTAGAAATTGAGCAGATGGATGTGAAGACAACATTTCTTCATGGTGATCTTGAAGAAGAAATTTATATGTCCCAGTTGGAGCACTTTGTGGAAAAAGGTAAAGAAAGACTAGTTTTCAAGTTGAAGAAATCTCTGTATGGTTTAAAACAGTCCTCTAGAATGTGGTATCAAAAGTTTGACACATTTGTTTTGTCATTGGGATTTGTAAGATCAAAATGTGATCACTGTGTATATTACAAAGCTGAAAGTGATCAAATACTTATTATTGCTCTCTATGTTGATGATATGTTGTTCATAGGCAATAGTAAGCTAATGATTTTTGATCTTAAGTCTCAGCTGTCTGCAAAGTTTGAAATGAAAGATCTTGGTGCAGCAGGGTATATTATGGGAATGGAAATAACCAGGGACAAGAAGAATAGAAAACTTTGGCTCAGTTAGAGTAAGTATATCATGACTGTTCTAGAGAGATTTTGTATGATCGAGTGCAAGCAAATAGTTGTTCTAGTTACACAAGGAATGAAGCTATCTGTTGAGGATTGTCCAAAATCTCCTACTGAGATGTAGGACATGACCAGTGTGCCTTATGCAAGTGCAGTTGGTAGCCTTATGTATGCAATGGTAAGGCCAGACATTGCCCAAGTAGTGGGAGTTCTTAGTTGGTTTATGGAAAATCCTGGAAGAACACATTGGGATGCTGTGAAGAGAGTGTTTAGATATCTAAAGGGTACTTCAGACTATGCTTTGTGTTACCATGGTAACTTGGTTGAATCACAGAAGAATCTCAACATTCAAGGTTATGTGGATTTTGACTGGGTAGGGGACATTGATAGCAAAAGATCCACCAGTGGATATATTTTCATGATGAATGGTGGTGCAGTAAGTTGGATGAGCAAGCGGCAAGCTGTTGTCGCTTTGTCCACTGCAAAGGAAGAATACATGGCAGCCACACATGCCTGTAAAGAAGTAATCTGGTTAAAAAAAATTGTTCTAACATTGGCTTTGATGCAGAAAAGATTACTATCTACTGTGAGGCCAGAGTGCTATATGTTTGGTAAAGAATCCTACTTTCCATGCAAGGATGAAACATATAGATGTACAATATCACTTTGTATGAGATATGGTGGAGGATGGGAAGGTCTTTTTGGAGAAAGTGGATACCCTAGAGAATGTTGCAGATGCACTGACGAAGCCTGTGAGCACAAACAAGTTCAGGTGGTGTGCCAGTTCGATGGGCCTCTTGGCCCATGATTTTCAGTAGTTTGTTTATGCTCTGGAGGTGTCAGTAAGATCTTCGTCAAGTGGGAGCTTGTTAGAATATGTGCCTCAATTCTTACTGACATAGAACTCCTGAAGGGAAAAGTCGTTGTGACATTGTTCATGTCTGGGCGACTAACTATTCTAAATCTGCTTGACAAGTTCATGTTGCCAAGATAGAGTTGATGTCTTGCCGAATGAAGTCTATCACTGTGACTCTTTGTGTTTGGCATGACCTTTTGGCGATCGGTAGAACTTTGGGCGACAGTTGATCTTATCAGGATATCTCTAGGGCTTCGGTGAGATGTCCTAGCAAATGGTGTAAGTATCACCGATAGCTTATGGCTATCGGGCTAACACAAGGATCTCAAGGAGATCTCTCAACAAGAAGGTAAGTCTCACCGATGGGGGTTTTCTCTTGGTTCGTTCATGGCGACTTCAAAGACTTCAGCATGAAGTCTTGGTGACCGATGTATGTCTTGCCGACATCGGGGTAACATAAAGGTTGCGGGGAGATGTCTCAACAATGAAGCTAGGTCACACTGACAGGAGTATTCTTGTGATTTCTTCGTGGTAACAAAAGACTTCATTGAGAAGTCTTGGCGACTTGGGTAAGTCACGCCGATGGTCTTCGGTAAAACTTGGGGCACTCAGAGAAAGGTCACGGTGAAAGACATGAATCTTACCAACAGTATGTGACTTTCAGTGGAAGCTTTGTCTTTCGGTATGAAGTCTAACCAAAACCATGAAGTCTTGCCAATAGAAGAAAGGCTTCAGTGTAGCATGCAGTGGTCGACGGGAAGTCTTGGCGAGATTGGTATGTCTTGCCGATAATATAACTTATCGCTGTGACTTTTGACTTCAATATGAGTCTCTCTGAAATGCGATTTTCACACTGAATGGAAATCACTCGAAGACATAACTCAAAGACTTCGATATGAGGTCTTGGAAAGATCGGTATGTCTTGTCGATGGTCTCTCTAAGTTTGATATGACTTATGGTCTTTGATATGAGTCTTGTCGAATGAGAATCCTCTTGCCGACTGTTGGGGTCTGAAGCCAATATCGATAGCGAATACTTTGTGGCATCGGGGAGACACTGTTAGTGTCTCATCGATATTCCAACAAAGTGTGAACGCCATTGACCATGTGATCATCCTGTGTGGCATCCTGCTAGACTAATCAGAAGAAGCGGTTTTCAAACTGATGACGGTTGGATTTTTGTAATTGTTGCTACACTGGAGAAAAAAATAGCTTGCAAGGAAAAATATGAGTCAGCATGGAAACTTTCTTCGATGGAGATCTGGCGGATAAGGATGCACAGAAGGAAAATCAGAATGTGTTAAATAAAAGTAGAATGTTTCTGATTTAAAAGAGTGATGAGTCTATCGATTTGGTAGAGAGCTTTTCTGAGAGAGATTGAACAGTGAATGTTGTAGCTACTGTGAATTACTAGAGAGTTGTATCTCTGATTTTATGTAATAGTTGTTACTGTAATACAAAGAGATTTAGCTTGGTGTGGTGGGTTTTTTCCTGAAAGGGTTTCCCACGTAAATCTGGTGTTAGTTGTCTTTGTGTATTTACTCTATTTCTGTAAATCTTTCATGTGTATCTTAATTAGATTGTAATTTGAAAAATTAAAAGCCCTATATTGCATTCTTCCCTGTGGATTTGACATTAGGAAAGTGTTTTCACACCTCTGATTTCCTTACAATACGGTCACACTATGTCTGAATTATAATTGGTTTGAATTCAAAACTTGATTAAAGAAAAAATATTCAATAAAAAACTATCTAACCAAGTGGAAGCACTAGATTAGAGTTATGAATCTAAATTTGAAAGAATTAGAATTGTATCCTTCATGGAAAAAAAGTTATGTGTTATATGGTGAGCGTCACTTTTTAAAAATGTTGTTTTCTGAAAAAAACTAGTTTTTGAGGGAGATAGAAAAAGAAGTGCAATTTGATTCCAAAATTTTTGAAAAAAATATATTTAGAATCTATAGACAAAAATTCACGAAACTCTAGTTTTCATCATCTTCAAATTCCTCACGTTTTAGCCGCTATAGGTGCTTGAAAGAAAAGATTTAGTTAAAAAAATTTATTTCAGTGTCCAGTTTGGCCAAAAATTGTAAACCACTATTGTGGGATCACCTATATGTATTCATAATCAAATTTGACTTTGAAATGTAAGTGATAACTAATATACAATGAGATTGAATAGTGGAAGATCAAGAAATATATTCCAAGGAAGACCCACAATGGTCGTGGCCTACAAAATCATTAAGTCAATGTTCAAAATTAGAGGGCAGCGACAACCTTGGAAGAAAGGCCATAATGATATTAACCGACCACATGCAAGGGAGTGATTTCCATTTCTATGTAGAGTGTGGGAAAAAATCAAAGGATGGATTGGGAAGGAAATCAACAAGAAGTGGAAATAGTTGAGGAAAAAGTCTCATTGAAGGCTCGACTAAGGAGGTAAGCTCAACTTTTCTATAAATCTATATTGCAATGCATTGTTTTGGTTATCATATCGATAGAACAATACTATGTAAACTTTGCTATCTGAATGTGTATGTGACTCGACTTAAGCCAATGGCACAAAGTAGCGACACCCATAGAGGGATCGCCAGGCTACGACCTACTAACATGGTTTATCTTTCAAGCTTTTTGGCTGCTAGACTGATATTCAAGTCTCTTCTACCAGCGACTGTGTGTTAGTCACATACCATTTTAAGCCACATTGTGGCTATTGAAATAATGTATTTCAATAGAATGTGTAACTTGGATAAATGGAAAACCATAGGGGATCGAAGATCGACCCTACCAGAGAATATCAACCTTTGTATCTTTTGTTTATTTGACTATATTTTCATTTACAATTGCAATCTTTTCCATTATCAACAAGGTCGATAATGAAATAAAGGGAAGTCTTCAATACTGTAAATGTGAAGTCGTGTTTGCATGAAAAGGATTACCCTTGACCCTATGAAACATGTAAGTTCAGCCCTTGTAAGCCATGTAGGGGAATCAACCCTCATGATCTATAAGGAAATGTTTGCTTGAATGTGTCAACATATTTTGCATGATATATTTATGTTATATTGCAAATGATATGGGAAAGGCTATGAAGCCCATAAGGGAAAACTTCATTAGTATCTTTCTATGAATCTATGACTTGAAATGGGTCAAATCTAGAGCCATCATAGTCGATAAGGCAGCTTGGAATAGACATGATTATGGTTGAACACCGAGTTTCTGAAGTCTTATGACTGAAGTAGATGCTCCAGCATGATATCGACAAGCATTTTGATTATGTTATTTTCTTAATACTGTCAAATAGTGTTAAATTTTTAGAAAGGAAAGTGTATAGCATTTGAAGGACATACATTTTGTTCTATGTATGAAATAGGGTTTTTGATTCATTTAATTTCAAAATAGTAAACATGGTAAATGATAGTGCCTTATCTTTTAAATGTAACTATATAAGTCTGAGATTAAAAAAAATCAATGCAAATTGTGGATATGCTTGCAAAAGACTTTGTTTTGCTGAAATTTATCTTTGTACATTGAATGTTCATATGTAAATAATCCATTTGAAGACTATATAGAATGTACACGATTTACTTGCTTAGTATGTTTAGTGAGAAATAGTACTTGCTTGGTTAAAACAATGGATGATCATGTGCAAATAGTTCATTTGATGACTATATAGAATGTAAACAACTTACTTGCTTAGTTTGTTTAGCGAGAAATAAAACTTGCTTGGATAAAACAATGAATGATCATGTGGGAACAACAAATGTTAAGATTTAATAGTAAGCGAGAAACTATTATCATAAACTTTCTTAGAATATTTATTTTGACTATGTTCAATGTCAATCATAATACCATTAGTGGATTGCAAATATGAATCCGTTTATTTCAGAATGAATGCACAAACTTTAACATTAGTAGGCACATATATATGTATGCACATAGACTTCGTCAATGTACATACATATACTTGTGACATGCCTTTTGTTTTTGTAGTACTTTTTAGGAGGGAAATTCTTAAGATGTTAAGTAGACATAGTCATAAGATGATATGAAAAATCATTGAAATACTCTGTGAAACTTGAAATCTATATTTTTTTTAGAGTACATATATAAATACATAAATCTGTATTATGTTTCTTCTTTGAAGAGTTGTGTGGAAAAATAGTTATACACTAGAATAGAATAGTGGTACCTTAGTTGGCTAGAGCATCTATGGGTAGTTGTTGTTAGGAGGTAGATAGTTGTTATATTAGAAAGTTACCTTCTAGGACGGGTGCCAAAATGGAATTCAGAGAGTATAGGTTTTCTTTACTAGAACCTATCACTTTTTGTTGTTGCAACACACTTTTTATGCTTGGCCAAGCAATGTGGTTCATTATGTATGTATGAATGAACTTTGAGATTTCACTCTCTGCCATTCCTAGCATAGATCTTGCACTTTCTTTTCTAATGAGTAGATAGAAATTACATGTTGATATTTAGGCACGCACCAAATTCTAGCTTGCAGGTTGTTCTCTTGCTAAAATTATGTGTAGGGTCAGACATTCTTCAAGTCAAAAGAATATTGGAGAACCGTAAGCTTTGTGGTTGGGCAGTAAAGCACTTCAACCATGTTCTCATTCACTAGTGGAGGCAAGCATTGAACAATAACCTTAGTTTTTCACCAAACTACTATAGTATATGACGTAACTTGATGTAAAATATTCTATGTACTTGATAGAAAATGTATCATGTAATGACATTGTGGCCTTAGGAGCCAAGTGAAACCTTATATTCTAATTTGACTTTTGAAATGAATATAAGAATCTTTGACTCATCTTAAATGGACATTTGGAGCTATGATGGATTTTAGCCACTAGTTGTCTTTATAATTTGGATTATATTCATGTGTTATTTACAATAATGTTAATTAAGCAATAATTAGGAATGGGTTATTACAGGATAATTTAGTTAATTAAAAATAAATTAAATTGCAAAAGGGGAAGGAATATTCCTTTTGGAGGAATGTACAAAGGAGGAATATTCCCTTGGAATATTCCTTTGCAAGTGGGGGAATTAGATTTAATTGATAATTAAATAATATTAATTATACAATTAGGGGAATTGGAAGAATTAGATGATATTCATTAAATAAAATGATTTAATGAATGGGGCAAAGGTGGAATGACATTTAATTAAATACCTTAGGGTTATTTAATTAAATACGAAGATTTAGGGATTTAAATTAAATAGTTTGATTTATTTAATTAACATGACGAAGTGTTAGCATGAAAGGGGGCGAATTAACTTGATTTGATAAATTAGGTTAATATGTGAAAATGATGCTATTAATTAATTATCTAGGCTAATTTAATTAATTAAGTGAAAAGAGGATGGGTTTCAAGAGGAAATGATGTTAGTATACATGATTTGAGTGTATGATATAATTTGGGACATTTTTTCCCTCTATGAAGCAAAGTACTTGTTGCTTTGGTTCAAAGACTGATACTTTTCAGATTAAAAATTACTACTTAAATCAAAAAATAAAAAAAATATAATTTTTAGATGCCCCAATACTACCCTAGTGGAATGAATAAGCTAGTTCCCTACCCCCTCGAGAAATCGGACATAAATTTTAAATTTTGGGTTTATTTCTCGACAAAGGTTAAAATGTTTCCCAAGGGGTCCAGAAAGGCTCTGGGATGCAAATAAATGCCTAAAATGCGAAAAATGATGCAAAACAAGTTCTAGTTTGGCAATATTGGTAAAAATGGTGAAAAAACCTAGCTTGATGGTTAAATTAGGGCAAAAAACCATAAAATGTAAGCATAAATAGGTGAGGAAGGGTCACTTTCAATTCATTTATGCATTCACACCTTGAGGATTTCTTCCATTTCGAGCTCTGAACTTCCAATGAAATGACGCAACGAGTGCTCCACGACACATTTATGACCACGTTCAAGAGTACCAAAGGCTTCCAGGTGCAAGACCACCGGTATGTGATTCAAAACTTGATTTGAAATTTGACTATTTGGTGCATTTATTGCAATTTAAAATTTAAACTTTGGCGGTGTCACTCTAGAGCAACACTATTTTTAGAATTAGTGATGCTAATTTTATTTTTAGCGACACATATGTGAATTGTGACGTAGTTCACAATTTAGAATTAGGGTTTCAAATTCTAAATAGCAACACTTATGTGTTTAATGACACTTCATTTGATTTGAAAATTTAGGTTAGGTTTTCACCAAAGTTAAATTGTGACACATATGTTTCTAGTAACGTAACTTGTGATTTACAATTTAAATGCCTCAGGTGTCACATTTTGGAATTTGAATAAATAGCGACATTATTGTCATTTTGGGGATGAAAACTCCAAACTTAGCCAAATTTTGACGTCTTATGCTTCATGGCTGTAGGAGGTTATCCTGCCTTTGATGTCTTGTGAGCACCGGCCCACAATGTTTTCCAGACTTGGTGATTTATATGAGTTTCGACAGGAGCATTTGGGGGAGATTGGCATGTTGTACATGGCGTACATGCCCATTGTCCAGACAAATTTAGCTATGATCATAGGGTTGTGTGAGCGATGGCACAACGAGACCTCATCATTCCATCTTCCCATTGGCGAGGCAAGAGTGATGCTAGAGGATGTATGGTGGATATTGCATTTTTTGATACATGGTGAGCATGTGATATAGGACTTTGATGTTAGTTACGATGCATGCCATGAGGTGAAGGACCTAGAGGATATTGTTCTAGTCACTTCCCAGATTGACCTCAAGATGTATAGAGGTCGGGTTCCCACTTTTAGATTGATTATTGCAGTGATCATCTCAAGCTTGGTTGCTCCTGATAGACAAAGCAGAGGATTCAGTCTGGGATGTGTTGATGATGTTTTATGGACAATAACAACTTAGACAGAATATGAAATCCTATCTCTCTTGAAAGGTAAATCTCTATCATCAAGCCTCAAGAGATAACCCCAAGGTCTCTAATGTGAAGTCTTCACAATGCATAAGCAACTTAATGATAAATGTGAAAATGCTGGTAATCACAAAGGGACCTTACTACAAGAAAATACTAAATCTTTAACTTATCAGATTTGGCAATGTAATGATACTTCAATCCTAAATCTAACCCAGATAATAAAGAAATAACAAAAGGTTAGGGTTTCAAAGAGATTCCTAAATTTAACTACTTCTAAGATTAACAATGCAAATGATGAAATACTTGAAATGGACCAATCCCTCATAAACTAATTCTTACTTAACCCAGATGAACCTATAATTTCACAGAAAGAGTGCAATCTTCTAAGGTATTAAAGATTTTCATATCATGAACATTCATCCAAGACAACCCAATTGCAATTGAAATAGATAAACTTCACAATTGAACTAAGCACAATGAATATAAAGGTCCAAGCTAACTTTGCAAAGCAACTAAAAATCAGCCAGCTACAAAAAGTATGGACCAAGGATTGCTGCAAACACTTCAAACATCAAATCATAAACACCATTGAATCAAATCTAACATACATCTAATAACCTTAAGCAATTTAAAAGATAGAATCACAAGAACCATGCAAGATAATTCAACACAAAAGAGATCACCAGAAAATCACAATTTCTTCAATTGTATTGAATCACCGACAACAACAATTCCAATGTTCTATGTTACAATATTTACTCAAAATGAACTAACTTCTAATTCTGCTCTACTGCCTAATTCGCTCTTGTATCAAAACTATCTATCTTTTCTTGTCTATCTATGTATATCTCTTACAAATGAGGTAGAATGCCAAATTTATAGAAAACCCCCAAAGCATGTCAGCCAAGCTAGGGTTTACAATAATAAAATAGCCACAAACAAGTCGGCCCAAGGAGAATTCAAAATGAGATAAAATTGCATTAAATGCATGAATTCCCTCCAGGTCGGCCTTCAAGAAGATTCCATCCAAGTCGGCCAAGAGTGGAGTAACCAACACTTTAAATTTCCTCCCCAGGTCGGCCACAAGTGAATTAATAAATACTTTAAACCATCCTTCAATCAAACTAATCTCCTCCAGAGCCTCCTAGACAACCCTATTAAATTCAACCTACACTCAGCAAAAACCACCATCAATAATATATATTATAACATGAAGATCAGAATTAGCCCACCACCAATAATATATTCATCATCCAAATAAACCCAGGAAAAGATCAAAATCAACCCAGAAATATCGTTAAAGCACTTTCTTCACAGTTCGGGTTTTCAAGCCAATCGGGGAAAACCAGTCTGGGAGGAACTTCAAAAAATTCGAGGCCAAGTGGATTTTCCCCAACAAGGCACAAAATCAATAATAGATCATCAAAATGAAGGAAAGATGCATAAAATAGTGTGTAATTTATCAGTTAAAAACATGGAATGATAAGTATTCATCATTAAAGTCATCCATTTCACCCAATTTCTTAGTTCCACAAAGCATCACAAAGAATCTGGGAAAATCTTACTAGACCGGAATTTTGCGAAAAGGAAAAGTTTTGGATTTTCAATGCATTCTAGGAAAACGGAGAGGGCTAGGAAAATCGGGGAAATCTGCCAGTGCAGGAAAATCCTGGGGCCGAAAGAAAACCAGAATATCGATGTTCTCTCACGATTTCACTCAAATTGATCAAATGATCACAAATTTGAGGAGTTTGGGCGTGCGACAGGTTTGACTTGAACCTCCTATTGATTTCCATTGAACTCAAAACTCCTCCTAAAGAAAATGGTGATGCCCTAGGTGTGACACCCTACAGATCCGCCATTGACACACATACCAGCTTGGGAGTCAAATAACTCGATCGCTGGGTTCTCCCAGGGGTTATTTACGTTTCACAAGCAGGCTACCTCATGATGCAAACAAAGGAACAAGCTCAAAACTTACTTAGGAAACCATAAATAAAGCAATATTAAGCAACCCTAGCCCCAGATGCTCAAATATACAAGACTATGAATTCCAAATACACCCCAACAAAAAGAATTACTCACATTTGATAATCGAAGCAGGGCAATAAACACATACCATGAATAAAATGCCAGTCGACTCCAGCAAAGACAAACAACAATCTTGAATGCCCGAGCAAGAAACAATGATGATAATGCTGAGGGAATCACAACCAGATTCAATAATTCAAAAATTTAGTATGCCAAAGCAAGCCAAGCACCTCAAGATCAAATATTTTAACTCAACAGGATGCCAATGATAAAGCAGAATGGCATAAAACTCTAAAAATAAATTAAATTTGGAAACCCAACGACAAGATGAAATTTTAGAAAAATTCAGCCTAGGCGGAATTATGCAAAGAACCAAATTCTTCGAACTGCAGCACTGAAACCCTTTCGCTGGAGTTTGAATGAAATTTGGGAAAATCCAGACAGGGCGGAAAATCTTGAAACAAAGCAAAAACCCAAAGTTTTGCTCAGAACTTCAATTTTCAATATGCAACTCAGGGGAATCACTTAGGCAAGCCAAATAAACACTAATCTCATTCCAAGGCAATGCAAATCCTCAAAATCAAAGGGCCAAAACACAAAAGCGAAAGAAAAAGAGGGTCCCTACTTTCAGTGGGGCATGTGCAAAAACTGCACAACAAATGGCAACTCTGCTAGGGAAAGTGCTCCAAAGCATTTGATGATGAACACGAATCATGAACCTAGAATCTCTGGTTTCGATTTCGCTAGTAGAAAAATGAATCAAAATGCAAAGATTAAAGAATCAGAACCAAAGGCAGACTGAACCTTCCATAGACTGAAAATCCAAGTGTCTGCACATGAGTTTATTTCCCTCCTTGAGCTACTGCAGAAACCAAATTCAATCAGGTCAGGCTACATAAAGATTCTAACTCCACAAGTAACCTGGATAGAGCCTCGTTTCCAATTAGGCATCTATAGCCCCGATGAGGTTATTGTTGTGATTCTCCCGAACATAGCTCTATTGCCAGCCAGGCGTCCATAGCCCTGATAGAGATATTTGGATACCCCTGATAGGTTGAATTCATTTGATTTTCAATATTTTTTTTTCTCTTTTTGATTTTTCTTTTCTTTTTCTTCATTTCAACCCATGAACAATGAAGTTCACACTCAGGGCTGAGAACCACAGTGGCATTGAAGCAGAAATAGGATTTTTCACATGACAAGACCTCACAAAGATCCTACAACAACCTCAAGATTTTTAAGATGTATAAGAGATATAAGATTTCAGAATAGTTCAAATTCAAATGAAACCAGTGACCCATCCTCTTTAAATCAAACATTTAGACTGCATAACAATAAAAAAGACCTCAACCATCCATTCAAGACACGTGATTAAAGCTCACCAAGGAAATACTCAGAACAATCCTAGATAAAAGCATATTTTCCATGTAGGTGCAACACATCCAAAAGAAAACAAAAAGACCTCCAAAGCAAGAGTAGAGCAAAACACCAAACCGAAAGCAAACCTACACTAACCAAAACAAACAAAAGAAAAACAGAAAGGGAAACCTACTCTAACCAAAGCAAAACAAAAGCAAAACAAAAAGGAAACCTACTCTAACTATGTACAAGAAAAGCGATGAAAACAACTCAAGACTGGAAATAATGCTTCAAATACTGCCCATTGACAGGGAGTGGGATATCCTCCCCAGTGAGAGTTTTCAAGCAGAAAGCATTATCTCCTAGGATCTCTAAAATTTGGTAAGGGCCAAGCCAAAGTTTGTCAAATTTACCATGCTCCCCCTTACGATCATGGGCTTTATCCCAGTAGAGAACCAAGTCAGAAATCCTAAAGGCTTTTACCTTGGATCTTCTATCAAACCACCTTTTGACTACACCCTGATGTTTGGAAAATTTTTCTAAGTCTTCATCTCTTCTTTCTTCAAGGTGTAACAACTCCTATAGGTGAGCCTCACGCCTATTATCTTCATCATAATATTCATTAATGAACTATAAATTAGGGATCCTCAATTGAATTGGAAAATATAGGTTCCAAGCCATACACAAGATGATAAGGGGAGGTCCCTATGGAAGTCTTCTATCTTGTACAATCTGCCCATAGAGCAAATCTAAGTCGAGTGTGTCAATCCTTGGGATTCTTCTCTAGTAACTTACGGATGACTGTTAAGAGGTTTTTATTGGAAGACTTAGCCAAACCATTACCTTGTGGATAGTAATTATAGGAAAAATTTATTATGATACCATGGTCAAAAGCCTAGTTAGAAAATTTCAATGATGCAAATACAGGACCATTATCACAAACCAAAGATAAAGGGCATCCAAAGTGATTGATAATACCTGATTCAATGAAATCTATTACCACTTCAAAAGTACATTGTTTGCATGCAAGAGCTTCAGTCCATCATGTAAAGTAATCAATAAAAGTGAGAATATACTTGTGACCCGCAAAGGAAGGTGGATTGATGGGACCAATGAAGTCCACCTCCCACTTTGCAAAAGGTCTTACATCAAAGACCGGCTAAAGTGGAAGAGTTGCATACTTTTCTCTAGTTGTTGCGGTCTGGCACACATGGCAAGTTCTGACATGGTTGTGTGTCTTTGAACAATGTAGGCCAATAATAACCAGCTCTCAAAATCTGATTTGTAGTGGCATGTGCAGATCCATGGCCAATAGCATATCTATCATGAAATTCGGCCATGACTCTCTCAGCTTCCCGTCTTCCTAAGCACCTCAAGTAGATACCCTCATGATTTTTCTTATATAGAACAGCTCCCTTCAGCATGAAACTGTCACTCTTCAAGCACAATTCCCTTCTCTATACTGCATTAAGATGGTCAGGACATCTTTGAGTTAGGAGATAATGAACGATATCATCATACCATTCCCCAGGAGAAAAAATCTTCTAGATTGTAATGCTAGGCTGCAAGATCTAGGCCTATTTCTGCCATTGTCCTTGTAAGTCCTTGCCCTCTTACCAAATTCATGGGTTGAATCTCAATATTGTATTATTGTAACATAGTTACCCACTTAGCTCTGCGCTCTCCTAGCTCATTCTGCATCAACAACAACTTAACTACAGGATCAGGAACTATTGCAATGACCTTGTTTCTGAGGATATATTGTCTAAATTTCTTCACAGCTCTAACTAAGGTGTGAGCCTACTTCTCCACACTTGGATACCTTAGTTCTGCATCTTTCAATGGTGCACTCATAAATTCTATGGGATGTTCATTTCCTTGATCAAATTTTTGGGTCAACATAGTAGCACAGGAGTGATCAAAAGAAAACGAATATATATAGAATGGCTTAGCATAGTCTGGACTCACCAAAACTAGAGCTTCAGCAATAGCCCTTTTTATCTTTGCAAATGATTCCTTAGCTTCTACACCCCACTCAACTTTGGCTTCCTACTTCAACATTGCATTCAGTGGCTTGACTATTTCTATGAATCCAGTGATGAACTTCCTTACAAAGTTGATTTTACCAAAGAATGATTTCATTTCTTTCTTGCTAGCAGGTAGCGGGATCTTAAGTATAGCTTCCACTCACTCTGGATCAATAGAAATTCCTTTCTCAGAGATAACATGCCCTAATAATTTTCCCTCTGTAACTCCAAAGATGCATTTCTTTGGATTGAGAGATATACCAAATTCCCTGCACTTCTGAAACACTTTGCACAAATCTATAATATGATCACCTCTCTTCTTGGAAAAGACTGTCAAGTCATCCATATAAATGATTATTCACTTACTAATTATTTCCTTAAAGTAAATTTCCATGGCCCTCTGAAATGTGGCTCCAGCATTAATCAAACCGAAGGGCATTCTTCTATAGGAAAAAATTCCCCACTTGGTGGTGAAAGCAATTTTATGTTTGTCCTCATATTGCACCATAACTTGATTGTACCCTGAGTAACCATCCAGAAAAGACATCATTTGGGAACCATTGACAATCTAAAGTACTTCATCCAGTGAGGGTACTAGATAATTATCCTTTTCTAATGCTCTATTGAGGTTCCTAAAATCTACACACAACCTGATTTCACCGTTCTTCTTTTGCACTGGAACCAAGTTTGCAACCTAGGTGGAATGTCTGACTGGGAATATGATCCTTGCAGACATCATCTTCTGCACTTCCTTTAGAATTATGGGTTCCAGTAGAGCATTAATGGGCCTCTACCTCTGCATGAAGGGTGTTACTCCTAGGTTGAGAGGGATAGTGTGAGTTATAATTGATGTGTCATAGGTCTTCAAGTCTTCATAACTCCAGGCTATCACATCTTGATATGTATGTAGTGCATCGATTATGCCTTTCCTCTCTTTTGGAGTGCATACTTTACCAATGAAGACATTCCTGACATCCTCATGAGTTCCCATATTACACTTTTCACATTGTCCATTAATGGACTCTTTCTTGGCATCATGTTCTTGATCTCTGACCTTATCCAAATCAAAGATCCTTTCTAACTACACCATTCCCTTGGGAATAGTATTGGTCTTCAGATTAATTACTCCTTCCAGATCCATCTCTGCTTCTTGGAGTTCAATTTCATCAATAATTTGAGAAGCAAAGACATCTGAGCTTGTGATAAAATCTAGAATATGCTTGTCATCTTCAAATACTTGGAAGTTGGTAACGTTATCAGGTACTGAAGGTACTAGGGTCAGTTCTACCATAAAATTCTTCAATCCAAAAAGAGACAGAGGCTGCAATGTACTAGCCGCTTGAGCAAGGGAGTAAGTCGTCTGGTTCTTACTTTGTGGTATCAACTAAATGTTGAGGGCATCAAATCCTTCAATAAGGTCCCATACTCTATGTCTATAATTGGTCATCCTTCTGTCATGACAAGAGTATTGTCTCCTAAATTGCTTAACCACTAACTCAAAATCCCTAAAGACTTGCAATATCTTGACCTTTTTCTTTAGTGTCATTAACAACCCATGGAGCAAAGCCTCGTATTTCGCTACATTATTAGTGTAATGAAATTGAAGTCTATGAGCAGCCAAAGAAGTCTTACCTCTTGGACTAATTAGCTCAAATCCTACCCTAGCTTCTTGCTTTGATTTGGATCCATCAAATCTTAAAGTCTAACAACCAGCCACTGCAGATTTCCTTGCTCTATCTCTTGCGTTGTTGCTACTGGATGGTTCTTCAGAAAGCATGACCTTTTTTCCTTTAGGATTCTCTTGGACATTCTAGATATTAATTTTGACTGCTGGAGTGGGGTTGATACATTGTTGCACTTGCTCTACTGTAGTCTGACATAAGCAACAATCTAGTTCTGAATGGGAGGCATTATGTACCCTACACCAATTTGGTAAGAGAAAATATCTGAAATTCATTTCCCTACCCAACTGAATCTGATCCTTAATGCACTTTTGAATGAATTCTTTGAAATTATCCAGTAAACTGAGATGATTATCTTCAAGGTCATCGTCATTTTCAACTAGTTCCACCAAGGCTTCAGTACTACTAGATTCTGTTGTAAGGTCGACAGACACTATGTGGAACATAAGGACTTCCTCTACATCTGAATCCTCAAAAGAGGCTACAAGCACATAATTACCCATACTCACCTCTGTTATCAAAATTTCATTGGAGGTATTCTGATAGTCCATGATCATGTATTTCATCCTAGGTTCTCTTTCAATTCTAATATGGTTTAGCACTCCCTTCTAGGGAAGCCACATATGAGAGTTATTAGTTGATACATATCCATTCAAGGCCCTAGTAAAGTCTCTTCCCAAAATTAGGCCATAAGCATTAGGTATATCAGCCACCTGTATATTAATAACCTGTTGAATCCTAGGATTAGAAGCAACCTGCATACGAATCATGTTTAACTCCCCTACAACATTAACTTCAGTCCTATCCAATTGAGTAACTTTCTTTTGGGAATCAGCAAGAGTAATACCCAAAGCTCTACAGACACCAAAGGGCATTACATTGGTGGAAGCACCTGAATCCAACAAACAGTTGTGAAAGTTCTTACCAAATATACAGACAGAGATCAGGAATGGAGGAGTATTCATTTTCCCTTGAAATAGATTTAAGGGAGTATCCACTTGAGCAACCTGAGTTCTATCTTTCACTTTTCCCTTATCTCCAGGAGGCATGTGGACTTGATTATGAATTTTATTTTTCCTTCCTACCAATTGAGAACTAGATGCTTTATTGACACTTTCACTAACTGATTTATCTTGTGATATGAAATTTGCATTATAAGCTCCTAGAACTGCATTCCTAATGGTTGGAAATCTCAATAACTCAAATGTAGAGAGGCTTACCTTTAGCTTCTTGAGTTCTTCTACAACATATATAGCCAGTTGTTCCTCACTCAAATCAGTAGGGGTCTCCTTTGGGTATTCCACTACCCTGTCTTTGCTTCCATCAACACCTCTCCCTTTTGACATGTACATATGTCCTTGATCTTTAGAGAAATACTACCTCAACACCGGAGGATATCGAAGATTATTGTTGGCATTAGGATCTGGAGGTGTTGTGAAGTTGTTTGGTGGAATGTAGGTGGTGAAGGGGCCTCCTGCCTATGGATGTCTATCTAGCAGGTCTCTCAAATCATACTTCTTGATAGGCCTATGGAAGATCTGTACCTCTTCAACATAAGCTTCTTCTTCATCCATGGGGCCATTGTCATTCATTAGATTTTCATCAAACAATAGTGTAATATCATCTCCATTACATACCTGGTCTGCCTCTTCCTTAAGCTAGTCTGATTCTTCTTCAAGTACATTTTCCTTGCTCAGTGGAAAAGGAGCATGATTTAGTACTAACACTGATGAATCATAGGGAATAGATGGCACCATTTCCTAACTACTTGCATTATTCTCCACTTCATACTAAAAAATTGAGGCTACTATCTGGAACTCTTGACAATCTAACTTAGAATGCTGACTCGTTTTATGGAGCCTACACCATCCTGATAAGGTAGCCTCAGCCAAATATACTCCATCAAGAGGCTTCTCTTGATTAACTAGTTGATTGACTAGATGATCAAATGGGGTGGGAACTCCTCCATTTTTAGGCCTTGTATTCCAAGTTTTGTTCTGTCTAGGTGGTTGTCTCCTGTCGAACCCTTGTCCACCAACTTACCCTCTATCAAGTTATGTCCTGAGGATTGTCCTTTATCATAATTTTTTCATCTGTCATTATTATACCCTTTGTCACTACTATATTTTATTTCATTGTTATATCCTTTTTCATTATTATATCCTCTTTCATTGTTATATCCTCTTTTAGGATGTTGCCCCCTATCAAAATGTTGTCCTTGTTGATTTTCTCGACTTTCTCTGCTATGATTGGCCTGCATATTTCTTTGAGCAACTTGCAATTGACTATTTTGGTTCCTCAAGTAAGTCACCTCCATGTTTAGCTTCTTCACTTGTTTAGAAAATTCATCCAGTCTTTCCTTATCAGGATTTTTGTATGGAGACCGGTTCACATTATTTTGGGGATATCCTACTATAGTATTGGCATTCAATGGCTGGTTCAAAACTTTAGAATTCTGTAGGTACATGGGAAAACTAGCCTGAGGATGTGGATGAAGAGGTTGATTCACATTTTGCTGGGGATAGCTGATTGCAGGTGGAATTTGACTCATTGGAGGTCCTGGGTAAGGGACCAGAGGCAACTGAGGCACTGGATTCATGATGGGAGTGTGATTAGTGAGATCCTGGTTGAGAGCTGGGACTTGTCCAGGGTGAGAAGCGGGTCCTAATGACAGTAAAGGCCTAGAAAAATGTTTCCTTAAAGCAGTGCTAACCTTCATAGCCTCAGAGTATGCATCAAGTAGGGTATTAGGAGGATTGTTTCTCCATTTCATGAAGGTAACTGTCAGACTATCAAGTCCCTCATAATAGACTTCTAAAGCAGTGGCTTCATCAACAGCATAGAGGGCCTGCAGTCAGGTATAGGCATGATGAAACCTATTGTTAAAGGACCCTATAGGCTCATGAAATTCTCTCTTAACATTAGTGAACTGACGGTAGAGCTCATTGGGACTAATGGAAATCCTAAACTTCTGCAAGAATGTAGTCTCCAATTCAGTCCAATGTCAAATGGACCCAGCAGGAAAATGATTGTACCAATAGAATGCATCTTCTCCTATGGAACAAGGAAAGAGTCTACAGGCTACATCCTCATGATTTATTCATCTATCATTAAGGCTAGTCTAAGAGGTTCGGATGTGTTCCTCAACAGTTCTATTGGGATCATTAACATGGAATTTTGAACAGAAGTGCTCAGGGTTCTTGGGCATGACATTGTAATTGGCGAAAGTCAATAGAGATGGGTTATTAGCTAAGAAAGCCATTGGTGGAGGTGGGGGTGGTAATGGCTGATTTATGGCTAGCTGAGGTTGTTAGATGGGAATGTCCTTAGAGTCAGATGAAGATGAACTTGGTGAAGATGGGGATGATGGAAATGATGGAGGTGGCTGGGTGGATGATGATTCTCCCCATTTCATGATCCTTCTTAACCTAGTAGGGGCTAGTAATTCTTGAAATTCCTCCTCTCCTGGAGTAGATCTAGTTCTTCTTCTGAATCTTTCAAGAGAGATGGCAAATAGAAATTGATCCAGCTTGGTTATTCAGGCCCTCCTTCTAGCGCAAAATATGTTGATGAAGATCAGAATTAGCCCACCACCAATAATATATTCATCATCCAAATAAACCTAGGAAAAGATCAAAATCAACCCAGAAATATCGTTAAAGCACTTTCTTCACAGTTCGGGTTTTCAAGCCAATCGGGGAAAACCAGTCTGGGAGGAACTTCAAAAAATTTGAGGCCAGTTGGATTTTCCCCAACAAGGCACAAAATTAATAATAGATCATCAAAATGAAGGAAAGATGCATAAAATAGTGTGTAATTTATCAGTTAAAAACATGGAATGATAACTATTCATCATTAAAGTCATCCATTTCACCCAATTTCTTAGTTCCACAAAGCATCACAAAGAATCTAGGAAAATTTGACCAAACCGAAATTTTGCGAAAAGGAAAAGTTTTGGATTTTCAACGCATTCTAGGAAAACGGAGAGGGCTAGGAAAATCGGGGAAATCCGCCAGTGTAGGAAAATCTTGGGGCCGAAAGAAAACCAGAATATCGATGTTCTCTCACGATTTTGCTCAAATTGATCAAATGATCACTAATTTGAGGAGTTTGGGCGTGCAGCAGGTTTGAATTGAACCTCCTATTGATTTCCATTGAACTCAAAACTCCTCCTAAAGAAAATCAAAAAGAAATGGTGATGCCTTAGGAGTGAAACCCTACAGATCCACCATTGACGCACAGACAAGCTCAAGATTCAGATAACTCGACTGCTGGGTTCTCCCAGGGGTTATTTACATTTCACAAGTAGGCTACCTCATGATGCAAATGAGCAAACAAGCTCAGAACTTACTTGGAAAACCATAAATAAAGCAATATTAAGCAACCCTAGCCCCAGATGCTCAAATATATAGGACTATGAATTCCAAATACGCCCCAACAGAAAGAATTACTCACATTTGATAATCAAAGTGGGGCAATAAACACATACCATGAATAAAATGCCAGTCGACTTCAGCAAAGACAAACAACAATCTTGAACACCTGAACAAGCAACAATGATGATAACGCTAAGGGAATCACAACCAGATTCAATAATTCACAATATAGTATGCCAAAGCAAGCCAAGCACCTCAGGATCAAATATCTCAACTCAACAGGACACCAATGATAAAGCAGAATGGCATAAAGCTCCAAAAATTAAATAAATTTGGAAACCCGACAATAAGATGAAATTTCAAAAAAATCCGGCCCAGGTGGAATTCTGCGAAGAACCAAATTCTTCAAACTACAACACTGAAACCCTTTCGCCGGAGTTTGAATGAAATCCGGGAAAATTTGGACGGAGCGGAAAATCCTGAAACAGAGCAAAAACCTAAACTTTTGCTCAAAACTTAGATTTTCAATATGCAACTCAGGGGAATCACTTAGGCAATCCAGATAAACACTTAAGCTCACACCAAGGCAATGCAAATCCTCAAAATCAAAGGGCCAAAACACAAAAGTGAAAGCAAAAGAGGGTCCCTACTTTCAGCGGGGTGTGTGTGCAAAAACTGCACAACAGGATGGGGCTTGGATTAGCACAAGATGCTCTTCAGGAGGACTAAATATGCATGGGGGCTAGTGATGTTGGCCTCTCTATATCATGATATGCATGATTTTGTATACTATGATGGCAGGGCGATCAGAACATGAGTTACTCTACTTCACATCTGGGCCTGGGAGCACATTACTGTGTTGCGACTGATTGCTCGGATGGCAGATGTAGAGACATATGATCTTGTTGTCTAGAGGTACAGAGGTGCCATCACACTACAACATATAGGGCAGCTCAAGATTCCCTATTGGTGCAAGGTCATTGATGATATGACAGTTTTTAGATGGCGACCCTAGCTTTAGATGCCAACATGGTATGATGATGTTTGTAGACACATAAAATACACATGCATCTAATCCAGATTCACTAATTTCAATTCATCCTTAATCATCTCTCTACTAACCATTTTAATCGAATAATCTTTATCTGATTAAAATTCATCATATTTCCTCTTTTAATTAAATAAATTAATCTTTATTTAATTAAATCATATTTCCCCTTCTAATTAGATAAATCAACTTTATCTAATTAAATATATCATTCTATTTGATTAAATCATATTCTTCTTGGAAAATAAATAAATGAATTTTATTTGATTAACTTCAAATGTTCTTCATTTAATTAAATAAATCAAATTTATTTAATTAAATTACTAATGCATCAATTTCCTCCCATTTGATTTAAATAAATCCAAAAATCTAAATCAAATGTCATGTCAACTAATCTCTATCTAAAGTCAATTAAATCCTAATTAACTCTAAATCTAATCCTCAAATCATCTAGCTTTTGCAACTTCCACAATAAATCAATTTATTTGATTTATTATTTCTTCTATTTTAATTCAAAATGGCATCTTTATGGAATATGTGAGTAAACCCACAAAAGTGGTTTGCAATTCGAATTAGGAAGGAAAACTTGTAAAAAATGACCCTATGACAAAAAAATTCATTCTAGGGGTTCAAATGAACTCATTGGTTTGAACAAACCAAAAAAGGGTTCGAATGAACCAGGGTTCGAATGAACCAGGGTTCGAATGAACCAGGGTTCGAATGAACCAGGCTTCGAATGAACTAGGGTTTGAATGAACCCATTTAATGCATGCATGAACAAAAAACAAGTGAAAACCCCTTTTGGGAAGGGGGTTAAAATGAACCCTAGTTTGCTCGAACCCCCCTAATTATAGCAAACCCCCTTTTTCCTTGATTTTTGACCTTGTTCACAAAAAAAAATCCTAAATTTTTAGGCTTTGAAGCTCTGGTTGAGGATGAAAATGGAGGAATATTCACAAACCCAACTGGAATCAGGTAATCCTCAGAACGAATTATCCAACGAATATAATTTTAATATCTTTTGGTTTTATTATGTTTTTTTTTAGTTTTATTAAACATAGGTTTTTAATTGAAAATGAAGGTCTGTGTTCTGCACATGTGGAAAAATAATACATTATCAAAAAAAAATTGAAAAATACGAGTGCACCATATACTGAAGTCCTTGATCCAACAAAAAAACAAAAATTGAATTTTGATATATACAAAAAAAAAGGTACGTGTTATATAGTCACGCTATGTCTGAATTGTAATTGGTTTGACTTTGAAACTTCATTAAAGAAAAAATATTCAATAAAAAACTATATAAGGGTATGTGCAGGATCATGATGGGCCAAAAAGTGGCAATATGTAACTGATATGATGGCCCATGTGGTTGATGACTTTTTTTTTACCCAAAATTGATGAAATGAAAATGGCTTTTAAAGGAGATTTCAGTTTTCCACCAATATAAATTATTCTTTACTTTGAATTTAATAAATAATTATTATTTATTTTCAATTTGAATTATGACTAAAGTCTTGATTGATAGGCTGATTGAAAAACATTTATATAGCTTTCAAACAGTATCACATTTTTTAATCCAAAACATGTGTTACATTCTATGCTTCGAATACTATAGGATTAAAAAAATGAATTTTATGAATTTTTGACCAAGTTAAGGTGGTCGACATACGAGTTTTTTAAAAAATTGTAATAAAAATTCATTATAATTAATTATTTACTTGGAAAAAAACAAAAAAATATGCATCATATTAGGACATGAGTCCTCTATTTATATCTAAAATCTTATAAAAAAATATTATCATTTTATTGTGGTTAGGGTGGTCAGACAAACACCTACTTTTTTTTTTTTTCCCTAAAATTTAAGTACTATCATTGAAATTTCAAATTTTCACCAAATAGAATTTAAAAAAAAAAAAAACCTAACTTAGTTTAGAAACTACATTCAATTTTCTATAGATTCTATTCTTACATATTTTTGAAATAAAATAGATAACTTATTCAAATTTTTACGTCAAGTTGTCTAACTCTAATTTTTCGATTTTTTGCCACTTAAGAGCCTATTTTTTCCATGATGATCCTGAACATACCCCTAACCAAGTGGAAGCACTAGATATCGGAGTTACAAATCTAAATTCAAAAGAATTAGAATTTTATCCTTCATGGAAAAAACATTATGCGCTATACGGTGTGTGTCACTTTTTAAAAATGTTATTTTCTGAAAGAAAAAAATAGTTTTCGTAGGAGATGGAAAAAGAAGTGCAATCTGATTCCAAAAATTTTGAAAAAAAATATTTTCATAATCTACAAAAAAATGTGACGAGACTCTAATTTGCATCATCTTCAAATTCCTCACAGTTTAGCCACTATAGGTGCCCAAATGTGAAGATTTAGTTAAAAATAATAATTTCAGTGTCCAGTTTGGCCAAAAATTGTAAACCACTATTGTGGGATCACCCGTGCTTCAAATTTGAAATCTATCCCCAAAAGGGACTTTTCCTCCAACATGGAAATAACTCCTCTTACATTGTCTCTTACATGTCTCCAACTTGGCATTTAAGACACTTTCTTCTTCCTCAACAAGCCAACTTTCAAATTTTGAAATTTCCACCTAATATCATTTATGGGCACAATGACCAAAATGTGCTCATTCCTTCCTCCATTGAAATTTTGACAAGTGGCATCTTGCCATTGGTTTTTCTTTTGTCCCACATTCTTCCATTCTCATTTCTCCGTCATTTTTTCCTATAAATAGAGCATCTCTCTATTGATTTGGAATCCACAATCTTATGCACAAGTTCATTATTGTCATTTGAATTCATAGCATTTTCAAGAAATTATCATCATTTAGCTTATCAAAGGTTGGGAAAGGGCTATTTTTCATATCAAAGTAGCACCAATCCACTATGGAATAGGTATGCACCATGTTTTTTTATGTTCTAAATTAGTTATTTTATTTGCATTATGAGGCATGATGGATTATTTCATAGGAGCACTATTGTGTTTGCATAGTTTGAACTAACCCATGCTAATGTGTGTTGAAGTTTAAGTTGTTTTGTAGATTTTTGGTGTTTACATCTAGTGCTAGAAGGAGGGCATGGACCTTTGATAGTTTAAGCATTAGAATTCAGTTCATTAGATTTCAGTTTTAGCACTTAGATTTAGATTGAATTCCTTATCATTGATTTCATTTGCTAGAAATTTTTTAAAAAACTAATGTTCTCTGTTTATAATTTCAATTTCATTAGCTTGAGAGTTTCTTTATTCATTGTTTTCTTATATAAACGCTAGCTAAATGCATTTTCTTGAACATTTCTAAAGCCTTTCAACAAATCCATTTGACACATATCCTATAATAGCTACATTTTGGATACCATGTTTTTCTCAGAGGCATTATGTCCAATAATTCACATGCCTTCTCTATGCTTACATTTTTTGCATACATGTATATATTGAGGAGAATTAAACAACAAAATTTTGTCTTATTAAAGAATTGTATAAATTTAGGTGCGATAGGTAAAAAGTATTAGATAAAACACCAGAGTGATTGATTTGATGTGTATCTCTCCACTTCAATGAGTATGAATTTAGTGTCAAGAAATTTAAATTTAGTGATTTAAGTCTTGTGATACAAGTCGCATCATGCTCTCTCTAACAAAAAACAACACGAAATCATAGAGTGAAGCCTTGTAAGGAAATCATAGAGCATAATTTCTGCAACACATTGAAATTCCTATATCAACACACGTATACTATGTTTGTCAACAACACGACCCAAATCATGAGAAATATCAAAGGGATCCTCTATGCATATCAAATGTTGCTTATTTCAAGAATTTAGACTTCATGCGTATGAGTGAAAATTCTATACTTCAGCTTTGAGTTCGCATTCATTACAGTCCTGCAATCATTACATTCTGGAAAAAAAATGTAGAAATCAATTTTACACCTACCAAATGCATTTTCTTGAAATTTTTTAAAATCCTTTATTTGTTATTTTTTTCATACGCCTACTAATAGAATTTGCTTGAAAGTATATTCCTTTTCAAACAAATCTTTTGTGTGTAGGTCCTACAATCATTGCATTTTGGCAAAGCTTATGGAAATCGGTTTTCTTTTACACCTACCAAATGCATTTGCTTGAAATTTTTATAAAGAAATTTATTCGTTGTCTTTTCATATACCTGCTAATTGCATTAGCTTGAAAGGAAGCATTTATTCATAGTTAAAAACATTAGCTTGATTTTTTTTTCAATCGTGATTGAAACACTTGGGGTTTGCTTCAAAATCTACCTATATGACCAAATGCACATCTTTCGAAAGAATGGGAATTTTTTTTAATGAAACTTATCATTGCTAAAATTTCATTGATTTAGAAAGTTGAAGTGAATGTTTAAGAGGTTTAACTTCTATGAATTCAAAAGATTACAATATATGCTATAGATCTTAATTTCCACTAATGTGTCATTTTGATTTGAAGCTCACTAAAGGAAAGGTTTTGTTTTTATATGGATTTGTTTATTAAAAATTATGAATTTTTGAAACCAATGGTCCTTTCATGAAAATGGATGCGAATAGAAAATGTTTTGACATTTATTATTGGGTAAAATTCATCAAAAAGAACTCATGAGACTTGTCAATTTTATTTTCTTTCTTTAAATAGTTGGCATGCCTTGTGCATACTTTTATACTTTTGCAATATCTGCATACTTCTTTTTCCTGATAACTTTGTAATGTTTGTAAGTTGGAATTGGGAAACAATGATGGTTTTTCTCTCACATTGGAATTAAAGAACACAAACAGATTGGAGTTGAAGAAAATTGAGCATTGAACATTGAAATTGGCAAAGCATTTTTAAATGTTTAGGGCTTCCATTTTTTGCTTTTGTTTTCTATTTTAGGCCAACTCACTTCTTTTTAGGGTTTAAAATTAACCATTAATTTGATTTTTTTCAAGTTGGTTAAAACTAAACCTTAGACACTTACTAGATTTCGATTTGGACTTAACAATTGAACAGACAAATTTTACAATTCAATATTGGTGCTTAAAAGGAATTCAATTCTTTCTTTGAAGGATTAAAATGAGCATGTGCCTTTTATCTTTTGTAATCTCTTATCCAAAGTAATATCATCTAAAAGATGTATGCACTTCTCTCACACCTCACAGTGATCTTGAGAATCAAAAGGCTTTTTGTGATCTATTAATTTGTATAAGTGATTTCCTCCACACTTCAATTTGGATTCTTAAAATTGAACAAAATCTTGCGAGTGTGAGTGGAGTATATCGCATGTGTTCTCTCTTTGTTTCTCAACAAAGATTGATCAAACTATAGATGTGCTTGCTCAATTTTTTTATCCTTAGAGGGCCTACTTGGTGGGAAAAAGTAATCACCCTAGGGAATGACCCAACCGGGAACACACTAAAGCCAAGCAACTTCCAACCAGTATATAAGTGTGGGTACTTGAGGAAAGTTCAAGTATCACAAGGATTGTTCTGACGAGAAGGGAATCAATGGTCTCTTGCCATATGGATGATCCCCCATGAATGAAATGCCTATACTAGAACCTTTTGTTTAGAAGGAAAAATCCTTATCTATTTGTTGGTGCAAGAATAGTCGTTCTGAAACCATCCCACATTTTTATGGCTCTTAGTAGAGATGAGAAGTATGCCATGAGACTTTCATGGATATCGATGCTTGGCTGACTCTAGAAGTGTTTGTCATGGAGGGAAGCCAGTGTGGTCAAGCATCTAATCATCTACTAAGAGTAGGCATTGCTATATTTATCCAAGTGGGAACTCAACAAATATTGTCTCATTTTATCCTAGGGTTGTGCATCATTTTGGAATCAAAATGCTTTGCTTGGATCTAAAAATCTGGAAAACAAACATTCAACATGAACATCAAATTTCAAACCCTTTAGAGGAAGCAAATAACTTCAAAAAAATTTAAGTACTATTTATTGCCCTAGGGATTCTATCCTTAGAGGCTTCTAAGTATTTGAAATTACATCTCAATTTTCTCTTACTAAAGTCAACAATAGGGAATTTTTGCCTTGATTTTTTGGATTTCCACATAATACACTTTGTAGGATGAGAAGAAGTTAGGACATTAGACATTCAGTTTGAAAATCTAATCAAGAGAGTGTTTGTGGTAAAAGGAATTCATTAAGAAAAGATAAGAAACAATTGGACCCCACACATGTGTTCTTCCAAATGATTTCCCAAAAGATCAAAATCCAAAAACCAAAGTCCAAAGGTCTTAGTCAAAAAGCTCACAAGAAATTATTTTCTATGCTTTATGAATTTAGAGAAAGATTGACCTCCAACTTTTACAAACGTGCATCAAAGAACAATCCAAATTTGTACTCATTTTACTATTGTCAAAATCCAAGTCTCTTTCAAAGGTTTGAGTATCTCACATAGGAATTATTGCATGTTCTTCAACACCGATGTCTTATAAACAAGAGTCTTTTTAGGTTCATGTAGGATCAAATCAAAACTTTCATCTATCCCTCAAACATCAAATCCAAAAATCATCTCACCAACAACATTGGGAAATATTGAAAAAAATCATTCATCCTAGGCTTTTGGAAAATCCTCTAGATCAAATCGAAATCATCTTATTTGATTAGATGTGTGTAGATGCATCCTTCTCCACATATTTAGTCAAATTATCAAATTCTTGTGAACAAGTCTATCCCTTGATAACATACATCTTGTGGTTTATGAGTTCACTATCCAAAATCCAAAATCAAATCAAATCAAAATCATCTTGTTTGGTGAGGTGTGTCTAGATGAATGTTTCTTTACATAGTCAAATTATGATCTTGTGTACAAGATTACTCTAGGAAAACATCCAACCTCCTAGATTTTATGAGTTCACTATCCAAACCAAATCAAATCAAATCAAACCAAATCAAAACAAAAATCCAAAAGTCCCAAAGTCTAGTATCTCCTCCAAGATTTCTCAAGAGTTCAAACACCCACACCATCCACATTTTAGGTATCTCATCATCACATTTTGATCCTTAATCATCCTAGATTTTCTTTTTTGTGCCTAAAGTGAGATCAATCTAAAGAGGTAGAGGTTCACCTAACACATTCTTGAAAATTGATCCCTATTTTATGGTGCAAACTAGATCGCAACACAAGAAGAACATGGAAACCAACAAAGAAACATCAACTTGAAGTGACTTGAGCCAAACCACTCCTGAAATGAATCCCATTGGATCAAACAATCCCCTACCTAATCTTCTTCTATCATCATAAAATCCTCAAGAGGAAGGTCAAGTGGAAGACGTCACCAATAATGTCTTAGGGATGACACAAGATGAAATCATTGAGATGGTCCAAAGTCTTGAAACTCACAAAATTTTCAATACCATGATGAGACTCAATCCCTCCCAATACATGCTTGAATTGGCTAAAGAAGGGGCTAAACTCCCTTCTGACTATGATGTGAGCACTCTTGTGGAGAAGCCTCTTGAGATCATGCCCCCAATTTCATCCACACCTCCATTTCAAAGAATCACTCAAACCATCCCCCAAATCACATCATCCATTGCTCCAACTCAACCAATTTTCAACAAGGGAAGCTCATTGCTTCATGCGCTACAAATACACCTCCTTGTGAACAACCAAGATTTGGATGCGAACACTATCTTGGGTCAATCTGTCCCATTGAATCCACTACACCCATGCATTCCTCTTACCTTTCATGATCCCAATGACCCATCCTCTTTTCATGCAACACCGGCATACCCTCTCAACACAAAAACCTCTCTCCCTATGACTTCGCAAGGAGAAGGTGGATTATTTGGACAAGGGGGAATGTTTGACCCTTCATCATCATCATTTCCTCAAGGTAATACACCTCCCATTTTTCCACCACTTCCACCTTTGCCATTGACATCCACACCACCCCTTGGCTTAGGCCTTCCCCCTTTACCAACCATCAATCAACAAAATCCGAACAACCCCCCAATCATAAATCAAAACATCATACCGAATCCTCCCATGTTTCCATTGATATCGTAGCAACATGAGGCAACCATCCAAGAAACACAAGAAATCAACACATCATCTACCACCCCCCAAATCTCTCAAAACATGGTCTCCCAAGGACCAAGCACATCAATTGCACCATCCACTACACAAATCCCTATCATCAATACAATGGTACCTCTCATCACAACAACAAACATGATTCTGAATCCACCACCACCACCACCAAAACCCAACATGAAAAACTCATTTAGCCTCATGTTGCAAGATGCCTATCAAAAATCACTTCAACAAATTCAAATTCAACAAGCTACATAGCTAGTTGCTCAACAAGCGTAAGCACAATTAGCTACACAACAAGCATAGCAAGTTGTCCAAGCTCAAGCTTTGTTGCAACAACAGCAAGCCACCCAAGTTGCACAAGTAGCTCAAGCTACACAAGCCACATAGGCCACACAAGCTGCATAGGCTTCCTAGGTTGCACAAGCATCCCAACAAGAACAGGCTCAAGCTCAAGCGCAAGCTCAATACTAGACACAACTACAAGTAGCTCAGCAACAAGCATATTAGCAAGCCTTGCAATAGTATCAAGCACAAAAAGAAGCAACCAAACTAGTATCCCAACAACAAGTGTTGTTGGCACAACAACCACAAGACCAAAAACAAGCATTGTTGGCACAACAACAAGACCAACAACAAGTGTTGTTGGAACAACAACAAATGCAGGAATATCAAAAAGCCTTGATTGCACAGTAGATCTTGCAACAAACTCCCACCAACATACCCAACACTCCACCCATCACTCAAACACCTCAACCACTTCAAAACACATTCACTCCACCTCCTAATCTGAAAGATGACATAACATCACAAATTAAATTTCTCTTGCAACAAGTGCTCAATCTTTAATCAAGGAAAACAACAAAGACACCAAGCAACTTGTGCCCATATCCATTTGATAGGAGCCTCGCAATGGTACCATTCCCTAAGGTGTTTGAAATCCCTAAATTTGACAAATATTGTGGGCTTGGTAATCCTAAAGATCATATCAAGGAATTCTAGGTACATTTCATGGAAGTCACATATGACAATACATATTTGATGCGGCTCTTTCCTCAAAGTTTGGCTAGTCCTACCATGGAGTGGTCCTTTCACCTTCCTCCTAGCATCAAAAAGTTCCAAGAAATCATAGATGCATTCATAAAAACCTACGCATTCAACATTAGCATGGATGTTAGTCTAGAGGAACTATCTATGCTCAAACAAGGTAAGGGTGAATCATTCACATCCTTCCTACAACAATGGTTATCCAAGGCAAACAGGAGCAAGTGGGCCATGCCAGAGGAATAACAAATTTGCACCATCATTTCCAATCTTGAGAAAACTTTGGCATTCCATCTAAAAATGCAGTGTATCACCACTTATGACCAGTTGATCCCCAAGGTGCTCAACATCGAACAAGCCCTTATTACAGAAGGGGGGACACCTGTATATCTAGAACATTAAGACAACCAACCATCCACTAGCTACAATGACAAACCTCGCACATGGGCGAGAAATAAAAATGTTACTAATGATGGCGTGGTTGATGCCAAGGTCATAATCAGTGCTCCAAAACAAAACACCCAATCATACTATTGGAATTTGTGCCTCAATTCTTACTGAAATGAAACTCTTTGAAAGCAAATTTAGTGTGACATCATGGATGTCTAGCCGAATAACTATTCTAAAGCTCTTGAAATGTTCATGTTGCTATGACAGGGTCGAGGTCTTGCCGACAAGTCTATTGTTGTGACCTTGTGTGTTCACTGTGACCTTTTGGTGAATGAAGATCCTTGGGCGATAGTTTGATCTTATTGGGTTAACTCACAGGTGTCGGGGAGAAGTCCCAGCAAATGGTGAAATCCTCACCGATGGCATTTTGTCATCGGGGAAACACAAGGCTCTCGGGATAAAGTCTTGGCGATCTGCATAATGCCTTGCTAAATAAGTCTCCACGTAGAATCTTCGCGGTGACTTCAAAGACTTTGGCATGAAGTCTTGGTGACCAAAGTAAGTGTCGCCGACATCAAGCTAACAGAAATATTGTGGGGAGAGGTCTCAGCAATGAAGCTAGGTCACACCAATGGGAGTATCCACAGATAGTCTTCGGGATAACCTTGGGCACTCAGAGAAACATCACGGTGAAGGGGCATAAGTCTTGCTAACTTGGTAAGACTTGGTGATGTTCGATGAGAGGTCTCGGCGACTTGGATAAGTCTCACCGACTCGGGATGACAAGGTGTGCTCGGAGTAACCTCTTGGCGAAGGCGATAAGTCTCGCTGACTCTTGGGTGTTTCAGTAAGACATGATGGAGCTCGATGAAATGTCACGGTGAAAGACATGAGTCTTGCTGATAGTATATCTCATCAGTGTGACTTATGACTTTGATATGAGTCTCACCGAAGAGAGATAAGTCACGCCGAATGAAAACTCTCGCCGGGATGACTTGAAGATTTCAACATAAGGTCTTGGCGATATATGGAAGTCTTGCCGATGGTTTCTCTGAGTTCAATATGACTTATGTAATTTGATATGAGTCTCACCGATAAGAGAAACTCTTACTGACTGTTGGGGACTCAAGATGATATCGAAGTGATTACTTTGTGGCATCGGGGAGACACTGTTAGTGTCTCACTGATATGCCAACAAAGTTGAATGCCCTTGACCAGATTGACCATCCTATGTGGAGCATCATGGACCAATCAGAGGAAGCGGGTTTCAAATAGATGACGGTTAGTTTTTGCATCAGTTGTAGCACTGGAGAAAAATTGCATGCAAGTAAAAATATGAAAAGGCATGGAAACTTTCTTCGATGGAGCATTGGCGGATAAGGATCAACAAGAGAATAAAATTAGAATGTGTTAAGAATTATGTTATGAGTTTTTTCAAGTTGTTGAGAGCATTTTTTGAAAAAGAGATTGAACAGTGAAGCTACTGTGAAATACTAGAGAGTTGTCTTTCTGATTGTATGTAATCTGTTATTACTAAAATACAAAGAGATTCAGCTTGGTGTGGTGGGTTTTTTCCCAATAGGGTTTCCCACGTAAATTTGTTGTTCATTGTCTTTGAGTATTTGCTCTATTTCTATAATTCTTTCATGTGTGTCTTAATTATATTGTAATTTGAAAAATTAAAAGCCCTGCATTGCATTCTTCCTTGTGGATTTGACATTAGGAAAGTGTTTCTGCACCTTTGCTTTCCTTACAAGTGGTATCAGAGCCTGGCCAGTTGTGCTATCCTTGTGATTGGGTTGGGTTTTTTGTGTCAATTCTTTTTCAGTGGGAGTCTAGTAGAGGTCTGATAATTTAATTACAGATTAAGATGGTGAGCACATTCGGAAAGATGGAAATAGAGAAGTTCAATGGTAGCAATTTTGAGTTATGGAAACTCAAAATGGAAGATTTGTTAGTGGACTGAGATCTCTGTACTGCTGTGTCTAAAACAAAACCTCAGGCCATGAAGCAAGAAGATTGGGACCTGATAAATAGAAAATCAAAAGGGCTAATAAGGCTCTATTTAGCTGACTTTGTTCTTCTGAACATGCATGAAGAAAATATTGTAGCCTCTTTGTGGATGAGACTAGCTGCTATTTATCAGGGAAAATCCTTGGTTAACAAGTTATTCTTGAGGAAGAAGTTGTACAACTTGAAGATACAGGATGGAGTTGGTGTTGCTCATCACTTGAATGCTTTCAACATGTTGATTGCTTAGTTAGCATCTATTGGTTTGAAGATAGAAGAAGAAGATCGTTGCATGCTACTGTTATGTTCTTTGCCTAATTCGTGGGATCATCTGGTGATGGCTATTGGGAGTACAACATCCACATTCAAGATGCAAGATGTTGTTGCTTCTCTACTATCAAAAGAAATGAGAAGAAAATCTTCTGAGATGGCAAAGGAGGCTCTGGCTGTTAGAGGTAGACCAAAGGAGAAAGGCAAGAAGGACAAGAAGTCTAGATCAAAATCAGAAGGGAGATCAAAGTCTCCTAGCAAGAAGTCCAAGGTGAAATCCTGGAATTGTGGACAACCTGGTCATGTCCGAAAGGACTGCAAGGGGGAGAAAAAGAAGAAGAAGAACTCTTTAGGCAATGACTCTTCTCAAAGTGATGCAGATGCCTTCATTGCAGCTTTGGCTACACGAGCATCAGATGATGTCTGGCTGATTGATTCTGGAGCATCTTTCCACATGACATCTCATAGAGATTGGTTCATGAAGTATGAAGAATACAATGGTGGAAAGGTGTACTTAGCAAGTGATTTATCTTTGGAAATTGTTGGTTGTGGAAGAGTCATAATTCAATTCCCTGATAGAAGAGTGAAGGGAATCAATGATGTGATGCATATACCAGGTCTGCCTCGAAACCTACTTTCTATAAGTAAGCTGAATGATATTGGAGTGCAGGTCACATTCTCTGGAAATGGCTGCAAGATGACTAGAGGCTCTATGGTGCTAGCTAGGGGTGCTCAAATTGGTACCTTGTACAAGCTGGATGCACAAGCTATTCAATGCAATAGTGTCTTTGTGAAGTCACATAAAGCTACTCATGAGGGAAACATTCATAATGGAGTAAACACCATGGAGGTTAAACTTCCAATAGAGAAGACTATGCTCTAGCATCATAGGCTAGGTCACATTGGTGAGAAAGGTTTAAAAACCTTGAAAAATAAAAACCTGGTAGAAGGGCTTGAAGATTGTAACCTTGAATTTGAATTTTGTGAACATTGCACATATGGAAAGTAGCACCGTGTTTCATTTTATTCCAGTCCTCACAAATCTTTTGGTTTCCTTGATTATATTCATTTTGGTGTGTTTGGTCCAGTGAATGTTCCTTCTTTGTCTAAATTAAGATACTATGTGTCGTTTATTGATGACTATTCAAGAAGAACATTTGTATATTTTCTGAAAAGAAAATCAAAAGTGTTTAGTCCATTTAGGGAATTTAAAAACCTTGTAGAAAATCAGACTGGTAGAAAAATAAAATGTTTAAGGACTGACAATGGCGGTGAGTTTTGTTCAGAAGAATTCAAAAGGTATTGTAAGGATCATGGGATTAAAAGATATAAGACTACACCTTACACTCCATAGAAAAATGGAGTTGCTGAAAGGTTCAACAGGATAGTAATGGAAAGAGCACAAAGTATGTTGAGTAGTGCTGGCTTAGAAGAGAAGTTTTAGGCTGAAACAGTCTCTACAGCATGTTACTTGGTAAATCACTCTCCTAACTTTGCTCTTGTTGAGAAGACACCTTTGGAAGCATGGTCTGGAAAGAAGCCCTCTTTGAGACATATTTGTCTTTGGTTGAGAGGCATATGCATATGTGCCATTTGAGAAAAGAGCTAAGTTGGAAAACAAAGCTGTAAAGTGTATTTTTATTGGCTATAGTGCTGGAATAAAATGATACAAGCTTTGGAATCCTAAGACTGAGAAGGTTTTCTATTGCAGAAGTGTTATTTTTCATGAGTTGAAGCCTTCTACATCAGATCTGCAGTCAGAGAAGAAATCAGAAAATGAAAAGGATGTAGCTGCAATTCCTTTGACACCAGATAAAGAGGAATTGAAAAATCAAAATGTACCTGATACTGAGGAGAGCTCAAGTAGTTCTAAAAGTTCTGATGAAGATGAAGAACCACCTCAGCCTTAGCCTATGAGGAGGTCAACTCATGAAAGAAAGCAACCTGATAGGTATGGGTTTTCTTTAATTGAGTCTACTTGTGCCTATGCTTTAATTTCTAGCACTAATGAACCTAGGATTGTGAAAGAGGCATTTAAAATGTCTGATGCAAACTCTTGGTTGGAAGCCATGAATGAAGAAATGGCATCATTAGACAACAATGATACCTAGAGTTTGGTGCCATCGCCTAAAGGTAGAAAAGCTATGGGCTACAAATGGGTGTTTAAAAAGAAAATAGGTCTGGATGGTAGTGTGGAGAAATATAAAGCAAGGCTGGTTGCGAAAGGTTATTCCCAGGTAGAGGGAATTGATTATGGAGAAATATTTTCTCTTGTAGCTCAGCTAATATCTATTAGATTTCTTTTGTCACTTGTAGTAGCGTATGACTTAGAAATTGAGCAGATGGATGTGAAGACAACATTTCTTCATGTGATCTTGAAGAAGAAATTTATATGTCCCAGCCAGAGCACTTTGTGGAAAAAGGTAAAGAAAGATTGGTCTGCAAGTTAAAGAAATCTTTGTATGGTTTAAAACAGTCCCCTAGAATGTGATACCAAAAGTTTGACACATTTGTTTTGTCTTTGGGATTTGTAATATCAAAATGTGATCACTGTGTATATTACAAAGCTGAAAGCGATCAAGTCCTTATTATTGTTGTCTATGTTGATGATATGTTGTTCATAGGCAATAGTAAGCTAATGATTTATGATCTTAAGTCTCAGTTGTTTGCAAAGTTTGAAATGAAAGATCTTGGTGCAGCAGGGTATATTCTAGGAATGGAAATAACCAGGGATAGGAAGAATAGAAAGCTTTGGCTCAGTCAGAGTAAGTATGTCAAGACTATTCTGGAGAGATTTTGTATGACTAATTACAAATAGCTAGTTGTTCCAGTTATACAAGGAATGAAGCTATCTATTGAGGATTGTCCAAAATCTCCTTATGAGATGGAGGACATGACCAGTGTGTCTTATGCAAGTGCAGTTGGCAGTCTCATGTATGCAATGGTCTGTACAAGGCCAGACATTGCCCAAGCAATGGGAGTTCTTAGTAGGTTTATGGCTAATCTTGGAAGGACACATTGGGATGCTGTGAAAAGAGTGTTTAGGTATCTGAAGGGAACTTCGAACTATTCTTTGTGTTACCATGAAAACTTGGTTGAATCACAAAGGACTCTCAGTATTTGAGGTTATGTGGACTCTGATTGGGTAGGGGACATTGACAATAGAAGATCCACCAGTGGATATATTTTCATGATGAATGGTGGTGCAGTGAGTTGGATGAGCAAGCGGCAAGCTGTAGTCACTTTGTCCACAATAGAGGCAGAATACATGGCTGCAACACATTCCTTTAAAGAAGCAATCTGGTTAAAACGTTTGTGTTCTAACATTGGTTTTGATGCAGGAAAGATTACTATATACTGTGATAGTCAGAGTGCTATATGTTTGGGAAATAATCCTACTTTCCATGCCAGGACAAAACATATAGATGTACAGTATCACTTTGTATGAGATATGGTGGAGGATGGGAAGGTCTCTTTGGAGAAAGTGGATACTCTAGAGAATGTTGCAAATGCATTGACGAAGCCTGTGAGCACAGACAAGTTCAGGTGGTGTGTCAGTTCTATGGGCCTCTTGGCCCATGAATTGTAGTAGTTTTATTATGCTCTGGAGGTGTTAGTAAGATCTTCATCAAGTGGGACCTTGTTGGAATATGTGCCTCAATTCTTACTAACATGAAACTCTTTGAAAGAAAACTTGGTGTGACATCATGGATGTTTGGTCGACTAACTATTCTGAAGCTCTTGAAATGTTCATGTCGTTGTGACAGGATCAAGGTCTTGCCAATAAGTCTATCGTTGTGACCTTGTGTGTTCACTGTGACCTTTTGGCAAATGAAGATCCTTGTGTGATAGTTTGATCTTATCGGGTTAACTCATGGGTGTCGGGGAGAAGTCCCAGTGAATGGTGAAATCCTCACCAACGGCATTTGGTCATCAGAGAAACACAAGGCTCTCGGGATAAAGTCTTGGTGATCTGCAGAATGCCTCGCCGAATAGGTCTCCACGTAGAATCTTCGCGGTGACTTCAAAGACTTTGGCATGAAGTCTTGGTGACCGAAGTAAGTCTCGCCGACATCGGGCTAACATAAAGATCATGGGGAAATCTATCAGCAATGAAGCTAGGTCACACCGATGGGAGTATCCATGGACAGTCTTCGGGATAACCTTGGGCACTCGGAGAAACGTCACGGTGAAGGGGCATAAGTCTTGCCGACTCGGTAAGACTTGGTGATGTTCGATGAGAGGTCTCGGCGACTTGGATAAGTCTCGCCGACTCAGGATGACCAGGTGTGCTCGGAGTAACCTCTTGGCGAAGGTGATAAGTCTCACCAACTCTTGGGTGTTTCGGTAAGATATGATGGAGCTCGATGAAATGTCACAACGAAAGACATGAGTCTTACCGATAGTATATCTCATCGGTGTGACTTATGACTTTGATATGAGTCTCACCGAAGAGCGATAAGTCACGCTGAATGAAAACTCTCACCGGGATGACTTGAAGATTTTGACATAAGGTCTTGGTGATATATGGAAGTCTTGCCAATGGTTTCTCTGAGTTTGATATGACTTATGGAATTCGATATGAGTCTCGTCGATAAGAGAAACTCTTGATGACTGTTGGAGACTCAAATTGATATCGAAGTGATTACTTTGTAGCATCGAGGAGACACTATTAGTGTCTCATCGATATGCCAACAAAGTTGAACGCCCTTGACCAAATTGACCATCCTATGTGGAGCATCGTGGACCAATCAGAGGAAGCGGGTTTCAAACAGATGACAGTTGGTTTTTGCATCAATTGCAGCACTGGAGAAAAACTACATGCGAGGAAAAATATGAAAACACATGGAAACTTTCTTCGATGGAGCATTGGTGGATAAGGATCAATAGGAGAATAAAATCAAAATGTGTTAAGAATTCTGTTATGAGTTTTTTCGAGTTGTTGAGAGCATTTTCTAAAAAAGAGATTGAACAATGAAGCTACTATGAAATACCAGAGAGTTGTCTTTCTGATTGTATGTAATCTATTATTACTGAAATACAAAGATATTCAGCTTGGTGTGGTGGGTTTTTTCCCGATAGGGTTTCCCACGTAAATCTGTTGTTCATTATCTTTGAGTATTTTCTCTATTTCTGTAATTCTTTCATGTGTGTCTTAATTAGATTGTAATTTGAAAAATTAAAAGCCCTGCATTGCATTCTTCCCTATGGATTTGACATTAGGAAAGTGTTTCCACACCTTTGCTTTCCTTACACATACCAACAATCATAAAACAACAATCGAAACAACATACAAACCAATGCGGTATTACAACAACCATCCAATAATCAATTCAACAATCTGAATAATCAAGGGGGACCACCTCTGTGAAATAAATATGCCCCCAAGAGAAAGTACACAACCCTTGGGGAATCAATTGAATCTGTCATGAAGAAACTAGTAAACAAGATTCTCATCAAAATTCCCACTTATGAGAATTATCAAGAACCCCAAGTGAAACCACCATGGTACAATGAGAATCACCTTTGCGATTTTCATAAAATCAAGGGATACATAATAGCTAGCTACATGAGGCTAAAAAATCCAATCCAAGACCTCATCAATGACAAGATCATAAATTTTAAATAGCTAGCTAGAAATAAAGACCTCAAAATATACTCGAATCTTATGTCAGATCATAACAAAGGGAATAATCATGGAAAACAAAAATATGCCAATGTGAACCATGTGTACGATCATGTTGTTGCATCCCTAGATGAATGGGTCACGGTTGTTAACATCAAGGGAGCCAAATCTGATTGTGGAGTCACCACACGTGACAACAAAGTTACCATTGATAGGTCATCACAGCCACCTAGGGCATCCACCTCAAATAAAAAATTTGTCCCCAATGGCTACAATTTTTTAGATCGGCTAAAAAGAACTCCTGCTTAGATCTCTATCATGGAGTTACTGAAGATTTCACCTGCACATAGAAAGATCCTTGAGGAAGCATTGGCTTCATCTACCATCTTCATTGATCTTGACGCTAAGCAATTCCAAGCTATGGTCAGAAACATTACCACCCCAAATCTCCTCACATTTTCTAATTAGGACTTTCCCACTCAACCATATCACAATCACGCACTCCACCTTGAGGTCCTGGTTCATAAAAATAAAGTCAAAAGGGTCTTGGTGGATGGAGGTGAAGGTCTAAACATTTGTTCTCTCAAGCTCATAAAGAATCTGGGATTATTTGAGGACTCCATTGAAAAAGACAAGGGCATCACAATTAGAGCTTATGATGATTAGGAAAGAGTTTCTCAGGGCACTATCCAACTCCCTATTCAAGCAGAGCCATCCATTATGGAAACCACCTACCAAGTCCTTAACCTTGATTTGTCTTATACATCCTCTTGGGGTGACTATGGATCCATGGGATGCAAGTTGTTGCATCAACCTTCCATCAGTGTGTCAAGTTCCCATATCAAAATCAAGAGGTCATGATCTATGGCGATCCTAAGCCCTTTGCTTACTACAAAATTCTGGAAGAAAAATACTATAAAATCCCCCAAGTTTCGAAGAACAATGAAGGCCCCACCACTCCGTATGTAGACCTAACTACCTTAGCTTCCACTTCTGAGAAAAATAAACCCACCATCCCTGATATATCTAAAATCAAATTCATTGTCCAAGACAACAGATGTGGGGATTTCAAAATGAAAAAAAGTGCTTTCTTAATAGGAGAGTTACCTCAATCTCCTAGGTCTCACGGGCAACCCCAACTAGCTAAAACATCATCCCAAACCTTCAGAGCAGACCCTTCTAGATTCATACATTGAGGAGACCTAAGTCGAGAGGTGGTAGATGAAAGAGATATATCAAGCTTGCTATACCAAGATGAAAGGCTCGTGCCTAATCTTCCTATGGATGAAAGTAGCGAAGGACTACAAATGATACTTGGTATGGGCTATGACAGAAACAAGAAACTTGGATAGAATGACAATGGTCTTCTAGTACCACTCATTCTTGAGAAGCACATGAGAAATATTGGCCTTAGATGTACCCCTCCGAAGGTAACCCATACTTGATAGAGGTGCCTTGGTTAAAACAGTCAAGACTCCCCCTTAGCTATCAGTAGCCACTCTTCAGTTACCCATATCCATAGGTTGAGTCATAAATAACTTTACATTTGACATAATCAAAATTTGTAGTAGCAGTGATGAGGAAGATCCCATAACCAATTTACCTATGCTATTTGATGATTCCTCTCTTCTCATGATTATTACCCTATCTTTTGAGTCGACCAACCAAAGCCATGAGATAAACTTAGTCTATCCCCAACTCATCGATTACAACCAATGAGGACCACCAATTTTGGACACATTCGAAAATGATGAGGCACTCTCAGAATTCATGGGATTACGGAATATGATACAATATGAAGATCACAAAGCTAGATTTGACATCATACTAGATACACACACCTATTACAGGGAAACAATTGAATCCTTCAGTCACAAAAGTGAAAATTTTGAAAATAATCTCTAGATCTTTGAGTGAAAACCACACTGTGGCACTCTTTAACTCAAAAATAGTCAAAATAAAGGATGTATCTGATGGTGAGAACCTCTCTAAGGCACCAAAGGATGAAGGATTCAATCTCCCTCTTAGTTCTATTCATCAGAAGAAGTCAATGGTCTTAGCAAAAGCATGCAATCCGGTCAACTTTGGAACAGAAGAGACACCACACATAACATTGTATGTAGAGTCTCTTTTAATAGAAGAACATGAACTCCTAACTACATTCCTAAGAGAAAGGAAAGTAAACTTTGCATGACCTATGTTGACATGCCTAGGTTTTATCCACAAGTTGTGGTTCACCACCTAGCTATATATCCTGAAGAAAAGCCAGTAAGATAAAAGCTAAGGAAGATGCATCCTTGGATAGCATTGTTGCTCAAAATGGAATTATAGAACCTCCTAGATGTAGGATTCATATAGCCAATAGATTATCCAGAGTGGGTCTCCAATCTTGTACCTATCTCAAATCCCACTGGGGACATTCGTATCTACATGGATTTTAAAGATTTGAACAAAGAATTCCCCAAAGATGACTTTCCTCTCCCAAACATTGACATGATCGTAGATATGACAATGGGACATGAAATGCTATCACTAATGGATGGATTCTCATGATACAATTAGATAATGATACCTAAGGAAGACCAACACAAGATAGTTTTCACTTGTCCATGGGGGACATACTATTGGAACATGATGCCATTTGGGCTAAAGAACACAAGAGAAACCTATCAAAGTTCCATGACACTAATATTTCATGATATGATCTATAAAACTATGGAGGATTACATGGATGACATATTGGCCAAGTCAAAGAAATGTTGGGATCACATAGCAGCATTGAGTTCCATCTTCAATAGACTAGAAAAGTACAAGGTTTGACTAAATCCAAAAAGTGTGTCTTCGGGGTACAATCAAGCAAGCTCCTAAGGTACATTGTATCCATGAGATGAATCAAGGTAGACCCCTCCAAAATCAAGGTAATCCTCAAAATGGAGGCATACAAAACATTGAAGTAGCTAAGAGGCCTACAAGGAAGACTCCAGTCCATTTGCAGATTCATAGGACAACTAGCAAACAAAGCAATCTCGTATTCTCATCTACTCCACAAGGGGGTAGCATAAAAATGGGATGAGAAATGTGACTAGGCCTTCAACAAGATCAAGGAATACTTACTCATGTCACCAGTTCTCATGCCACCCATTCCAGGCAAACCCTTGATCTTATACATATCAGCAACAATAGGATCTCTCAATGCTCTCTTAGCCCAACATGATGAAAATGGGAAAGAGAGAGCTATCTATTACATTAGCAGAACCATGGTGGGGCACAATTTGAACTACACACCCATTGAGAAAGCATTCCTAGTAGTCATCTTTGCAGCTCAAAAATTTAGAAATTAGATGCTAGCACACCAGATTAAACTCATTGCAAAGATAGACCCTCTTAAGTACGTAGTGTCTAAAGCAACTATCACAAGGTGAATGACTAAGTGGGTTATGATCCTGACAAAGCATGATATTGAGTATGTGGAACACAAGGCCATTAAGGGACAAGCAATTGTAGATCAACTTGCAGAAGAGTTCCCTGATGAAAGATCAACTTGAGTGTGGCAGACCATTGGAAAATGTACTTCGATGGGTCCTATACACAACATAGGTCAAGAGCAAGGATTTTCTTCATCACTCCATAGGGAGATTTCATACCTAAATCATACAAGTTGTCATTCCCCTAGACAAATAACATTGTAGAATATGAGGCTCTTGTCATAGGGCTGAGAATTGCATTGCAGTGGCAGATCATGGAACTCAAGGTATACGGAGACTCACAGTTCATAATCAACTAGGTAAACGGTGAGTACCAAACAAAGGATGACAAGTTGACTCCATACAAGAAATTGGTGGAAAGCCTCAAGGAGTTCTTCATTAATATCACATTTGAACAACTACCAAATAATAGAGTAGCACACGCTATGGAAATAATTGGATTGTTACTAGATATCCCACACAATATCCCAAAGCAAGAATTCCTCATAGAGTAGCTTCTTTTACCCACATTCAAGGTACTAGAGTTTGAATTTGTGTGTGAAATCATTGGTCCTGGTGATCCCTAGTATCATGATATATACACCTACCTAAGAATAGGAGTCTTCCCTGCTAACATAACCCTGAGCCTCAAAAGAGCCTTTGTTAAAAAATTGTCCCATTTTGTCATCCTAGGACACACCTTGTACCATAGAAGCATTGAAGGGATCCTTTTACATTGCATAAACAATGAGGAAGCTTTGACTACTTTAAATGAGGTACATAATGATATTTGTGGTTCACATTCAAGTGGAATGACCTTGGCTAAGAAACTATTGAGGATTGGGTACTATTGGCCTACAATGGAAAGGGAGGAACACGATTATGTCAAAAGGTGTTTGCAGTGTCAACAGCATGGGGACCTCATCCATGCACCAGCTTAGGAGCTTCACCCAATTGTTACACCATGGCCTTTTTCACAGTGGCGGCTTGATCTCATTGGATAATTTACCCCCACCTCATCCAATGGACATAAGCTCATCATGACTGCCACAGAGTACTTCATGAAGTGAGTGGAAGCCATCCCCATGATGTACATCATGGGAAAGCAAATATCAAAGTTCATCCTAAACTACTTAATTTTTTGCTATGGTGTCCCTCAAGCCATTATCTTAGATAACGGGACACCTTTCAAGAATCAAGATGTTCACGACCTATGCCAAAAGTTTGAAATACAACATCACTTTTCCACTCCATATTATCCCTAAGGCAATGGCCAAGAAGAATCTACCAACAAGACCATCCTGAAAATCTTTAAGAAAATAGTCAATGAGGTTGGTCGTGACTAGCATTTGTAGTTGAATCCTGCCTTACAGGCCTACCGAACAAGCATCCGCACACCAACAGGTGCCACCCCATTTTCCCTGGTCTATGGATTAGAATCCATTCTCCCTATTGAGATCAAGCTCCCATCCCTGAGAATATCACTGCAGAATCTCATCACATATGAAGAATATCGGGTATCATGACTGAATGAGCTAGAATTACTAGATGAGCAACACATGGATGCCTTAAACCATTTACAAGTTTACCAAAACCAGCTCAAACGGAGCTACAACAAGAAGATTAGGAGTTGAACTTTCCAAGTTCGAGAGCTTGTGCTAAAGGAGAACCAAAAGAATGTTCCAAATCTAGATAGCAAGGGAAATTTTGAGCCCAAGTGGTTGGGACCCTTAGTCATCACTACAAGTTACAAGTTAGGGGCATATCAGCTATCAACACCAAAAGGAAACCCTCTGTAGGAGCCCATGAACAACTCCCATCTCAAAAAAAATTATGCCTAATCTTTTAGGGTATGAAGCTGAAAATATAAAAAAATGAGAAAATGTCCTAAAAATTGGTCACCCTGATGAAAACCTAGCAAACAAGCATCTTAGTGACGAAAAAAAAATCAAAAAACATAAAAAAATCCAAAAAAATCAGAAAAAGGATTGAAAACAGTAAAGAAAAAATCGTCCTATAGTGAAAACCACTTTGGTAGTGCTTTGGGCAAGTACCTTAGTGAAAACTTGACAAACAAGCGCCTTGTGTAAATAAGCATGTTCTATCCACCAAGATCTCCATGACTCGTTCTACATCACCCATCCATCACGCTTCCATCATCCATCACATTCCATATCTCAATTCATCACCCGTCTGCATCATAGCTTGGTCCTGTGTTTGTGTCATGATCCCTCCCGGTACTACTCGGCCCATTCTTAAGGTCAGTTTGTCCTGCTTGTATCGAAGTAGTCTATTGCATCATGCTAGGGGCATGTTCTCATTGGATCAGATCCGTGTATATTCATAAAGTCTTCCCTAAATCAAAAAATCCAACAACATCAGAAAAGTAAAAAAAAATCCAAAAAAATCAAAAAATCAGAAAATCCAAAAACATTCAGAAAAATTAAAAAACAATCCAAAAACATTAAAAAAATTAGAAAATCCAAAAACATTAAAAAAATCAAAAAATCCAAAAGCATTCAAAACATGTCAAAATCCAAAAAAATAGGTCAAAAATTCAGTCAAAAATTCAAAAACAGAGTTGTCTTGTCAAACTACGGGTCTCTGAGCTCTAAACATAAGCAAGGTTGATTTTTGATATTCCCCCGAGACACTTAGGTTAGTCCTTTAGGAGTCTATCATAATAAACTGACAATCCATTTGTTAATATCTCATCAATAATTGAGTCTATGTCAGTCGAACTACGTGGTCTCTACGTGCATAATGTAGGCAAGGCTAATCTATTGATCATCCCCCAAGGCCCCTAGGATAGGTCTTTAGGTTAGTCTCTTGGTCAAAATGTCAAAAAACACCAAAAACATTAGAAAATTTAAAAATCAAAACAGTTGTAAAATCTTGAAAATACCAAAAACAACCTCAAAACATTTCAAAAACATCCAAATATTTAAAAAAATCCACTTGTTCCATCTCACTTTCACCTAAAATAAAAATCACTCATAATAAATCATCGTCATCCTCAACCTTTGGTAAAACAGTTGGAAACAAGTATAGCAGGTCAAAAGTGAAAACTCAAACATCAAGGTCTCAAGTCTAGGTCAGTAAGTAAACAAGTTGATCAACTCTTGGTATTAATAGCCTATCATCCAATCAGTCCCAAATCAGTCATCTGATAACATCATGTCCTAGGATGCATCCTTCCTACAATGGACATCAATATCAGGCATCACCGCAGTTTAAGTCTTGGCTAGTGGTATGAAAAACATTAGCTTGTTTTTTTACTTGATCTTTGTCTTTTGATCTATCTTATTGCGCTCATTCCAATGACCTCTCGATGATGTCCAAACAAAGGGATTTAGAGAGAAAGGAATGGGGCAATGATCATTATCTTTTATCTATTGTGCTTGTTGGATATTCTTGTAATATAACCTTAGTCATGCATGCGTTGTTTTCTTTGTAGGGAGGGTGTTTTAGGTGTCTTGTTGACCACATAGGAAGGCTTTCCTTTTTATGTTTTGGTGTAAGATGTTTGGAATATATGAACTACATTCTAAATATGGTTTTGCATGTCAGGTGTGAATAGGAGTACTCCTATCTAATTGTCGAGTCAAAGTCCATCACACTAGGTGCAACGCCATCCTATTTCTTTATACCTTGATGCATCACATCTATGTGTGTTATCAAACATAAGGTAAGTAGCCCTTTTAAATTCAAATAGCTGATAAGCATCATCATTTATCATCATCTCTAATAAATTTTTGTAGATCATGGACTTGTTGGATCATCTTGTCATCATCTTATTTCTTCTTCTCTCCGTGCCAACATGGTACCATGATAGTTAATCATCATCACCAATGCATCCATCCTGCATCCATAAACCATTAACATAATGCATATCATATCATATCATAATAGGAAACATTGGTCATTTCACATACATTTCATTTCCATCATAATATAGATCTGTTAGCCTAAGCATTTCATAAACCATACCATTGCATAAAACATCCATTGCATAATCATATAGGCATCATCACACCATCCATCTCAAATATAGTGCATCATCATTTTAAGTTGTTTAGGATAATATAGATTGGTTATTCTAAGCATCTTAAAACCATCCCATTCGCATCATCATCATAACCATCCATACATCCATCTTGAACCTCTTTATCACGAGATTGACCCTCAAATTGAACTTTTCACTCAATCTCTCAAGGGGGAAATGTACCAGTATACTTCTTTCTGTTGAGGCATCCAATAAAATAAAAAAGTTTTTGAACTTTGATCTCAGCAAGGCTATTCTTTGAACTAATGTAGCAAGTACTTTGCTTCAAAGAGGGGAAAAATGTAGACATGTAAAATATACATGCATCTAATCCCAATTCACTAATTTCGATTCATCCTTAATCATCTTTCTACTAACCATTTTAATTAAATAATCTTTATCTGATTAAAATTCATCATATTTCCTCTTTTAATTAAATAAATCAATCTTTATTTAATTAAATCATATTTCCCCTTCTAATTAGATAAATCAACTTTATCTAATTAAATATATCATTGTATTTGATTAAATCATATTCTTCTCTAAAAATAAATAAATCAATTTTATTGAATCTCTAAAGTTGTCTCTTTAATAAATCAATTTTATTTGATTAACTTCAAATGTTCTTCATTTAATTAAATAAATCAAATTTATTTAATTAATTAATAATGCGTCAATTTCCTCCCATTTGATTTAAATAAATCCAAAAATATAAATCAAATGTCATGTCAACTAATCTCAATCTAAAGTTAATTAAATCCTAATTAACTCTAAATCTAATCCTCAAATCCTCTAGCTTTTGCAACTTGCACAATAACTCAATTTATTTGATTTATTATTTCTTCTATTTTCATTCAAAATGGAATCTTTATGGAATATGCTTCAAATTTGAAATCTACCCCCAAAAAGGGACTTGTCCTCCAACATGGCCATAAATTCTCTGACATTGTCTCTTACATGTCTCCAACTTGGCATTTAAGACACTTTCTTCTTCCTCAACAAGCCAACTTTCAAAATTTCAAATTTCCACCTAATATCATTTATGGGCACAATGACCGAAATGTGCCCATTCCTTCCTCCATTGACATTTTGACAAGTGGCATCTTATCATTGGTTTGTCTTTTGTCCCACATTCTTCCATTCTTCTCATTTCTCCATCATTCTTTCCTATAAATAGAGCATCTCTCTATTGATTTGGAATCCACAATCTTATGCACAAGTTCATTATTGTCATTTGAATTCATAGCATTTTCAAGGCATTCTCATCATTTAGCTTATCAAGGGTTGGGAAAGGGCTACCTTTTATATCAAAGTAGCACCAATCCACTATGGAATAGGTATGCACCATGCTTTTTTATGTTCTCAATTAGTTATTTTATTTGCATTATGAGGCATGATGGATTATTTCATAGGAGAACTATTGTGTTTGCATAGTTTGAACTAACCCATGCTAATGTGTGTTGAAGTTTAAGTTGTTTTACAAATTTTTGATGTTTACAATGTTCAATAGTTGTTCTTTGCTAGATAGATCTGATATATGCAGGGTCAAGAGAATACCATCATCGAGAGATACCTACCAAATAGGGTGGTGAGATGGTTTGGGGACAAGAAAGATAGGACATATGATGCATACACTGCTATCTTTTCCAGGTCAGCACAAGAGTCACTAGCGTGGGGACCAATGATCCCAGCTCATGAGGTTATTGAGGACTTTTGGCAGTTAGTGGTGAGGCCATTGGCTTATGATTAGGGACAAGCAGATGCACAGAATATGCCTACATATGATGCATGGTTCACACCCCCTCGCCGATTGATAGATCTAGCTAGTGCACCTCCACAAGGAATACTGAGATGGAGGGGTGTAGACAAAGGAATAGATTAGGTCAAAGGATAGAATGGCCAGGATAGACAAGATGGACAGATCCCAAGAGCACCACCAGTAGATCAACAACCTCCTCATCAGCCACCAATAGAGTAGCAACCTCCACAGCAGCCACCACCACTGGGGCTAGATCCTCGTAATTTATAAATATAGCAGCTACAGTAGTAGGTACAGGTTATTGTGAGCAAGAGGGATCAGGCATGTTAGTAGGTTTTGGTTATCACTACTAAGAGAGATCAAGCCAGGAAACATAAAGTTTCCTTGACAACTGAGAGATACCAAGAGTGGCAGCTTAGACAAACTACCGAGATGTAGTTGGCTCAGGAGGTCAGATGGCATCAACAGCTTGAGACCATGATATTTGCAGCTCAGGAGTAGACAATGTTTGCTTGATTATATAGAGAGGTTGTGATAGAGGCAACCTACTATATGATACACTACCATTGAGATGTCCCCACAGTGCTTATATAACTGGATTACTCATAGAGGAGTGGGGCACATCCTAGCGCTGAGGATCAACCAGAGAGATAGTCAGGTGAGGCAAGCAACCATCAAGGCTAGCTTGCTTGTACATACACTTTTTTATTATTTCTCGATTCTTTACACAGATATACATTCATGGGATCCTTTTTGATAGCCTCATGAATATTGTATCACACCTAGACATACGGAAACCTTGGTGGAATGTAAGTTATAAGCTTAGAATATATCAGACCAAAGCATATACAATAGTCAACAATGTACTCCAAACAACTTTCCTACACACAACTAAGCAAGTATGCACCAAGATTATTTTACAAGAATACCCACAAGCACAACAAACAAAATATAATGATCGATGCACCATTCCTTTCTCTCTAAATTGTTTTGATAGACATCATCAAGAGGACCTTAGAATGGGTCAATAAGATAAATCATAAGAATAATATCAAAGAAAAATAGTTAGTGTTATCTATATCTCTTGCCAGTTTAAAATGTAGCTAAGGTGATGTCTAATACTGATGTCCATCACAGGAAGGATGCATCCTAGGACATGTTGATTAGATGGTTTGATGTAGGATGATGATGAACTTTATGATAAGTCATTTGATACAAAATTTACTTACGCATTTACCTATGATCTATACTTTAGATTCTGACACTTATCTTTTCACTTTATGACTCGCTATACTTTCTTTCTACTTGTTTTTCCAAAGGTTGAAGGTGATGATCGATTTGTTATGGGGGTGCTGCCACAATAGTGGTTTACACTTTTTGGTAGATCCTGATTTTTACTGAAATCACATATTTTTAGAAATTATAATGATTTAATCCTTGAAGAGTTTCATTTGAATGATTCCAATTTAATAGTGTTTGATCAAACCACCTTAGACCAAGCCCCCTTAGATATAACCCCACTAGTTTTAAACCATACCTATAATAGAGTCTCCTTTACACATATCAAAATGCTGATTAAAAACCACTTTTGATTTACGTTTTGGGGGATCAAATGAATTCATTTAATTTTATTTTTTTGTAAGTATGTAGTCCTTATTATAAGCTTCCAAACAAGTATAATTTTAATTAAATTTAATTTGATTGTTATATTTATTTTTTATTTCTTGTGAATGTAGGTTTTTCACCGAAAATGAAGCTCTATGTTCTATGCATGTGGAAAAATAGAATATTATTAAAAAAAATTTAAAAATATGAGTGCACCAGATATTTGAGTCCTTGATCCAGCAAAAAAAAATTGAATTTCGATACATACAAAAAAAGTTATGCATTATACAGTCGCGCTATGTCTAAATTGTAATTGGTTTGACTTAGAAACTTGATTAAAGAAAAAATATTCAATAAAAAATGATCTAGCCAAGTGGAAGCACTAGATATCGAAGTTACAAATCTTAATTCGAAAGAACTAGAATTTTATCCTTCATGGAAAAAAAGTTGTGTGTTATACGGTGAGCATCACTTTTAAAAAATTTTGTTTTATGAAAAAAACTAGTTTTCGAGGGAGATGGAAAAAGAAGTGCAATCTTATTCCAAAAATTTTGAAAAAAATATATTTAGAATCTACAAAAAACGTGTCACGAAACTCTATTTTGCATCATCTTCAAATTCCTCACGGTTTAGCTGCTATAGGCGCCCGAAAGTGAAGATTTAGTTAAAAAAAATTATTTCAGTGTCCAGTTTGGCCAAAAATTGTAAACCACTATTGTGCAATGATTGATGGATGGAAGTTTATTGTAGGTGAAAGCAAAATGAGATGGATGGTTTTGGATTTTTTGGAATATTTCAATGTTTTAGGTATTTTGAAAATGTTTTGAGGCTATTTTTTTTGGAATTTTTGAAAGTTTATGTGGATGTTTTGGTTTTTTTTAGTTATTTGCGGCTATTTGGGGTTTTCTTATTGTTTTTTAATGTTTTGGTATTTTCTGTTATGTAAATGTTTTGGGATTTTCTGATATTTGAATGTTTATGGGTTTTGTAAATCTCGACCAAGAACCTAACCTAAAAGACCTATCCTAAGGGCCTCGAGGGTTGATCAAAGATTAGCCTTGCCTACGTTATACATGCAGATACCACATAGTTTGACTGAATCGACTTATTAAAGATGAGATATTTAACAATTCATGGATTGCCAACTCATTATGATGGACTCCTAAAGACTAACCTAGGGTGTCTCGGGGGCACATCAATGAGGGAATTTCCTACGTTCAAGCTCAAAGACGTGTAGTTCGACAAGGTACTATTTTTGGATTTTTGATGTTTTGGATTTTTCCTTTACAATTTTTGAATGTTTTTGGATTTTGATGGATTTTGCAAGTGTTTTTGGATTTTTCATACAATCTTGATGAGTGTATGGATATGTGATTATTTCAATGATCTATTTTGGGATTTTGTTGGAAACCAAGCAAGGATTGATTGATCTAATTGATGGATTGATGTTGACAACATTTTTGATGATACACAACAATGCAAGGATAGTGTTAAGCAACACGAGGATTGGGAAGGATATCTCGAGATGATGATGGATTGATTGGATAAGATTGATCAAGATTTTGAAGCTTGGTTTGGAACAAAGTGCTAGCCTCCTATAATGATTTAATAACTAATCCCTTATAGCCATGATTCAGAGATTGGACATCTAACCTGAATAGCTATTTCAATCATCATGAAGATGCATTTAACTTGTCAACCCAGGGACGTGAACTTGAAATGGGTTAGCACAGTATGTGCACTAGGGACCCAAAATAACCATTTTCATTCTACAACTAAAGAACTCACAATACTTAAAGTAAATTACTTAGAAGGGAACACCATAAATGTCAATCATCAATCAACAACTACATAAAACTAAAATGTGTAGCAGGAATAAACATCTAAGCAAAATACTAGGCACTACTCTGTCTCCTTTGGCTGCAGGAATAGTCGGTGCTAGACTTCTAACTAATTACTAAACAACAAGTAATACTAAACTTAGAGGATGAATTACTCACCAAGTGGTTCCCCTTGGATAAGTATCCTCTAAAACTAATGAGAACTCATATGCTCAAACTCAGAACTTTATTTTATTCACTATAAATAATGAGTACAAAAGAGATTAATGTATCTGTATTATTGAAAACTTGAGAGTGCAAGTACAATATCGAATTGTGCAACTCCTAAAGAAGGAGCATCAGGTCTTTATTTATACTATCGACTAGAAAAGGCAGTCAACTCCATGACTGGGAGGACACCATTTAGGGAAAATAGAGAAAGTGGAGCAGTGGCGGTTACATGTGAATGGAAGCTGGTTAGACATGAAAGTCCAAACACAAATTTAGCATAGTAGTAATACCTATGTCTGCTCAATCATTAAAGTACACTACAAAGAGTTTACATTCGGTTGAATGAGGAATCTTTTTCCATTGACCTCCTTTGACCTTGAGAAATTCCTTTGCTAGATGCTATGGTGCATGTCCACCTGGTGGTATGTTCCTCAACTTAGCATCCTCAAATTAAATCTGCATGGTAATTTCAATATGCACAATAACTGCTTATCTATAACCACCTTAAGGAACATTCATTAACCACATGCAAAATCAATATAGGTAATCTTCATAATACGCTAATATCATTAAAAATTGCATAAATAGGATTAAATCCAATGTCTATGGTTTGAGGGAAACATTATGAAAATATCAACATTTAACATCAAATTCCATGACAATTTCTAGAAAATAAACTATAGATTCTACCAAAAATTGGACCAAAAACTAGGCTCATCACTCCCCCAACCTAACATTTTGGTGATCCTCCAGTAGGGGAAGGGTTGTTCTTTTTCTTGGTTAAAGCTCTGAAATTTGCAACTGATAGTTGTCCAACATCAGTGGTTATTGTGTGTGAATCAGGATCCCAATAGATTCCTCCCAATCTATCCAATCTGCTCCATCTCTATTTTTTGTAGTATTGTCATACTGGTAGAACCTATAGTTTGGCATAGGCAACATGAGAATGGGTGGCTAGAAAGTCAAGGGAAGCCAAAATCACCCCTTCATTCTCCCAATCTGAATATGCCTATCAATCCTTTTTAGTGTTGTAGCATAATTGTGGATGGAATGAGGTTCAACTTATTTCAGCTCATCAGTTAGGCTATTCCATTGTTGTGATAGGTATCTTCTCATAGTTTTCTCCTTTGTTGCTTCCTTTACCTCATACTCACTATAAACTACCTCAATCCAAGGCATAATCATGTTGACATAACTAGGTCTAAGAAGCATTATGTGCCATTCTCTATAAATATACTTTGGGTTGCTTGATTCAACCTTAATGGGCAGAGGGATGTTAGAATCCAATTTCTTATAAGCCCCATGTTGTTGTCCCCAACTAATCTCATTTTTGTACCCAAGACATAAATGCCCTTAATTGGACATCCCCAACATACAATAGCGGATTCCAATCATGGTCTTGAGTTATAGCATAATTATGCAAATAAAAATCACACAACAAATTCTTCATTTCAGGGGAGGAAATTCAATAAGCATTGAAAAATTCATTAGGAGTGTCAATAGAAGGATTCAAACCTAATACAATCCTTGACAGCTTAAAATATCGATATTTCTCTTTCAAGTGCAGAGCATAGACCCTTAGAGGGGTCCTACATTCCAAAATCTGTGGTACCAAGGTTGCCATATCATCCACCCTCTTCTTCAAGGTGGCAATTTTTGTGTTTTTATCTTCAATCTCCTCATCCCTCTTTTGTATCTCCTTTTTCAATTTCAATTTTTTCCTTTTTCCATTCTTCCTCCCTCCTTTGTATTTCTTTCCATAAATTCAAAATTGTCATATGTACTGTAAAATCAGGAGGATTATTAATTCCTATCAATATTTTTGTTGATGGTTGCTCCTCATATAGTGCTATCTGCATGGATTCAAGTTATCCAATTGTCTCTGGCTGCAAGGGTGTTGTTTCTTCTTCCACTTCTTTCTACAGGATCTCATGTTCTTGTTCTAGCTATTGTTGCAGGACCTCTTGCTCATGCTATAGGAAATCCTAATTTTCCTCAAACTCTTTTGCAATGTTAGCAAGATCTGCTAGTGTTATATTTGTTGCTTTATCAAATATGTCTTCTTCTTCAACATTCTCCTACCCCATTGGAGCTTTAGGGTCCTCATGTGATGTCTCACCAAGCTTAGGGCTTTCCTGTGGAGGCATACCAATCGCTGGCCAAGCTAGTCTTGATTTCCTGGGAGGTCTCTTACATTTTTCTTTGGTTGTAGGATGAACAGTTTCAGCCTTCCTCTTCTTAGAACTTGGCATCATTCTTTCTATCGGCTGTCTTTTGGCCTTTCCTTTCCTTGTTTCTACTTCTCTCTTCTATTCCCTAGTTTTCATCAGGGTGCCAAGTGGAATGTCATCATCAAAATCTGAGGAGGAGCTTTCTTTTTCTGAGTGCTCTATTTCAAAAGAACTAATTTCTATGGTTTCTTCTGCTATAGGAGGGTTTACACTAGAGCTTGTGCCATAGGTTGCAGCACCAAGAGTGGCTTCAACCATGCTCAATCTCCTACTAGACCTACAAGGTTGAGGAAAAACCCTAGATTGCAAGTGCTCAAGTCTAATTTGATCAAAATTTATAAATTATTCCCAGGTCATTCTAGACACATCATGCAGAGACTTTTCAACTAGCAATTTAATTAGAAAATGGTGGGAAATAGAATTGTCCCTACCTTTCTGGGTCTCAGCCACCATGATTGAGAAAAGTTTGTATAGCATGTTAGGCACATTCGTCCTCCTTTTGTGCCTTATGTGACTCAAGATTTTTAATTGTATTGAATGTAGGTTCGACAAATGACCTTCACGGGTGAGATACCTTATAATGTAGATGACTACCTACTTCCATGGTTCGAGCAGAGAGGTTCTTTTTGCACCCTATTTACCCACATTGATTGGAGGGTCACCATGTACTATAAATTCGACCCTAGCTGACCTGGAATCTCTAGAGGCAGGGTAATGTTTGCCATCAACAGGTAACCCTATAACCTCTACAATTATTTCCTTAGTTGCCACAACCTCCAACCCTTTTACTATGGCTTTTCCTTTAGAAAATGTCTAGGCGAATTCTAGTGCAATGCCTTCATCAAAGCCATCCAGCTTCAGGAAGTAATCTAACCATCCGCAGTTTCTAAATTCGGCCAGGAATTGTGCATTCTGTAATAAAACATCATGAACCGAGGGCTCATTTCAAATTAGCCCTTTCCCATTGTCTATAATCAACTATCAATCTACAAAATTTCTTTCCTACAATTCCTATTTGAAAGCCAGACATCTTCCTGCAATACCTGCTAAATTTCCAATGCCAATATTGACTAAATTTTCCCTTTCTTTTGTTTTACCTTTTTGCTTGTAACTCAAGATTATGATAGGGTCAATAATGGAAAGAAAAGGAGTGATAAAGGATAATTATGATGGGAAGAAATGGTGGCTGCAATTAGTGTCACTTCACACATGTGAGCCATCCTTTCATTTAGATTTCAAATCAGCTCATTTTAAATTTTCTGACATAGCCTAGCATAAATTGACACATGGGCAATATATTTGCATATTTTTCTTTTCCCCTCCAACCTAAATTTGGACATGTTTCCCCACATGCGAGATGGGAGTGATGATTTGATAGGGAATAATGGCATGTTATGTGAAAGTTTATACTAACATACACTGATTAAATGAATGCACTTAAAAGATGATTAAAAGATTACAATTAATGTGCACACACCTAAATGTGTGGAGGATTTGTTGCAAAGATCATGGAGAAAGTACTGTTCACCTTTTTAGGGAATAAATTAAGAAATTAATGAAAATGAAGTGGAATGAGGTGAGGTGGAATGAAGTGATGGAAGAGAGAGAAAGGTGGTGATGTATGGGTGAAGAAATGGACTTCCACAAGAGCATAAGTCTTTATTATGACAAGTACGTACCTTAATTAGCTAGAAGGAGGGACACTAGGTCCACTTCCTTCAGTTGCAGGAAGCTCGGGTGCCAAATGTTGGGTGAATTGTTGCAGGAAATCTTCTTTGGAAGCTAGATTGTGATATAATACAAGGCAATGACCATTGAGAAGTAACTTGAATCTGAAAGGGTCAATGGTAGTAAGCTAGACAACTCCATTAGGAAATATCTCAGTGACTTCATATTGTCCTAGCCACCTTATTAGCAATTTTCCTTCATTGTCCTAATATCTTGAGTCATAGAGCAGGGCCCAATCTCCTAGTTGTAATTTCTTATCCTTGATAAATTTGTCATGCCACTTGATTCTTTGATTTTGCCACTACCTCTGTATGATGCAAGGTTGCTCTCCTTATCTCATCCAAAGCATTTAGCTGCATGATTCTTTCTCTTTGTGCCTCAGAAATATCCATTCCCAAATCTACTACAATTTGAAGAGTCTTATATTTAAATTCAATGGGCATCATGGTTATCTTTCCATATAAAAACTCAAATGGATTGAAGCCTATAGTTGTTTTCCAGGTTGTCCTATATGCCCAAACAACTTCCAGTCATCTATTTTCCTAATCCTTTCTATGAATAGCTACCATTTTGGTCAAAATGGCTTCAATGTCTCTGTTGGTCACCTCAACTTGGCCATTAGCCCGGGGGTGATAAGGAGTAGACTTCTTATGCCTTATATTGTACTCGTTAACTAGTGTTGCAACAAGGGTTGATGTGAATTGAGCCCCTTGATTAGTCACTATTTCTCTTGGAACTCCATATCTTGTGAAAATCTCCTCATAAAGGAATTTTTCAACTTTGTTATCTCTTGCATGCTTCATGGCCTTAACTTCTACCCACTTTGTCACGTAATCAGTGCATACCAAGATATAAGTCTTACCACTTGATGGAGGGTCAATGGGTCCCACAAAATCCAATCCCCACTTGTCAAAGGGAGTGATTACTACCTGAGGGAAAAGTGGCATCTCATCAGATCTAGTTGGTCTGCCCATTCTTTGAGATCTATCACATTTTCTAGTATACCTTCATGCATCCTTGTGGAGTGTCAGCCAGTAATATCCTATGTTCAAAATATTCATTGTTGTCCTCTTGGATACAAAGTGTCCCCCACATGGTTCATTGTGGCATGCATTCCAAATGTCATATGTCTCATCTTCTCTCACACATCTCCTCATGACATGGTCTCGTCCAGTATAAAACAAACATCTAGGAATCTAGGAGAAAGGAAAATATTTTTTGATGAGTTCCCTTTTCTCTTTTGGAGAGAAGTGAGAAGGACCTCTACCTATGACCAAATAATTGGCTATGTCAACATACCATGGTGTTTGTATACTGAGGGAGAATACATTCTCATTAGGAAAAGAGTCATCTATGGGTTGATTGTCTTCTGATGTAGTCAGCCTTGAAAGAAAATTTGCAACAACATTAGCCTTCCCTAGCTTATCAACAATGGTTATATCAAACTTCTGCATCAACAATAACCATCTTGCCAACCTACCTGTGATCAAAATTGTATTCATGAGATATCTAATGGCTACATGATCAGTGTGCACAAAGATTTGGTAACCCATTATGTAATGTCTAAATTTGTTTAGTGCATAGATTACACCAACATTTCTTTCTCTATCACTGTATAATTGAATTCAACTCTTTGTAGATTTTTGCTGAAAAACTAAATGGCATTTTCAACAGCTCCTTTCTTTCCTAATACTACTCCTATGGCATAATTTGATGCATCAATATGGATGTGGAGAGGAAGTTCTCAATTAGGCCCTTTGAGTATAGGAGCATGAGTCAAAGTTTCCTTCAAGTTATAAAATACCTTGTCACAAGCTTCAGTCCACTGGAATTCATCATCTTTAGTGAGAAGAGTATACAATGGTGTTGCTACCTTGCTAAAATCCTTGATAAAATTCCTATAATATCCTGCAAGACCCAATAAACTCCTAAAATCCTTTTGTTTTGCAAGTGTGGACAAATTTGTGATTACCTCAATCTTTGTAGGATCTACTTGAATTCCCTTGTGGGAGATGTAGTGGCCAAGAACTACACCTTCCTGCATCATCATGAAACACTTTTCACTATTTAAGGATAGGTTTTGGTCTTCACATATCTATAGGAATCTCTTGATATTTTCCAAGGCTTCATTAAAATCAACACCATAAGTGGTAAAGTCATCCATATAAATTTCCATGCAATCATGAGAAATGTCTAAGAATATGCTAATGACTTCCCTTTGAAAGGTTGCAGGTGCATTGCATAAACCAAATGGGAGTACCAAATAGGCATTGGTCCCCCATGGACAGGTAAATTTTTTCTTCTCCTAGTCCTCTAGTGCAATTTGGATCTAGTTGTAGCCGTTGAATCCATCTAGAAGAGAAAAGTAGTGCTTTCCTGCAAGCGTGTCCAAAACTTAATCAATGAAGGGTAAGGGAAAGTGGTCCTTCTTGGTGGCAGCATTAAGTTCCCTATAATAAACACAAACTCGTCATTTCCCTCCTTTCTTAGGCACAATCACTAATGGAGACACCTACTGACTATCTGAAATGGGGTAGATAAATCCTGCATCTAGTAATTCTTGTAGTTCCCCTTTTACAATTTCTCTTAGTGCAGGGTTAATTCTTCTTTGTGGCTATCTTATTGGGGTGCAATCATCTCTAATGTAAATTTTGTGTACAAATTTTAGGGTCCAATCCCTTCATATCATGATAATCCCATGCAAATGCATGTTCATGGGTCCTTAATAAGTTTTCCAATAACAATTGTTCTTCCTCACTTAATTTACTATTAACATTTAGATATTTTCCTTTTGACACCTATAATTTTGTAGTTAACTCTAGCATGGCTACTTCATTGACACATGGTACCTTTAGTTCATATGGCCGCAATGTATGGGACATACATGTTGTAGGAAGTTTATCTACAAGAAGAGTGGTTGCAGGAAGAGTGGCTGCAGGAAGAACATCTACAGGGACAATGGTTGTAGGAAGAGTAGGCAGAAGTGTCTTGATTGGAGTAGCAGAATGAAAAGATGATACTTCCCCCACTTCACAATGGTTTAGAATGATGTTAGCCAATACTTCATCCTCATCTTGGAGCTACATGAAAGAGTTTTTTCCTAACATCATAAGTTGTTCCATAGAATTAACTTCCTTAGCCTCTTCACCAACATGTGGTCATACAAGATTATCTTCATCATGAGATGGTTAAGCATGAGGATAAAGGAAAAAAAAATTAGTACTCTTCCCATCTAAAATGGTCATGTCACCTGACCGACATCCAATGTATGCATCTGCAGTTGATAACCAGGGTCTTCCAATAATAATGGGATACCCACCTAGTGTAGCTTTAGGAGAAAGAATCATAAAGTCTAATGGGTACTCCCAAGAGTCCAAAACTACCACAAGATCCTCCACTACACCATTAGGCTTAACAATAGAGCTATCAGCAAGCTATAGGATAGTAGAGGTAGATCTCATGCTTGCAATGTTTAGTTGCTGCAAGATGTCCTTGGTCATTACATTTATTGCTGCCCCTAAATCAATGAAAGCATTCTTAATTTGGATCTTGTTTATAACAACTACTATGATAGGACTACCTGGGTCATTATACTTGGGGATAGTTACTTTTCCTAGCATGATGTCGACTAGATGTCCCACCACATGAACTGTAGTTGGGTCTTTCTTTTTCCTATCTAGCTTCTTGAGGCATGCTTCCTTGATTGCCTTTCCATAAATTGGGACATATTTTATGGCCTAAAATAGAGGCATCTGGACACATATGTGCTTCAGCTGATCCAAGATGTCAAAATTTGTATCCTCATTTTCTTCCTTCTTCTTGGAAACTTTCAATCTTTGAGAAAATGGTGGTTCTTGTTTAGTCTGCTTGACTAGGATTGGTTCAAGATTTTTAGTTACACTTAGTTGAATGGGATCATTCAGAGGTTCCTCCTCCTCTTCCATAGGAATCTCAGTGATAATGGGCTTGGAAGGGGCTAGTAGAGTAGTTCCTGAACACAAGTGGATGTCACTTACACTCACAACATATGTAGGGAATTGATTGGAATCGACATAGTATATAGGTTGTTGTTGTGGTTTGTTATTTGGATTGGGTGTGGGCTGAGTTGGTAGCTAAGTAGGTCTAGGTGCATTTGAGATTGGATTAGTAGGTGGAGGCATTATAGCAGGCTATTGGGGCTAAGAAGGTAGCTACATGTAACTAGTTTTTTGGGTAGGCCATTGTTGTCCTCCCCTTCATTGATTTGTTTGTTGCCAATTTCTAGGAGGTGGTTGCCAATGCCCTTGAAATTGTTGTCAATTCCCCTAAGGTTGCTTCCACTAGGGTGGAGATTTTTGATGATTAGGCCAAGAATTTGGAGGGTTACTCCAAGGCTATGGTGGATATCCTCCATAGGTGGATGGATATGGAGGCTTCCATTGGTTACCCAATGAATAGGAATTAAAATATAGCCTAGCATAAGATAGTGGATCTAGTGGCATACCTTGTCTTGGATCCCAAGGCTTCCTTTGTGCAACATAGTAGACTTGGTCTTCTTCAATCAAGTTTGGTTTCAACTCAGGTGGAATCTACTTCCTTTCAATATTAGCTACCATTTTGCATCTGTAGTCCCTCTTCTTTTGTCTGTAGTAGGGGCAATACTCTGTCAACATTGTCTCTACCTCCTCTTGCTTCTTCTTGGCTTGAAGTGTATCTAGCTAAGTAGCTAGATTATTTATAATGTTTTGCTTGAAGTTTTTCAGCAAATGAGTACTCTCCATTCTTGAAACTCCACCGGTAGTTGACTTACCCAGGGAAGATTGGTAATCTCTCCCTTTCTTTGAAGCTGCCCAAGAGTAGTTTTGGCATATTTTCTTGATATATTCCCAAGGAACTTGGGAGATATCTCCTCCACCCATGAGGTCCAAGGCATTAGTGCAACTATCATTGATTCCTCTCAGGAAAAGAAACTTTTGTGAGTCTTCATTGAGTGTATGGTGTGGATATTTTTGTAGGCAAAATAAAAACCTTACAATATAATCTTCCATGCTCTCATCTACCTTTTGTTGCATCCTGAAAATGTCACCTCCTCTCATGTCTCCGCCCCTATAATATTTCATGTATTTCTCAAGGAATTTTGTCTTCATGTCTTCCCAAGTTTCCACAGTATCTCTACATAGGCTCATGAACTATCTTAATGCAACCTCTTTCAAAGTGGTAGGAAATAGCTTAAGCCTATGGGCATTGGTACTAGTATAATCATAACTCTTGTAGAGTATGTCAAACTCAAATGAGAAGGTATCAGGATCTTCTGTGACAAGTCCATAAAACTTGGGGAGTGTTGAAGCAAAGATGTTCTTGATGTTTTCAACTTCTTTATGATGGGAAATGGGGAAAGAAAAGTTGGTTGGTTAGGTCTATTCCTATTTGCATCACCCATGCCTGCTTAATGTAGTTCCAAAGCAAAGGGGTTCTCAAGATAATTTTGGTCAAGTCAGATGAGACTTCAAAGCTAGTCAGATCAGGAAATGCATTGGCAAAGGGGTGTGTATTTTCTTCTTCTCTTGGTAGGTTTTGATACTCAACTAGCTGGAATGGATTAGGATTGTTAGGAAGGAATCTCCCATAAGAATCCCCTCTCTTTCCTCTATGCATGTAGTATCACTCACTATCAGCCAGCTCACACAAAGAATTGGTAAAAAATAAGGGGGATCATTACTTCCTAAATGAGGATATACTAAGAACAACTTCCATAAACACTACAATAAGAAAAACTACCAATGACTCCAAAAGACTCCCTAGTTTGACACCATCCCTGGCAACGGTGCCAAAAATGTTGGCCTCCTACAACGATTTAATAACTAAGCCCTTTCAACAATGATTCAGAGATTGGAAATCTAACCTAAATAGCTATTTCAATCATCATGAAGATGCATTTAACTTGTCAAACTAGGGGCATGAACTTGAAATGGGTCAACATAGTATGTGCACTAGGGACCCAAAGTAACCATTTTCATTCTATAGCTAAAGAACTCACAATATTGAAATTAAATTGCTTAGAAGGGAACACCATAAATACCAATCATCAATCAACAACTACATCAAACTAAAATGCATAGAAAGAATGAAAATCTTAGCAAAAAATAGGGCACTACTCTATTTGCTTTGGCTGCAAGAACAATCACAGAATGGGATTCTAGTGGTTGCAGGAACAGTCGGTGCCAGACTTCTAACCAATTACTAAACAATAAGTAATACTAAACTAAGAGGACGGATTACTCACCTAGTGGAACCCCTTGGATAAGTATCCTCTAAAACTAACGAGAACTCAGATGCTCAAACTCATAACTTTATTTTATTCATTGTAAATCATGAGTACAAAAGAGAGTAATGTATTTGTATTACTAAAAACTTGAGAGTGCAAGTACAATATCCAATCGTGCAACTCCTAAAGAAGGAGCATTAGGTCTTTATTTATACTATCGACTAGACAATGCAGTCAACTCCACGACTGGGAGGACACCATTTAGGGAAAACAGAGAAAGTGGAGTGATGACAGTTATGCGTGCATGGAATCTAGTTAGACATGTAGGTCCAAATGTAGATTTAGCAAAGCAGTAACACCCGTGTCTTCTCAATCATTAAATTCCACTACAAGGTGGTTACATTTAGTTGCATGAGGAATCTTCTGTCATCGAACTCCTTTGACCTTGAGCAATTCCTTTGTTAGATGTTATGGTGCATGCCTAGTTGGCGGTGTCTTCCTCAACTTAGCATCCTCAAATTAAATCTGCATGGTAATGTCAGTACGCACAATAACTGCATATCTATAACCACCTTAAGAAACATTCATTAGCCACATGCAAAATCCATATAGATAATCCACATAATATGCCAATGTCATTAAAATTTGCAGAAATAGGATTAAGCCCAATGTCTATGGTTTGAGGGAAACATTATAAAAATATCAACATTTAACATCAAATCCCATGACAATTGTCAACAAATAAACTATAGATTCTACCCAAAATTGGACCAAAAACTAGGCTCATCACAAATTTTGTTGGAATGAGTTGATGTGACAATGAAGTGTAAGGTAGATTCAAATGATATGGATTGTTTGGATTGATGTTTGATAAAATATAAAGCTTGATAAGGAACAAATCTTCTTGTTGAAATGTACCATGGGCTAGTGATTTAGATTTTTTCTTCAAATGATTTGACCAATTTGATTTTGTATTAGAAAATGTTTAGATTTTTTCTTCAAATGATTTGACCAATTTGACCAATGATAGTGACCCATGTCAAGAAGTTTACCATAAGCAAGTGTGAAGTACATACCGAACCTTTTCCGAGATCAAGATAAGTTAGATGGGATGAAAATGGATTGGATAATGAAGGGTTCCTAGATTTATTATGGATGAGATGGATAGAATATGGTATTTATTATGGATAGGATGAGATGCTTCCTCCTGAAATGATGCACATAGATGCTCAATTCTACTCATGATTCCATTTTTCCAGGTTTTCATCATGGTACTTGTCCAAAGTGCCACCAAAGTGGTTTTCACTAGAGAATGATTTTTCTCTTGACTATTTTCTTGATTTTTTTTTTAATTTTTTGAAAGTTTATGCTCATGTCAAACCACCTAATGGTTCTGATGTAGATGTTGCTGATGTTGATATAGATGTTTTTTTTAGGATGTGCCAATGATATCCTACTTGGAGGAGTTGTTTTGCTAAGATACGTGCACTTGAATGTAACCCCTGGATCTTTTCATCTTCTTTATCAATACAAGAATTAACCTTACCTATGTGCACACATTGTGATAGAGTGCCCTTAGAGTCCTTATGATAAATAGTTTCTACCAATACACAGTCAATACGAGAGTTGGATACCATGGATGTTGAAGTGGATGGTGGAATGCGTTGAGGGATATGAGATGTAGATGGATTGGTTGATAGTTTGGAACCTTTGATTCTCCAAACTTGGGATGATGAACAATGATAGGTGGATATGGAGATTCCATTGGGGCTAAATTCTTCATATAATTTGTAGGTCACTCTTGAAGCTTTCTTTTGTATTAATGGACAATTTTGATGGATGAACTCCCCTTTTTTATATTTCCCCATAGTTTCTTTGACTAATGGAGTGTGATAGGGATAATTTTATTTATTTTTCTTTGGTATCCATTCAATTTTTTCTTGTCTATTTTTCTTCATCGATTCTTTTGATTCAATAATTTTCTCTCTTCTTTGATATAGACCTCTTTCTTGTGGTTGGTCCAAATTAGTGAGTGGAAAGATGCATGGATGATGATTCATGGTATGAATGGTTGGAGTGTTGGTAGCCATTTCATCATAAGGACTCTTCATGCTCCCCATGTTGGTGTTTGCACAGATAAGGTTTCCCCCATTATTATGGGACTATTAATAACATGCTTTGATCATGCTGCTGAAAAACCATTTCCTTGATGTTCAAGATTGTTTAGATTTGCTAATTTTTTATAATGCTTGATATCCTCATACTTACTTTCTTCAATCTGTATGGAGGATGTTTCTGATTTTGATGTTTCTTCAAAAGGTGTTGATGCTCTACAACCCATATAAGAGTCTTCCTCATGATCCATTTATGCTTTCTCTTCAAAGGATGTTTTTGATTTACGATCTATGTAGAGGTCTTCTTCATGATCAGTTTGTGATATATCTATGGATTTTTATATTCCTTGATCATGTGTAAAAATAGTAAGAGTAGGAGACTCTTGTTCCTTGGTAATGATATCAAGAGTATGAGACTCTTGTTTTGGATGAAGATCATCTACATTTCTATTAAGAGTTAGCATATCATGGGTAGATGGAGGAGTATGTGATATATGGATATGATCATTATTTGTAACATCGGGTATGGATTGGAAAATACCCATTAGATCATGGTAGTATCTTGAAGATATGGATCCTTGATCTTGATTAGTTTTGAAATTTCTTTTGACATTCTTTGGATCAAGTTCTTGACATGGGTCAATTTCAAAGGATGGATTGCTTACAAAGCATTCTTGAATGTCTTGATTAGGTAGGGGTATTGGCTCAATATTTCTTGATCTTCAAGTGAATTCAGATCAAGTGTTGAGTTGAGGATTCCTTCTATATCTACAACAATGAGGACAAAGGATGTCAATATGTCTTGGAAAGGACCCTTTCCATAATTTGGTGAAATATGTTGATCATTCTTTGGAATAAATTCTTGAGATATTTCCTCTAACTCGTTAGGTGATATAGAGACATTGTCAACACAATCATTGGCAAATTTATCTTGATTTTTTTCCTCAAACATGGTGGCAGGGATATTGTCAATGTTTTCAATCATAGGATCAAATGATGTTAATTCTTCTTGAAATGGATCATTGTTGGATATTTTTGATGGGTCTTAATCATGATTAAAAAATGACTCTTGATGTATGTTGATTTGATTGTTGGATGTGGTAGAAAAATCTTCAAGGCGCTCATTAATGGATAGATCTTGATCATTGTTTTCAACAATTGTGGTTGGGATATTGTCATTTCCATCATTAATGGTTTAATCTTGATCATTGTCTTCAACAGTTATTTTTTCTTAATCAAGAAGGTCTTGGATGACATCTTTGAGTTCGATACAATCTGACGTATCATGAACTTTTGTGCTATGGTATTCACAATAAGCATTATCATCATTCCCATGGGAACTTGATGCTAGGTTCACCTCCATTTAATGATTCTAGAAGTTTGATAAGTTTAGCATGGACTAGCATTTTTAATGTTGATTCAATTGGATCTCCCAAAGGAGTGTAATCACGTGTGTCATCTTGTGAGATTTGTGCTTGTTGAGATTAATCTAGTTGTGATTGATCTTGTTGTTGAGGTTGTTGATTTTAATATCTAACTTCTTTATATTGAAGATGTTGTCCTTGATATGGTTGTGGACATAACTCTATGTTTTGATGGCATGGTTTAACCAATGGGGGAGTGTGTCGATTTTGGGGTGGAGATGTCTCTTGGTGATATGAATCGATAAAATTTCTAAGTATAGCAATTTGATCTCACATAATTTGATCTTGATTTTTCTTTTGATGCCCTTGGTGTAGTTGATTTGGTTGTTGTTCAAGCATATTTGGAATATACACTTGTGGTATTTCTATGGGATCATGCAAAAATTGATTTTAGACAATGTTCTAATTTGGGATGATGTTTAGATTTTGCATTATAGGTTGGTATTGAATATTGTTGTGGTTGGGAAACAAATTGTTTTGATTTGGGTAACCTTGATTTTGCATGGTGTTACCTTGACTTGGATCAATACATTGAGTTGTCAGTATATTGTTTGGATTTTGAACAACATTGGTGTCATTTGCAAACATATCTATCCCATAGTTCACCAAGTGTGCATTTGATATGTTCATGTTTGGTAAGTTTGTATTTGGTATATTCACATTTGGCATGTATTTATTTGATGGGATAATGTTGTTTTGTTGAAGACTCGTGTACTGGTCATTTGGTTGATAGATATATAGGTTTGAATTTGATTTAAATCTACCATAGGGAAAGGTGCTCCAAAATTTAGATTGGGCATACTCACATTTGTTGTAGCATTGAGGTTTGTAGGATATAATGATCCCATGTGTGGATTGTAGAAATGTGATTTTTGATAATCAATTGGTATTGTAAGGTTTTGATAGTTTGGTTAATTTAGGTCACTCATGGTGTATGAATAAATTTTATATTCCATTTTTTCTTGTGTTTTGACCTTTTTGCAAAAGTGAACCTCTAAGGTGTTTTGGACCAATGGTGACAATAGGAGATGAAAAAGGTGAATGATGTGGGAAATTATTTTTGCAAATGTTTTAGGATAACACTTTTGACTTAGAAGGTTTGATTGTTTGATGTTTGGATAAAGGATGTTGATGAACTTGGGAATCTTTAGGGTAGACTTGTGACCTTCAAGATAAACTAGTCCAGAGATGATAACTAACTTAACTAGGTGCATGGAAAATGATTCATTTCATATACAAAGTAGCTAAGTTAGGGTTTGGGTTGATAGATGATGAAGCCAAAAAGGTGTTGGTGTATTCAAAATTTTTGCAAAGTTTGGTGAGGTGAAGGATAAAATTTTGATAAAGGGGTGGAGGAAATGTTTGACCCAATGTTGACTTAGAATGAACCTTTGTTTCATAAGACCAAGGTAGTGAGAAACATACTAGACCTCTAAAGTGTTCTAATCATAAAGACCCAATGTTTTAGATAGGTTTGTTATTGTGAAAAAGACCAAGATTTTGACCCAAAAAAAACATACGCAATTTTGGATTGTTCCTTGAAACATGTTTGTAGAAGTGATATAACAACTTGGTTCTATTTTGGTGAAGTGTTGCAAGGTGTTTTTTGAGAGCTTTTGGACTAAGATGCCTCAATTTGAAATGACGACCTATAGACCTTCTCTTTGGAATTTTGATTTTGTGTGAGATCATTTAGAGAAGTCTAAGTCTATGGGAGAAAAGAGGATATTTATTGCCACACGAATGGTGGTAATATGGGCCTTCTAGCCACAATATCAGCTTGTTCCTCTTCTTCGTCTAAGATTGTTGTTGCATTTCTCCACTAAATGGGTGTTTCTTTTGTTTCAAAAGTGAAGCTTTTCAAACTACTAATTATATCATTTTTTTCTTTGTTAATGAGTTCAAAGTTTGGTTGAATGATAGCACCTTCAAGGTCAGGTTGTTCAATGGGAGCGATTGGTCTCCAAATGGCCATGTGGGGTTCAATTGTGTCAATTTATCTTGCTTAAGTGAATATTTTTTACCACACACACTTGTCTTGATTATGTTCAAACTAAATGTCTATGTCAAAAACATCATAAATTTTACAATGTCCATTTCGTGAAAAGGATGAATTTCAATCCATAGTTGCCTATGTTAACTTTGGGAAAATATGGATTGAGATATAAGTCATGATATTTAAATATCTCTAAGGATAGAAATCCATAGGACAAGCGTTAATATCAAGGCTATTTCAAAAGGTACATCCATATTAAGGCCAAAGTGTTTGAAATTTTGAGGAAGATTGTGAATGTTTGTGTAGACATAAAAAATATACAGATTGATATCACACTCTGATCTACTAACACCGTTTCTTCCTAAATCATCCCTCGGTCTAACTGTTTAATCAAATTCCCTTATCTGATTAAATTCATCAATATTCATTTCTTAATTAAATAAACTATTTTGTCTAATTATGTCACTTTCCCTTGTTAATTAAATCAATTCATCTGATCTAATTATCCCTATTTAATTAAATAATCAATTTATTTGATTAAATCTCTAAAGTCTATCTGTTAAATTAAATAAATTAAAACCTTATTTGATTTAATCTAACACCATCCCTTTTAATTAAATAAATCAAAATCTTTATTTAATTAGCCTCTTATCATATTCCTCTCTTTTTGATTTAAATTAATCCAAAAATCTAAATCAAATTGTCAAATCAGCTAAATATCCCCTTAAATTAATCAAATCCTAATTAATTTAATCCTAATCACTCAAATCCTCTAGATTTTGCAACTTGCATAATTAAATCATTTATTTGATTTAATAATTCCCTATTTTCATTCAAAAAAAGGCATCTTTGAAGGAATATTCCCAAATTTGAATTCAAAAATGTGAGTTGACATGTTGTTCCAATAAGGCAATAACTCCATCTTACATGTCCTTTGTCTTGAGCCAAGTGGAATTTATTGCATTTTTCCCTTCCCTCTCACAAGTCATTTCAACAAATTTGAATTTCAAATTTGTGCATTTATTGGCACATTTCTCAAATCTTGCTCAACCTTCATCCTCTCACATGTTGACAAGTGGCATCATATCATTGGTTGAATATTTGTCCCACATTGATCAAATTTGGACATCTCTTCAACTTATCAATCTATAAATAAAGAGCTTATATCCTTATTTCATCATCCACAATTTGAGTAAAGTTACCATGCTCAAATATCTATCAAGTTTCACACCATTGATTTCTTAGCTAGGTTCTTTTTGCAAATTTTAGCTTGGAGTATTCATCAATCTTCATCAAAGTGGATCACAATCTTCACCAAATCATCAAAGCTAGCATAGGAATTGGGAAAGGGCCAAATTTCCACATCAAATTGGCACCAATTCCCCCATGGGATCAAGAGTTTGCTATTTAAATTAGGATTTCATCTTTGTTTTATCTCTTGTATTATTTCTTGCATATTTTCATTCCTAGTTTAAATTGTAAATGGATTCCATGGGGAATCCTTGTTTATGCTTGCAATATCTAACTTAGGGTGTTTAATCTCTTTGTTTTGCAGATATTTGGATTAGGATTCACAATTTGTTTTGTAATGTTTTGGAACCAAGCAAAGTATTAAACTGACTCACAATCATTTACCACCTAGGTTGAAATGGCCATACCTATTGAGTCCCCATTTAGATTTCTCCAAACACTAAGACAATGTGAACAGATAGAGATTTGGTGACAATGGCTCCCCTCCACAACACACACTTTTCAGGACTACCAAATCTCAAAATCCTAAAGATGCGAACATCTTGAGGATTTTTCTCTTTCAACAATGAATAGTACAAATGTGGGGCAACTTCAAAATGATAATTCTTGCACCAACGCATTAAGGATTTTTGGTAACTAAACCATTTGGTTCTTAGTAACAAACCAAGAACACCCAACCATATACACACCCGCTTTACCACTTAAGGCATGGTACTAGGTGCAATATGTTATACAGTCTAGGATAGAAGGTACTTTCTCATGATTTCCCAACCTTTAATATAGCCCGCTGATAAACGTGCTTGCAAGAACTTGCCTACGATTTTCTTGTTGTGGGGTGTGTCTCATAGTAAGTCCTCTATTAAGGATTACATAAAGCATAAAAGTGTACTTAAGTATTTCTCTTCACTCGAGATTGCACAAAGTGCAAGGGGATTGGATACATACTATAAGTGCACAAAAACAATGAAGTACACTTCCAAGATTGTTTCTCTTCACCCAAGATCGCATGAAGTGCAAGGGGATTGGATACGCACTACAAGTGTGTCACAACAAAGAAAGCACTCATTCATTTTACCCTCTAAAGCTAAGATGAATTATGTTTATGCACCAAATGAAATGTTAAGTTGCCTTGTTCAATTTTAAACCCAAAATACAATGATGAAATGAGCATTCTTTTTAAACCCCAAATGAAAATCAGTGAGGTCCTAAAGCATAAAATGAAAAGCATAAGAAATTGGGTTATAATTTCCCCAAAAGCATCAAACGCTTGTTACAATTATAAGATTTTAAGATGAGAATGCTTCTTCACTTCAACTTTTATCTTCCAATCCTACAAAACCCTGTTAGTCTAAAAACCAAAACAATGTTAGAGGCATGTTAGTAATCTGATGAAGTGAAAAAATTAAAACACATGCTAAAAAATTATCCTTAAATTTCTTTCTAGAGTTGGGCGTTGCTATTCATGAGAGCGTCACTCTGGTGAACATGGGTGTCTACAAAAAAAATAGTGATGATGATAGCATCGTCATTTGAAGAGCGTTACCATTTATAAATCTTTGAGGCCTGTGAAAAGTATTAGTGTCATCATTTGTTTAATTAGCGTTGAGATATTAAATAGGTGTTGTTTTAGATGACAATAGCATCACAATATGGTGAGGCCCAGCAAAAGGCATCGCTAAAATTCTTTTGGGCATTGCGGTATCCTACAAAAGTCAGAAAAAATGGAATTTGAGATATACATTGATTAAATTTGATATGTTTTTCCCTCCTTCTAGTGCCAGAATGTTTTTGGATGGATTAGTATGGACTGATTACGCTTGATCCATGAAGAATCGAAGCATAATGAAGCCACTAACGTCGAATCTCAACAAGATCATTCAAATGAAAGTTAAACTAAACATTTATCAAAACTAAGTGTTCTAAACTATGAAAGCATTTAAAAGTATACTCTAATCCATCTGAAACTTATTTCATTGTGGGAGTGGTGTCACATTGATGTGGAACAATTACCCTTTCCCAATCCCATGGATAAATGAGTTTTCCCTAGTCAATTTCATTGAAGAAAATTGATGGAATGGTTGTGAGATGTGTATGAAAACATAATTTTAATCTAAATGAGCATGATGCAAGCTAATTTAACATTATTTTATGCAAAAAAATGATCTAGTTATGCAAAAGCTAAGCTAATCTAGATGGAATTTAAACTAAAAGATTCAAATCCTAATTAATAAACAAGCTCAATGGATGCATTATGTGATCATGGAAGCCATTAATGGAAGCTTAAAGCTCACTAAATGTAATTAAAATGAACTAAAAGCTACTAAATGTGTGTTAAATGTGAGTGTGAGTGTAAGTGATTTGAATAACATAAGTTTTCTTTTGAAAGATGGATTCCTATTTAATAGAGGCAAGCTCTATTTATAGAATAGGTAAGAAGAGATCAATGGATGAGATCAAAAGATCAATCAACAGTCAAGGATGAGAGAAAGAAGAGGCATGGATCATGGATTCTCATCAACGGGTGAGAATGCAAGATGAAATTTAATCAAGGGTTAGCATTCCTTTAAACAAACACACTTTCAACTTGTCCAAGAGGTCGCAAGTTAACTTGCACAAGAGGTCACAAGTTAACTTGCTTAAGAAGCTAACTAAGTTTGTTGAGAAAAAGGAATATTCCCCTTTTTCAAATGAGTGAGGAAAGATAATATTCTCATGGGTGAGGGAAATGGATAATTTAGTTAATTAAACCTAAATTAAATTGCAAAAGGCAAAGGAATATTCCTTTTAGAGGAATGTGCAAAGGAGAAATATATTCCCTTGGAACATTCCTTTGCAAGTGTGGGGAATTAGATTTAATTTATAATTAAACAATATTAATTATACAATTAGGGGAATTATAAGAATTAGATGATATTCATTAAATAAAATAATTTAATGAATGGGGGAAAGGTGGAATGACATTTAATTAAATACCTTAGGATTATTTAATTAAATAAGAATATTTAGGGATTTAAATTAAATAGTTTGATTTATTTAATTTAATAGGATGAAGTGTTAGCATGAAAGGGGATGAATTAACCCGATTTGATAAATTAGGCTAATAGGTAAAAATTATGCCATTAATTAATTAGCTAGAATAATTTAATTAATTAAGTGAGAAGAGCATGGTTTTCAAGAGGAAATGATGTTAGTATACTTGATTCGAGTGCATGATATCATTCAAGCCATTTTTTAGTGTTTAAAATAACTATATTCAAACAATCTCCACCCATGCATAGGGATAACAACATCTCCTATCTTCTCAGTTAGGTCATGTAATCTATCTATTAACACCCCCATGCCTTGAGCATGCCTTCCTCTCTTTTCTGAACCAGGTATTTATTTCATGAGATCATCTTCCATAAACCTTTTTCTTCATTTTGTTTTCACACTTGATTTAGTCATTTTCTAGGGTTTAATTTCAGCTACAGTTTATGCTTTAACTTGTGTGATTTCTAGGGCTTTTTTGTTTGCTTTCAAAAATTCAAAAACAAAACAAATCTGAAAACTCTTTACTACACAATTCTCTCAATAATTCAATTATTAGATTGCAATTACAGATGTATAGATCACTTACTCGATAAATTACAACAAACCCTACTTATGCACTTGAAAATCAATTTTAGAGAACTTTGTTCCTCACAAAATTTGAATGTAATTGCAATTATGACATGAAACAAAAACATTCTAAGTTTATTGCCCTCCAAAAATAGTGTAATGGCTCATGCCTATAAATTTGATCCTCCGCCAACTAGTCGTTTGTGTTTCAATAGTGATCATCAATATGGGGGTTTTAAAACACAATCAACCACTAGTGCATACCTTCCTCACATTATATATTCCTTTTCAATTTTCTTTTCTCAAAATGGGAAGTGAAAGACTTATGTGTTGAAACTTCAAGATAACATTTGTTCCACTTTATACATTGTTAACCCAGTCGCATTTTGATTTTGTGCAAAAAATCCAAAAATGCGTTGCACCAAACCTTGAAGCTATATCCTTATGCATTGATGCTCTGAAAATGCACTCCATTACAACCATGCCCTGCAAGAAAATAGATCTGTTTATAGGTGAAATGAGCACCCTATCACCTTTCATATATGTGTTTTCTACAAATAAAACTGCTATAAATAAGTTGACCATCACAATGAAATGTAAGCACATTATGAACCATTCTCTACCTAGCACAATTTTGCAATGCACTCAAATTTACAAAATGCACTCTAAAGTCATACATCATTACAATTAAGACCCACCACTTGTCATCATTTCATTTATCCCTAGCCACCACATTCTAGCTATGCATTATATCTCTTTACCATATAGGTGATTTTATTTGACCATGTGCATATAATTGTTTTAAAAATGCCTAGGAAAAGAATGGCCCAATATTACATAAAGAGACTCAAACTTAAAATCTTCGATTTAAAATACTTGCAAAAAAACAATTAACAATGTTGAATAGTAACACCCTCCTATTGCTATAACAATAGCTATCGAGGCAAGTACTCACCACTACATGGCACTTGTTTAATTTTAAATACATTAACTTAAAAACTTGTTTTGACCTAATAAATTTAAGATATTTATTTTATATGTAAACTTAAAAAATAAATATTCTTTGTATTTTTTTTTTAAATTTATTATTCAAAATGGCATTTTATAATAACATCAAAAAATATTTTTTGATTTTGAAAGATAATCTTGAATTTTTTTTTGTTTTTAAATATATTAATTTAGAAACATACTTTTGTGTAACAATAAACTTAGGAATAATTTTCTTTCTATTTTACTGGTTAAAAAGATATTTTACATTAATACCAAAGAATATTTTGTTATTTTTAAAGATCTTGAATTTTTTAAAATTTGAAGTATATAAATACATAAACTACTTTTATGTGTAACAATAAATTTAAGATGTTTGTATTTATTTTTCTATCTTCAAAGAAAGAATTTTTTGTGTAATAAATTTAAGATATAAGTGATATGATATTTCCACAATCCAAAATGAATGCAAAGATATGTTGCTTCTCAATTTGATTGTGTGCAAGTTTTTCATCAACATTTTGGATCACACTCTGTGATCTATTATCACGATAGAGAGTTGAGGCGACGAAAAAAATTGCACCAATCCAGAAGCAATTTACAAATTTAAGATATAGTTTTACTCAAAGACATTCCGTATATGAATCCAACCACCTAACTTTGCACATGAGATCAATATATATAATATATATTTTATATAATACAAATTAAACTATATTTATTTTTAAAATAATATTGTAGTTATATTTATTATTATATATTACATTTTATTTTAAAAATTATTAAATATAATATATAATTTTCATACTATCATGTCAACTTGTCTACCAACTAGATGACAAATTGGCATCCTACCTCTAAATGAATAACACATGCTCTTATTACAATACAAAAATACATTTAAATTTATTAAATGATAATAAAATAAAACATTTAAACTATCCAAATCCTTAACTACTCCACTATATAATTTTTTTTAGTGCCAAGAAGTTGCCATCTGCAAGTAAAATGCACCATTATAGGACACTAGTAAGCTTGCACCCAATAAACAAAAATAATCTAACGTGCCTTGACGTCTACCTAGCAGTAGATGCAAAGTACTTGGACTATAAGGTAAAAACGTATTGGACGCTGAAAGTAGTGTGCCTGTTCTCCGTTAGTTGAAACTTGACCTGCATCAACAATGGCAGTCTCTTGTGTGGTGATGATAACGCCCTTCCTTGATCTTGCCAAAAGCCTGATAGTAGTGCTTCTCGTCCTTCTGATACAATGGCAATAGTATTTTATATCTATGTATACAAGGCGAGTGACAGTCTTTCTGATACATTGAATCATACCAATAATTGAATCTATTGAATTTTAGTTGTGTAAGTTCTTTTGTGTTTCAGTGATAAAATCAAATTTCATGATCTATCATTTTTGTTCTCTTACTTTCTGCTTTATGATGATGGATCATAGAGTTTGATCCCAAATAACGAAGAAAAAACTTGTATAGTATTTAGAAACAATTCATATTAAAATGTTAATTTATTTTACTCTTCTTTTATTTTCTGTTTTTTTATGATGAATCATAGAGTTTGATTTCAAATGTACACAATCAAATTTAAAAACAATTCATACTTAAAAAACAGTTTAGTTTACTTTTCATAAAACAAAAGAATACTTACTAAATTATTTATATAAATAAATGTAAATACTAAAATTATTTTGATGGCCCCATAGATCGTTAGTGCACAATTGTAATTGTTTATGTTTACGAAGTAAATAATGCCGAATTATAAATAGAAATTACATTGTTTTTTATTCCATGTGTAAGTATAGTCAAAGATAATCATGTATAGATTATATTTAAAGAAAGACTATAGTTGAGGATACATATTACTTATAGAATAATTTAATTAAAGTATATTTTATAAGAAAATGATGCATGAGTCTAAACACATATTAGGTGGTGTTATGTGACACATGCCTATAAGTACCCTTGATATTATATTAAACACATACACTAAACAAAAATGTAGTTATACATAAGAATATAAGACTTGGTTTAAATATTGCATGTGATTACTTATTATGCATGGGTAATTAAGATTCATTATGGTAATACATGGAGCAAAGCAAAGGCTAAAGGAATCAACACGTTTCATATGAGACAGAAATATATCAGTATGATAGAATTTTTAATTAATTGTCCATTACGCTATGCATCGAAATAGAATATGGTTAACATGTTACTTTATTTTTAGAACCCTATTAGAATGTATGCCATTATTTATAAGCATGGTTTGATAGATCATTATCATAGATATTCATTGTTGATAGACATAGAAATTTGACAAACTCATTCAAAAAGAGATCCTTGTCAGTGAGAAAATTAAGTAATGGTGTGAGAAGGAACCGTTATATAAACTAATTCAAAAATAATTATTGGCTAAATTACTAGATGAAATCATTAATTGTCTTCTAGCAAGGTTGAAGAAAAGAAAGCGTACTAAGGTGAAATGGAGTACATGAATATATTTGTGCACTTGTAGTGGTTGAATATATTTTGGACCCATATAGTGTATATATTTATAAGAGGAACTATAGATAGCTATATATTATAGTTTTTTCATTTCAATATACCATTCAAATGATGTGACCTTTCAAAAATTTATCATATTAGCCAAGGGAAATATTTTGCATCAAATAACTTTTGGGGGAAATATGTTGCTTATTGAGAAGTGCATTAAATCCTTTTCTATGGAATAATTTCCCCTTACATGAAAGGATTTGTTGTGTAGAAAGTGATTGGCTTATACTTTAGGCATAATAGAGTGCAATAATGGAAGACCATCATTCAAGTGTGAGTCAATTAAAAAATAAAAAGGTGGATTGAAAAAAATGGAGGAACAAATAGAACGTGGAAAAAGTGTGGGCTAGAGATGGAATTGTTGATGGAATAATGCATTAGATGTAGGTGCAAAGAGATAATAATGCAATAGAATTCAATAAAGGGTTTCCACCTAAACTTCGATAGTCAAACATTACAAGTAAAGCAGACTCACAAGTGAAAAGAAGTAGAGGTCTCAAATAAACTTCCTACACTAATCTATGAGAGGTAGTATATGAAAAAACTTAAACTAATCATATAGTTATAATGATAAATACAAAATAAATATACCATTTAATATAGTAATTTACATGGGGAAAATCCTTTAAAAGAAAAACCCCACATTCTAGAGAAAATCAATGTATTATTTAGTATCAATGGTCAGAATACACTTTTAGAATCTAGGTCTTTTATGTAAGAGCTAATAGTGAGCTAATATCCCAAGTCACATATAAAACCAAAGATAGCCTTCCACAAGTGAGTAGAGCAAGAGGATATATTGTAGTATATGAAAAATATAATCTAATAGAAATAATGTTCATCAACAATTCAAAAGACTATTTTGATTATCCTTTCATAATTGCTTATAACTAGAAATAAAAGTATGCAATATTCTATAAAAAAAGAAATATCTAGTTATAATGAATTGGTGAAATTATATATTTTGCACAATAAAAATTACAACTTAATATGTGCAAAAACATAAAGTATTGATCTTGAAAAATATTTTATAGCTTCTGAAAAGTCTTCGTCATGAACACCAACATGTAGTGCGAATGGTCCTCGTGTCACATTGTTGTCCAACACAAATGTACAACAAAAAACACATATCATACAAAAACTATTCCTACACGCATAGGGGAGAGGACCCAGTAGTTGTGCACCCTAACTTCGTGCTTCTAATTATCCCATGTGGAAATTTCAAATCACTCCCAACTTTTTTAAAGCAGCTCACTTGGCAAGTCCCTGCTTATAACTTTCATTTCAGGGCCACATCAGCATACTTTTTGTCAAGGTGTCCAAAAAGGCCCAACAAAAAAGTGAGACCAATACTTGTGCATTCACAACATGTGTAGTTGAGCAATGATGTGGCATCATATGATTGGTTGCTTTTTAGATCAAAGGAATACACTTTGTTTAATTATGGGTAGTCAAGTCACAACCATTGGGCACTATATAAACAACTACTATCACAACTATTGGGCATTATATAAACAACTGCTATCACAACTATTGAAACATGCTCAACTACTAGATCCTCTCCCAAAAAAATTATAGAGTTCAAGAAATAATTTATCTCTCAGAATTTATTTATTTTAAAAAAAAAAACTATTTAAATTTTCCGCATCCCTTTGCTAAAATAATGTAACACGGCCCACCAACAACATTGACTTGATGCGTGCTGCGTATAAGTGAAAAAGTCTAACGTGCCACGACGTCCAACTAACAGTCAGATGCATATATGACCGTATTTATTAATTCAGGCAATATTGTCAACAAAAACACATAGGGAGCTGAAAGTAGTGTACTTGTTCTTTGTTAGATGAAACCTGAGGTGCATCAACAATGGCGGAGGAAAGGCAGAGAGAGCTTCGTGTAGTGATCATTCCATGGCTTGCCCACGGTCACATAACTCCCTTCCTTGAGCTTGCCAAAAGCCTGGCCACTCATGGTCTTAAAATTTTCTTCGTCTCAACCCCGCTGAATATAGAACGGATTAAACCGCAAGTAGGGGATGCAGCGGGGATAGATCTGGTGGAGTTGGCGATGCCCACCGTGGAGGGGCTGCCAAGAGGCGTAGAGTCCTCCGCAGATGCTGCCGAGAGAGGAGAGGCACCACGACTGCTACCCTTGCTGAACGCCGCCATGGACCTTTTGGAGAAGCCCTTCGAAGCGCTGTTGCAACAGCTCTCACCAGACTTTGTGATCCACGATTTTGCGCAGCACTGGGCTCCTCGTGTGGCTTCCAAACTGCCCACTCCCATTCCGACCATATTCTTTATCGTAATGGGAATGGCCGGCTTTGGCTCTATGGAAGGGCAGCTGGACATCACACCGGAAAACCCAACAGCCCAGGATCTGATTGTGTCGCCGCCCGGATTCCCTTCACCGATTACTAAGCGCAAGTTGTTCGAAGCGCAGAGGGCTGTGGTGTTATATCAGAAGTATGCAGATGGGCTTAGCATTGCCGACCGCGCCAGCATCTGCGTGCGGGAGAGTTGGGCAGTGGCATGCAATACGTGTTTGGAGTTGGAAGGGGCTTACGTTGAGTATTTGCAGAGCCTCAGGAAGCGGCCAATGATCCCTGTTGGAATACTCATGCCTAAACTCCCGCCACTCCCCATGGATGACATTTTCTTGCAGTGGCTCGACAGGCAGCCTGCTGGTTCGGTGGTGGTGGTGTCCTTTGGGAGCGAGTATATTCTCACCCAACAACAGCTGGTCGCAATTGCAATGGGTCTGCAGGAGAGCAGTGTGTCCTTCCTCTGGGTTCTGCCTGCTGGAAAAGACTTGTTGAAAGGCTTCCAAGATCAGATCGGGGTATGTTAGGCGCAAAATCTACTCCTTTTATACATAATATGAAATTTTATGTGTTGTATTAGAAAACCACTTCTAATTTTGTAAATTATTTTATAGGAAAAGGGATTGGTGGTGACAAAGTGGGCTCCACAATTACACATTTTGAATCATCCTTCTATAGGTGTCTTTCTCACCCATTGTGGGTGGAATTCAACAACAGAAGGGTTAAGGTTTGGGGTGCCACTCATAACTCTTCCGATGCAATTTGATCAAGAGTTAAATGCAAAGCTTGCACAAAAGCTTAAGGTGGGAGTAGAAGTGAGAAGAAATGAAGAGGATGGATCTTTCACTAAGGATGATATCAGTAAAGCAATTAGAGTTGTAATGACAAAAGAAGAAGGAGCACAAATCAAATCTAATGCCACAAAGATAAGTAGCATGTTGACTAGCAATGATTTCCAAGTTAGTGAACAAAACATGAGGAACTTTGTCTCCATGCTCAAAGCCTTCAACAGATAATTAGGTTGATAGGCCTATATTTATCTCTATTCTCATAGTCTTTAGAAAATTATTAGTTGAATAGTGTTGGATTTTGTGTTCCTTATGATTTAAAATTCTGTGCATGTGTTAAATTGTTATATATTGTGTCTGTTTGTTATAAGATTTAAATTATCCTATTATTTTGGACTTGATTAAATAAAATGTAATTTAATCTTGGGGCCAAAATTTTCCAATAAATGTACCTTGTGAATTTAGGCCCATGGATCAATTTAAGATCCAATCCAACTTACTCTTTTAGTTCAAGTATTAAACCCTTAGAATGGTTATTTATAGGAGTTTTAGAAACATTGCTAAGGGTTCAAATATTTTGGATGTACAAGCAAACTTTGAATTTTTAGTGTTGGAATTCTATTGAAAGTAGTAACTTATCATTTTGAAAATAGTCAAAGGGTCATGAATGTTTCTTCTATTTGTTCTCAGTCATGGTAGTGATGTATTTTGTTTTATTTTCTTTTTTAAATAATTTGGTAAAATCTTAAATGTATTTTGCAATATAATTCTCTGTAGAATTTACACATGTTATATGGTGGTTTTATGCATTTAACGTGAACATCTTTATTTTAAATTCATCAGAATCTTGAACTTATTTTTTTTTATTGTGTTTGTTGGTCACTACATTATAGGTTATATTGTGTTTCATCAAATCTTTCAAAATTAAGACTAAAATTGAGTATATCTTTGTTTGTTTAATTTTTACAGTTCTCTTTCCAAGCCCCAACCTAACCTCTTTTGATCTTGTTACGTCGAGAGGTGTTTTACAGTAGCGGCAAAGGGAGCATGTACATTTTTTGAACTGAATTTAAGTTGCCCTCTGTAACCTGCCCACTCTTCCACCGTTACTAAATTCAATTCAAATTGAATTATAATGCAATATAATTTTTTATGCATTATGAATTTCATAAGGCGAATTTGAAATTGAATTGTTCTGCAGCATAATCTTGAATTTGATTGATTTCAAAGAATGCAATTTCTGAGGTGCTAAGGCCAATACAATGTTTACCAGCGGCGCGTTGAGGATTATTAGTTAGTAGTAACTTGAGTAGTAATATTAGTTATTTGTTTTACCTTGCTAATAAGTTATGCATGAATCCCTGAAACTCTTTAAATAGTTTTGCCGGTCGGAGAATACATTGGATTTGATGCTTTTATTTTTTATTGTTTGAAAAGAAAAAATAAATAAATAAAATAATTCATATTCTTCCAATAAAAATAAAATTATTAAAGTAAATAATTTAATTTTTTTAAATGATTTTTATAATTTATTTATTTCATGAGTCATATAAGTATTATTAATTATTATAAGATTAATCTTATCATTGTAATATAATAATTTACATATGATATTTAAATTATATTGAAGAATAATTAAATTTATAAGATTTACAAATTTATAAATTATATCATCTTGCTAAATTTGTTATAGTTTCAAGAATTTGCAAATTTATAAATTATATGACTTGTAAAGATTTGGGAAAAATGGCTTGGCCCCATTTTATACATAATATTTTTTATTTATGTGATCATTTCCCAACTTTTTATATGACAATGTAAACTAAATAAGATGTTTAGATAATGATTGATTTTAGAATTCAATATTGAAAGAACTGGCTAGAATTCATAAACTTAAGGGTATTGTGTTCTGTAAAACTACCCTCAATCAAAAATTTTGTAGCACTATGAATCACATTTCAGTTGCAATCTCTTCAAGTATACCATTACCAGGATAAACTTAAATGAAGGTTTGATATTTTATCAATTGTAAACCCTAATAATGGAGCTTATATATGCCAACTATCACAAGCCCTAACATCTTAGAGTTTTTCATCCAATTTTTTGGAATTCTCATGATTTATTAAGTCAAGTAGGATTTCCAAACCATTATTATTTAAGATTAATTGAGCTGATTTGCAAATATTTTTTATTAGATAAGCAGGGTTTTGAAAGGGCCCTGAAACCTTTTATAAATCGAAAGATAGATCGTTCAGCTCAGCAAAACAACAAAAAAACCAACAGAGAACAACAAGACAACACAAAAAAATAACCAAATGGAACCACTACAGCTCCATCAAAATGGAGCAAAGCACTACACACCTTGCTCAAGGTGGTTTAAAAAATTGTTCCAAAGATTTTTGTTGAACTGTTGTACAAGGGTTCATCTCCACAAATCTTTTCATCTTTTTATTGCAAGAAGAAGAAATAGGTTCATTCATAGGACCAACCAAACCAGGAGTATCAACAAAGGGTCCATTAGAATCTTCAACCTGAGGCTTATGAAAGAGAGTGGTGTGATCTTCCGTAATAGCAAACATCTTCTCTTTTTTCTTCCAAAAAAAGTGTTGTTTCTTTTTCCTTAGGCAGGTAAAGGAGGCATGACCTACTTTACCACAACAATTGCAAATAATGGGAGAATTTTCATATTCAATATGTTGCACCCACTTACAAAATCTTGAAGATAAGGTTATCTAAGTAGGGAGAATAATGTTGTTCTCCGCTAACACACAAAACCTAGCAGACAATAATCACTTCATCAATTTCGTGATCGTATCCGTAGAATAGAAATTCCCAAAAGAATTAGAAATACCCATAAAAATATTTTCATGCCAAAACTCCAAAGGAAGCCCTGGAAAACAAACCCAAATAGGAAACTTAAGAGTGTTTGTCATAGGGTTGAAACCAGGAGACCACCTTTGAAGGCATAGGTTGTTCTAACAAAAAACCAAGGGCCGTCAGGAAGGGCCTTAGAGAAACTTTCTTTGCAAGGAAAGGAAAAGAGGGAGAAACCATTTATCATGGCAATTACCTTGACCTGATAGCAGAACTCCTAGATCCGACAAACCCATCTTCTAACAGCATCAATGTTGGGATGAAGGCCACAAAATCTCCCAACCAAGGAGCTCTTAAACCATTCCAAAGTCTCAGAAAAGGTAGAGTCAGGAACATCAAACTCAACTTGTCCATATCAGCAATGGGGCTACCATCAGAAACCTTGCAGTGGTTTACAATTCCTAAGAGGAACGGATTTTAGCTGAAATCACATATTTTTAGAAAATATAATGATTTAAGCCTTAAAAAGTTCCATTTTAAGGATTCCAATTGAAGAGGGTTTGATCAAATCACCTTAAATCAAACCCCCTTGGATAGAACCTCGCTAGTTTTAAACCATACCTATAAATGCGTCTCTTTACACCTATCAAAATGCTGATAAAAAATCACTTTTGATTTAGCTTTTGGGGGATCAAATGAATTCATTTAAAATTTATTTCAAATGATTATAGTATTCCTCATAACAAGCTATCCAATGAATATAATTTTAATATGTTTTGGTTTTGTTATGTATTTGTTTTTTAAGTTTTATTAAACATAGGTTTTCGAAAATGAATTTCTTTGTTCTTCACATGTGGAAAAATAGAAGATTATCAAAAAAAATTGAAAAATATGAGTGCACTAGATATTGAAGTCCTTGATCCAACAAAAAAATTAAATTAAATTTTAAGATATACAAAAATGTTCGCGTTATCACGGTCGCGTGTCTGAATTGTAATTTTGACTTTGAAACTTGATTAAGGAAAAAATATTAAATAAAAAACTATCTAACCAAGTGGAAGCACTAGATATCAAAGTTACAAATCTAAATTTAAAAAAATTAGAGTTTTATCCTTCATGGAAAAAAAGTTATGCATTATACGGTGTGTGTCACTTTTTAAAAATGTTGTTTTCTGAAGAAAAAAAAAATTCATGGGAGATGGAAAAAGAAGTGCAATTTGATTCAAAAAAATTTGACAAAAATATTTTTAGAATCTACAGACAAAATTTGATGAGACTCTAGTTTGCACCATCTTCAAATTCCTCACAGTTTAGCCGCTATAGGTTCCCGAATGTGAAGATTTAGTTAAAAATAATAATTTCAGTGTCCAATTTGGCCAAAAATTGTAAACCACTATTATGGGATCACCTCTCTAGAGCATGAAGCTCCTCTGAAGTAGCCACAGGGGAGGAAGGAAGAATAGTTTGAGTAGTATTCAAACCCTCAGCCCTATAGTCCAACCCATCAATGGGAATTTTAGCAACTATAGGGGGCAAAGGAGAAACAACTGGGACTTCAAAAGAGGAAGAAGCACCCTCCTTAGCAATAATAGCGAGAAGGAATCCCTTTTTAAGACTAGAAAACAGAGCGTTGCCACTAGTTTTCTAAACAAAATTTCCAGCCAAGTTCCCCTAAGTCTTTAGACGGGCCTCTAGAATGATATCAAGAAGAATCTCATCCTCCTCAACCGACCCCTCACAAAGCCCATCCTCAGGACAATTAGAAGCAGCAAAGGAAGAACCGTCAATAGTATCTTCAAAATCAAAGTACATGAAATCATCCTCATCCCACTCTTGATCCCATAGGTCATCAACCAGGGAGTCAGGGGAGACAATCACACTTTCAGAAGGAGCACCAATAGTAGATCCACTCCCGGTAGAACCAAAGCCACCATGGGAGCCCTCCAGTCTAGACCCCCTTGAAGTAGTAGGAATAGGAGCAGAAAACATAGGACCAACATTAGCAGCAGGTCCATCGTCGTCTATCCCACCTCCATCATCCTCTCCATTTGCATATGCCTCGATGCTAGTTTGAAACCCTCCCTCTCCTATTTCGCTTCCCTCCCTGCTTTTGCTTCTTGCTCATGTTATTGCCAACAAATAAATTGAAAGTGTTGATTTGCAAATGTTATGAATAATTATATTGAATATTTAGTTCTTGAATATTCAGTAAATCTTCTTCTTTGAAGTTTCATTTTTATGATGAAGTGTAAAATCCATCATAAAGATGAAAATGAAGATTTGGAACTTACTCCTAAATATATGCAATTTAAAATAGAAGTAAACATTCTTTGAAGTTTCATTTTTACGATGAAGTGTTAAAGTCATCATAAGGATGAAAACAAAGATTTGGAACTTACTCCTAAATATATGTGGGCATCACTATCTAAAACTCACAACTAAATTATCCACTAAGTGCAACGTTGGAACTATTTATGATTCCTTCCAGCAACAATATATTTAGTGAATAAATCATAAATAGTTCCAACGTTGCACTTAGTTTTAGATAGTGATGTTGACACATATTTAGGAGTAAGTTCCAAATCTTCATTTTCATGCTTATGATGACTTTTACACTTAATAAAGAAGATTTACTTCGATTTTAAATTGCATATATTTAGGAATAAGTTCCAAATCTTGATTTTCGTCCTTATGATGGCTTTTAGACTTAATCATAAAAATGAAACTTCAAAGAAATTTACTAAATATTCAATATAATTATTCATTACATTTGCAAATCAACTCAATGAATCTTAAATAATATTGGTTTGGAAATCTTAAGGTTTAAAAAATTATGAGAATTCAAATCCTTATGATGAATTTTACACCTTTTTTTTTGTCATCTACCATCCTATGCTCTCATCCTGCCCTTGATACATAATAAAAAACCAAGTTTATCTAATTTTTCAACTTTAAATTTCTATGTATATGATGTCAAAGTTATATTTTTTTTTATTTTTCTCTTAAAATATTCTTTCACTTTAATTATTCTATTCCAAGCTTCTTCACTATTACAATGTTGAAAGAATATAAAAATTTATTTAGTTAAGATATATTTTCTTTTCTAGCAATGGTGTGATCAAGAACAACATTTGAATCAGACAAACAAAGAAGACAATATCAAAGAGAGTATCAGAGAGAATATCGAAGACGACAATGAGAGACCATGACAGATGTTGAAAGGGAAGAACAAAGAAGAAGACATAATGAAGTTGACAAACAAAGAAGATATGTTAGATGAAGGGCAGAAGTAACAGTAGAAGAATTAGAAATTCAAAATAGAGATAATGCAAATGTGAATAGAAATGGTCCTCAATGAAGATATGAACAATTTTCTAATTTTGAAAGAGAAGTAATGCAACAAGTTGATCCCCAATCAAGTGAAAGGTACAATCACCCATTCGATGGAAATATTGAGTCCAACCTTCAAAAGGAAAATTTGAGATTAATAGAACATGTGTCAGAAACACTTCAACATGGACCTCAGATTGGCATGAATTTAGCTCCAAAAGACAATATAGAAAGCATACCAAACCCAAATAGAATATTTCAAACTGATTTCAACAGATTTCATATGCAATTTCAAGATCAATTAGATAGCTTAAGAACACCAAACATGTGTTATGTTTGTCAAGAATGTTATCTAGGAATGAAATTATATTGTACCTCTAAAGGTCCTATATCAACAAATGTTGACAAGAGAGAGGAAATAATAGATTTTCAGATGCAAATAATATGGATCCTGGGCCACAACCAGAGGAGCTTGCAAAATTGACTCAAGTAGAAGAAATGTTGATTGCATGCGTTAGCCCAATATTACAAGTTACCCATTCAATAGGTGGTCAGTATAAATACAGAGGACACACGATAAGTTTTTCACAAAAATGTGGAATATGTTTCAAAAGTTTTGCCACATTCAATAAAAGAGTTGCCAATCATCATTGTTCGAAGAAGGGACCAACATGGCACAAATTATAACTTCACAGTCAATAGGGATCGTGTGTATAGGTCATTAAAATACAAAGTAGACCATGACAATTTTTATTCAAATGTTACAATAAATGAAAATGCTCTAAATGATCTAGCAAGAAATTTTGATGAAAATATTTTCAACAAACTAAAAACAGTGCATATGGAATTTGATTTTGATTCAAATGAAATTATATTTGTGGGTCCAATCATGGAGGTGGATGAAGGTAATATAATTGAGCATACTACATCAATGGCTTCTAGGCTACCTAATGCTCAAAGAGAAATGGAATTGATTTAGGCATGGGTTAATAACCCTAATGCAAATTCAACAACATTGATTGATTTGCTAGGAATTGATGCATATCCTATCAATGAATATGTCACTTCAAGATTACTTGATATTCCATTCCCAACATTGTTCCCTAATGGTAGATGTGATTGGTTAGAACCATGAATGAGGCAAGTACATCTACTTGAATTTTTTAAGTATTTGTTGCGATATGGGGATCATAGTTTTTGTCAACATTCAAGATTTACATATTTTATGATGAACATGATATTGAGACACCATGCACAAAATTCATCAGCTGTATTTGTTTTCATGATGTGTCAATCACCATCAACAAGTTGTGTGAACATATGGAAAACATGCCACAATCTCATCTAGCTGATAGGTTGATGCAGTTTGGAACAACATTGAGGGGTACAAGGTCATATTAGACGAAATGTTGTGCAGAATTGACTAACATGCTTTATCAAATAGGATCTCCTATAATATTCTTCACCTTGAGTGCAGAAGATATGTATTGGCCCGATTCGCATGCATTGATGCTAGGAACACCACCAACTACTCCATGGGAGGCTCAAATTTGGAAAAAAAAAATGTTATTGATTATCCTCATATAGTCACACACTACATGCACTTGAGACATTCAATTTTCAAAACAAAAATACTGGAAAAAGGAATGAATGTTAAAGATTTTTCGTCTAGATATGAGTGGCAACATAGGGGATCACTACATGTGCATGGATTCATATGATTACATGGAGCACCAAATATGGATAACTTGGATTGATCAAATGAAGAGAAATGAAAAAAGTGTAGAAATATGTTTCCATTCTATTGTTCAAGCATGGAATCCTAGACAAGATCCACATCAGCGAAACATACAGGCATGTTGAAAAATGTAAAACATATATATACAATATATGATTTAAAGTATTTGTAGTTTATAATATAAATACTAAATTTATTTGTATTTCCATTTGTGGGAATTCCAAAAAAATTCTCAACATCCATGTCTTAAAAATACAAGACAACTTACAGAAATAGATGTTTTTGATACAGGAAAAAATAGATTTTGAAAGGACCTAAAACCCTTTACAATCAAAGACTTGAGGCTGCAAAAAGGACAACCCGTAACTAGCCAAAAACCAGCACCCAAACAAGACCCATCATGAATTACATTTAGAACCACTCTTGTGGGAGCAAAGAGTCATGTCAAAAGAAGGCCCAGATGGTTTAGCTTTCTTTCCCTTAACAGTAATCCAGCCTTCTTCCACTTGTGTTACCTTATCAAGCCAAGCCAACTCACGATTATCTTAAGAATGAAAGCATGTGCCCAAAGACTTAGAGGTATTGTATTTATTCCTTTGCTCTGACACAGACTTAACTGAAATGTTGCTAGAAAGGGAAGTCATAGCACTATCACTAGAAATTGTAGGCCAAGACCTGGTCACTTGCTCAATAGGGGTAGCCATAGCGGCCCTAACATTTGATACATCTAGAGGGGATGCCCCAAGACCCTGAGATTCTAAAGCCACCACCTCAAAAAACTCCTATTTTGATCATATTTCTTCTCAACCGCATAATGCTGCTGAGAAGCGCCTTTCCACCAAGTAGTCGTCTTTTCTTTTTTCTCAAATCGATAGTGAGCAGCAACATGTCTTGTTTTAAAACATCTTCTACATCTAAAGGGAATCCCTTCATAATCCAGAGATTGGACCCAGAGATTGCAGAGAAAAATGTTAATCATGACTATGAAGAGATACTAAACTATGTAGAGCAACACGGTGTGTAAGGAGGGTGCTTGCCTAAGAAAGAAAAGAGGAACAATGGTTTGCAAGTAACTATTTTAATAAGAAAAAATATTTATATCAAAATGAAATGTCATATAATTCAAAAGTACTAAAATACTTTACTTATTCATATTGATTATAGGTATAATGCTCCTTGTCCATTGAATTTGAAAGGATCCAAATTATATGAAGACATAGAAGTAGGTGAAAGAAAATTTGAGCCAGCTAGGAATGATGATAGAGTAAACTCACACAATCGCTACATATTGAAATTGTGGAGAGCCAATATAGATTGGCAACTTGTTCTTTCCAAACATGTTGTAATCAAATATATCACAAAGTATGCAGAAAAAAGCTTAGAAGCATACCAATAGAAGTTGGTGTGTCTTACAAACATAGAAAATGTCGATGATTTGGTTGCAAGAGTATATAGAAGGATTTTGATAGAGACTGTTATAGAAAGAGATGTTGGAGCTCAAGAAACATGTCATATGCTACTTTAACTTCCATTAGTAGAGAGAAGTAGAAGGTTTGTTAATCTAAATGTGTCGCATGAGGTGTTCAAACCTGTAAATATAAATGATGAAGAGAACAATGAAGAACAAACAAAATCTTTCATTGAAGGATATAAAAGAAGGCCTTTTTCTATGGAAGACTTGTTACATTGATTGATGCAGCTAGATCATCGATATATAACCCTCAAAGAAGAAGATATAACAAATGGGAGCCAAGAGAAAAAATAGCTATTGTCAGAGTATTTCCTAGGTTTTTATCCATTCCTCCACGTGAGTCAGATAAATGAATTATTGACTTTTGTTTCTTAGAATTATTGTTGTACAAACCTTTTCATGACATGGAAAGAGAAATTGGTCATGATAATGATACCATAAAATAAAAATGGGAGTCATTCCATTATAACCCTTGGCATGTGGAATGAATAGTAACTGTAGAAAATGATGAAAACATCAGTGATTCTGAAATTGAAGATAATGAAATTATTCAAAGAAATACTATAGATCATGAATGGGAAATAATATATGGACTACATCATGGTCAAAATATTCAAGTTTCTAAAATAGATATGTTGGGAAGAAGAGATGTCGATAGACAAACAAATTGGTGTAGTGAATACGAAGGTGAAATGTATACAAATCAAGCAATGAATTTCATAAGTAGCATGAAAGAACATGGGTGTCTCATACATGATGAGATACCACTGTGTATGGACTACACAACCCTCAGTGAGAAACAAAAAAAGGAACTCAACATAATCATAACACACTACCATAATAATCAAAATTTACCACCCTTGTTGATGATAATTCAAGGAATTGTGGGAATAAGAAAGTCATATCTAATTAGTGTTATTAGTCAAGCTCCTGAAAATGCAACAAATCCAAGTCGGTCTCCTCTTATATTACTTGCACCAACTGGAGTTGCAACATTCAACATAAGAGCATCCACAGTTCATTCAAAACTATAACGAATCCCAATAAGAGATTTTGCTCGATTAGAAGGAACAAGATTAACAAGTTTTCAAGAAGAAATAACACACGTTAAGTATATTTTTATTGAGGAAATAAACTTCATTGGTCAAAACCTGCTAGAGAACATAGATTCTCGACTCTGACAAGCATTCCCACAAAATGTAGATATTAACTTTGCAGGTATATTATCTTTGTGACTAACAAAAATAACTATTCTTATTGTAATACATAAAATTCATATGTATGAAAATTTAATAACTATAAAGTTATATAGTATTGAAAATAATTGTTATAATTTTCTTTTGGCCATATCTATTATTTTTGTTGGAGATTTGGGTCAATTGCCTCCTGTTAATGATAGAACAATATATAAGAGCAATAATCGTGTTAAGTTACTATGGGAATAATTCAAAACTATGGTTACTTTGGATAAAATATTCAACCAAGATGGACAAAACATCAACCAAAAAAGGTTTTGTCAACTTTTGACAAATTTGAGAGATGCAAACCCCACAATTGATGATTGGAAATCACTTATGACAAGTACTATTACCATAGATGTAGCAAGCAATGAGGAGTTTGAAAATGGTGTTCATTTTTTCTCCACAAATGATAATTTCCTTAACCATAACAAGAAAATGCTATACTCATTGAAGCATCATGTTGCACGTAGTGTTGCAAAAAAATTAGGAAGTATTAACTGTGCAATAGAAGGATGCTCAAATGATGAGCTTGATCTTGAATTATTGATCTATAAGGATGCTAGGGTAATGTTGACTTCAAATCTTTGGATACAAGCAAGTCTTGTAAATGGAGCTTTAGGATATATTCAAAAGTTTGTATACAAACCTGGAAGTGGTCCACCAGAATCACCAACATGTGTAATGGTTGAGTTTGACAGCTATTCAGGAATACCATTTGATGATCGTAATCCAAATACAATTCCAATTACAACAATACAAAGGGGGAGGAAAATCCAAATGCCATTAAGATTGGCTTGCGCGTTGACAATTCATAAATCACAAGGTTTGACTCTTTCAAAAGCCACTACTGATATAGGGCCAAGAGAAAGAATAGGATTGACTTTTGTCGCCATATCCCATGTAAAGTCTCTAGACAGGCTAAGAATTATGCCACCATTCACATATGACTGTTATGAGAAAATGAAAAATGGTAGACAACTTTCCAAGAGAAAGGCTAAAGAGAATAGACTAAAAATGTTAAACAATAATTGATAAAACATATTTTCTTCAATTTTGTTTCAACAAATATCAAATTTTTTTTATTCAAGTCCATTGAATGTTTCAATAAAATCAAATGGATTTATTGAAACCGAAATTGAAAATTTTGGAAGATCCATTTCAAAGAACTGTGATAAAATTGTTGCACAACTTGAACTGGTAGCAAACCAAGCACATGCAATTGAAGAAGAAGTGGTGCTCACAATTGAAAGATGTTAAAAAAATTTGTGGCACGTATAAGAAACTAGCTGCATTTTGTAGCTTCTTGACTAAATTGTTCTACAATAAACGATACAATAAAGGCGATGCCAATCGTATTGTTGAAGAATTTCAAGTTTACTTGGATAATGTATAAACTTCCTACAATTGTTCTTATTTTTGGTTCAATGCTTTCATATTTCAAAAACTATTAATTTTTTTAAACATGGATTTATTAATACATAGGTGAAAATAGTTCATGTAAAAACAAAACTCTATGTTGTCTTTATGGTTATTGTTAACTAAATGCTTATGTATATGTGTACTTAAATTGTGTAACATATATGTGGTTTAAAAAATGTGTCATATATCTTCTCAAAATATGTTTTTAATAATTTTCAATCACATAATTTGTGTTCTCTTTATGGTTATTGTTAACTAAATGCTTATGTATATATGTAGTTATATCGTGTAGCATATATGTGGTTCAAAAAAATATGTATCATATATCTTCTCAAAACATGATTTTAATAATTTTCAATCACATAATCTATGTCGTCTTTATGGTTATTGTTAACTAAATGCTTATGTATAGGTGTAGTTATATTTTGTAGCATATAATGTGGTTTTAAAAAAGTGTGCCATATATCTTCTCAAAATATATGATTTTAATAATTTTCAATCAAATAATCTATGTTGTATTTATGGTTATTCTTAACTAAATGCTTATCTATATGTGTAGTTATATTTTGTATCATATATGTGGTTTTAAAAAATGATGAAAATAAACGCCTATAATTCTCAGTGTTAATATTTAATATATATATGCTAGTTTTATCTTCCTCTAATCTGTTTTACTTTGACATTACAAATAATTATATCCAGAGGCATTCTACATTTGTATATGAGTATGAAGAACCCGTGTACATTAAAAAGCTCTCATAATTTAAATTGACGCCATTTAACCATTTTGCATCCACAACCTCCAGTCTGTAAAGGTTGCAAGAGAATCGTTTCTCTTTCGTGAACAGTTTTTAATAGCTTTTTCACTCATGTTCATTGATAAAGGAACTAGAGGTAGGTATAGCTTAAAGATCAAAACTACCCTAATTTTGTAAGCTCTGAGAAATAGGGAAGGTGGCGATCTGATTTCATGTTTTGCTGGTAAACAATGCAAAACAATGGCTGAGGTTGTATTGTTTATAATTATATTGTTTTGGTTGTGTAGTGTTTTTTATTTTGGATCATTTGAAGTTTAGTGCAATGTTTACATCAGAGGAAAATAGTATTTTGTGTGAAGAGAATGGTTGGTGGCCTATTTTACAGAGGCCATATATTGGGGTGTGTGGAGGATGATCTTTTCACAAACATAGTTTGAAATGGAAAAGGGTTTATGATATCTTGGATACCAAGTTTCCTGGTCACCATAAATGTTCCCTAGATAAGTAAATGTGGTTTCTTGGAATGGGGAAAAATTTGGTTGTTTGAATGCATTATAAAGATCTGGACTTGGGGTTTCAATTCCTCTACTGAACTTTCTTCCATTGCTCTGTCACTTGCCCTTCCAACAAGCTTCCTTGCTTCCACTTGAACCCAACAACTAACATTGTATATGGTTTAATGACCAGTGAGATCTGTAATTTATTGCATTAGTCACACATTCAATAGCTTGGAATTGTATTAGCAGCCACTTCTCATATTTTTCAACAGTCTTTGGCTCCCTTTTTTTTTTTCAGTAGTTATTGTTTAAAAAGACAAAAATCATGTAAAGGGCTTTAGAATTTCACAGTACAAGAGGTCTGCATTGTTGGAAAAAAATTGGGACAGAAATCACTGATTTCTTGTACCTTATGCACAACAAATTTTGCAATAATTTTAAGGTCTTTTTTCCCTGGAGATTTTGATTAGAAACTACAAAAAGCCTGCAAATTTTGAGGGCATTTACAGAGAACCTGATATTTTCGTAGTAACTTGGTATTTAATTTTCAATTCCTCGATTTTTTTTGTATCATTAGGTTCCACAATAATACCATCTATTATATGTCAGATTGTATTGATTAAAGTGCAAATGATTTGAAAATTGAACTTAGCACTGGATACTTGTAATACAATGGAATTGCACTAGCTGAACTGTACTTTCAAGCAATGAATTTTGATTATATATTTGAGATTATTTTCATGTTTTCTTTCTTTGAAAAATATTTAGAGAAAAATAGGTTTTGTATCTCTTTTTAAAGTTTATTTTCAAGAGATCTTCATTTTTTCATTTTAATGTCTCTTGGAGTTGCCATGGATATTAAATATGTCTGTAAGGGATCTAGATTGTGTCTATTCATAGTTAAATCTAAGTTTTGAAAATATTGTGATCATTTTATTTATTAATTTTATATGATTAATCATTCAAATTTAAAGACCAATACAATTCAGTTGGACTAAAAAATCTAGAAGTAGAGGTTTATTTCTCCTACCAATTTATTAAAAAGGTATAAATCAAAATATTTTGTACTTAAAATATTTTATGATTTTTTTGAAATTAGAATTTAGTTTAATTTTAAAATAAGAAATGGTTTACATGCAAAACAAAATAAAAAATGGAAAGGTTGTTTTTATATCTAAATTTTAATCTTTAATTTATTCTAAAATTATAATTAGAAATTGTTGAATAATTTTAAAATGTATAAGTAATTTTATTTAATTCTTTCGTATTAGATAATCACTATAATTTAATTAATTATTTAACAACTAGATAATTAATATTTTATGACTTTTAGAAATTTCAATTTAGTTTAATTTTAGAATGAGGTCTAAGTTTTGAAAATATTGTGATGATTTGGTTATTTATTTTCTATATGATTAATTAGTCGATAGGCTACATTCATCTGAAAACAAGCTTTAGTTGTCATTTAATGGTAAACTAACTGCCCATTTAATGGTAAAAGCCTCTAACATATCATGCGAGAGACTCCAAAATCAGATTTAGTTGTCATTTAATGGTAAACCAACTACCCATTAATGGTAAAAACCACCAACATATCATGTGAAAGCCTCCAAAATCTCATTTATTGTGTAAAAGATAGATAAATATTGATTTTCCAACTATATGGGAACATTCTATTTCCATTTGCAATGTTTTTTTATCAATTTAATGGCATCCTTCATTTTCATTTGCATAGTTTTACCTAGGTTTTAAATCTATATGCAAATATTTCAAAATCCTAGATTTGTCTAAGTTTATTTCATTCTATTATTTAACACTTATTATTAATTGTTCAATCCAACCAACATACAACTATAACTTGTAGCACATGGCATTCATATGCACCCATGCACAAACACGTACTCTCTAACATATTAACATACATATAATTTTCTCGTCGTACTCCTTGAACCAATTTTAGGTGCAAGTGCTAGTTATTCAAATTTAAAGGAGAATACAATCTAATTGAACCCAAAAATGCAAAAGTAGGTATGTATTTCTCTTGCAAACCTATTAAAGATATTTAAATCAAAAGTTTCCCTATGTTAAATATTTTGTGTTTTTTTATAGTTAGAGTTTAGTAGGTTTTAGAATATGAAACGGGTGCAAAGAAAAAAGAATAGGAAGGTTAATTTTCTATATAGATTTTTGTTCTTAATTTATTCAAAAATTATAATTAGTAATTTTTGAATTATTTTTAAATGAATATTTTATTTTATTTTATTTATTTGTATTAGATAATTAGTATAATTTAATTGATTACTTTAAAAAATAGATAATAATTATTTTATGAATTTCAAAAATAAGGATTGAGTTTAATTTTAAAATTAAATCTAAACATTGATTAATTATTTAAATCTATACCATTAATAATTCTAGCCTAATAATACTTAATTTTACATAAAAATAGAATTCTACATAGAAATAGAATTATAGATTAAAATACTTATTTTGTTTAAAATATTTATCCTTAAGGATGAACTTAGAAACTAATATTAAGTCATTAACAATTCTAACTCTCATATTAATTAATTTCACATAGAAATAGAATTCTAGATTAAAATACTTATTTTTGTTTAAAATATTTATCATTAATGTCGATTTTATAAACTAATATTAAGACATTAATAATTATAATCCTAAAAATACTTAATTTCACATAAAAATAGAATTCTAGATTAATGTACTTACTTTTGTTTAAAATATTTATCATTAATATCAAATATACAAACTAATACTAAGACATTAATAATTATAACCCTAATAATACTTAATTTCACTTAGAAATAGAAATCTAGACTAAAATAATTATTTTTACTTAAAATATTTATCATTAATATCAAATTTATAAACTAATATTAAGACATTAATAACCCTAACCCCAAGCTTTATCCTAGAGCTTTAATCAAACCCTATTAAACCTAATCCTAATTGAATCCTAGTTTAACCCTAACAATAAGGTTTAATTAGGGTTAAGGCAAGGATTGGGGTTAGAGTTATGGTTAGAGTTTGGATTCAATTAGGGTTAGGGTTAGGGTTAGGGTTAGGGTTAGAATGAGGGTTAGAATTAGGGTTCAATTAGTATTATGATTAGGATTCAATTAGGGTCATAGTTAGGGTCAAATTTGGGTTTGGGTTAGGTTTCAATTAGGATTATGGTTAGGGTTAGGGTTCAATTAGGCTTATTCTAGTTAAGGCTATGATTAGGATTTAATTAGATTTAGGGTTAGAGTTCATTTAGGTTAAGGTTCAAATAGGGTTCAATTAGAATTCAATTCGGATTAGGGTTTATTTAGGTTAAGGTTCAAATAAGGTTCATTAGAATTCAATTAGGGTTAGGGTTAGGGTTAGTGTTTTAAGATAAAGCTTTTGGTTAAGGTTAGGGTTACAATTATAGTTAGGTTAGGATTAGGTTCAATTAGGGTTAGGGTTATTGTTCAATTAGGGTTAGGATTAGGGTTCAATTAGGTTAGGATTAAAATTAGGGTTCAATTAGGATTACATTAAGGATTTAATTAGGGTTACGATTAGGATAAAAATATGTTTTGGTTAGGGTTGGGTTTCAATTAGGGTTAGAGTAAGGGTTAGGATTCAATAAGACTTATTCTAGTTAAGGTTATGATTAGGATTTAATTAGAGTTATGGTTACAATTCAATTAGGTTTAGGTTTCATTTAGGTTAAGGTTCAAATAAGGTTAAATTAGGATTCAATTAGGGTTAAGGTTAAGGTTAAGGGTATTTTAGGTTTAGGGTTAGGATTACAGTTATAGTTAGAGTTAGGTTAGGATTAGGGTTCAATTAGGGTTAGGGTTAAGATTCAATTAGAATCAAGATTAGTGTTATGGTTATGGTTCAATTAGGATTTAATAAGGGCTAAAGGTAGGGTTATGGTTACAATTTTAGGATAAAGGTTGGAGTTAAGATTTGGGTTAGGGTTAAGGTTAGGGTAGGGTTCAATTAGAGCTAGGGTTAGGGTTAGAGTTCTAGAATAAGGTGTGGGGTTAGGGTTAGGGTTAGGGTTAGGGTTAGGGTCATTTAGAGATATGGTTAAACTAATATTAAGATATTAATAATTCTAACCCTAATGATACTTAATTTCACATAAAAATAGAATTCTAGATTAAAATACTTATTTTTGTTTAAAATATTTATCATTAATGTTGAATTTATAAATTAATATTAAAACATTAATAACTCTAACCCTAATAATACTTAATTTCACATAGAAATAGAATTATATATTAAAATATTTAATTTTGTTTAAAATCGTGTGCATGTGAATTCTAAACTAAAAATGCAAACAAACAAGTGGAATACAAGGAAAGAAATCACATACAAAATACTCAAGATTGGCCTAGTTTAACTCCAACAAAATCAACAATAAAATACAAACATTACCTTGTTAGAGTTGTTCCTTTGGTTGTACCTTTGATGATGATTTTGTGTGCTCCTTCACTTGACAAAATGATCTAAAACTATATGCAAAAGATGGAGATTTTGATGGTGGATGCAATGGTGATCTTAGCTAGTGGATTGGATGCAAGATAGTAGCTTGAAAATGGTTGCAATAATGGAGTTCACAAGAAGGCTTAGATGCATGAAAATTGGCTAAGTGTGACAGTGTGAATGAAGCAATTTTCCATTGCTTTTAGGGCAAAATCCTCTAAAGGAATGGAGAGTTGGGATTGATCGTAGGGCATGAGATCAAGGGTTGAGATGTCTTGAGACATCTCAACTCATCTCATTGTGACATGTGGAGGCTTAGGTCAAAAAGGGAGGATGATGTGTGGATGAGGTGGAGGCCAAGTGGAGGTACCTTCAAGGTACCTTAGGGAATGATGCAAAAGAAAAGTCTTGTCTCATCTTCCCAAATCATGGGAGGATGTGACAATAGAAGAATTTTAAATTCTTCTAAAATCTCCCTTGATTTTGGAGATGACTTTGGGATTGGGGTTGGAAATTTTAAATTAGGATTTTATTCCTCCAAGGGTGTTGGACAAATAAAGTGGAATTAAAAATTCCACATAGGATGCATTGGAGGGATAAGTGGAATTAAAAATTTCACTTGGGCATGTTGGGGAAATAAAAAGGAATTTTAAATTCCTTGGGGGATGGAGATAGCTTCTCCAAATGTAGAAAGCTTTAATGAGGGAGTTGACAAGGGTACATGTCATAATTGGCATTAGGTGGGATTAAGGGATAATTAACCAAGATTTAAGGTTGTGCAAATGATTAGGAGGGATAATGATGGATTAAGGGCAAGTTACAAAATATGAAGGATGTGACACTAATCACCATTAGTGATGTGCACATCCTAATCACAGATTAATTGGCCTAATCTGGATTAGGAGAGGATTATGGAGGATGTTGAAATGAAGAGAGAGAAATAATGAATTAAAAATTAATTTAATTCATTTGGCTAAAGTGACTAAATTAAATAAATTGGACTATTTATTTAATTTAGAGAAGAAAGGGTAAGGTATCTTATGAAGAAATTAAATACCTTAGAGGACATTAGGAGTAAGATGAATACTAACCAAATAATAAAGTATTTAATTAGTACGGTCTATGGACACGGGATAGAGGAATATAAGAGTGAATTTAACCATATGGAAGTCATCAAATTCAAGTGTCTACAAAAATATTTATCATTAATGTTGAATTTATAAATCAATATTAAGACATTAATAATTCTAACCCTAATAATACTTAATTTCACATAGAAATAGTAATATAAATTAAATTATTTATTTTTGATTAAAATATTTATCATTAATATTGAATTTTATAAACTAATATTAAGATATTAATAACCCTAACCCCAACCCCAAGCTTTATCCTAGAATCCTAATTAAACCCGAAACATAACCCTAATTTAACCCTAACAATAGGATTTAATTAGGGTTAGAGTTAGGGTTAGGGTTCAATTAGGGTTAGGGTTAGGGTTCAATCGGGTTTAGGGTTAAAATTGGGGTTCAATTATGCTTAGAGTTAAGGTTAGGGTCAAATTCATGTTAGGGTTAAGGTTAGGATTCAATTAGGATTAGGATTAGGATTAGGTTAAGGGTTAGGGATAGGGTTAAATTTGGGTTAGATTTTAATTTAGCTTAAGGTTTAAATCATGTTAGGGTTAGGTTAGGATTTAATTAGGATTAGGGCTACAATTCAATTAGGGTTACGATTAAATTAAGGTTCAATTAAATAGTTACTATTTAGGTTAAGGTTATGGTACAATTCAGGTTAGGGTTAGAGTTCAATTTGTTAGAATTGGCTATGGTAGCCAAGATCTTGAGGCCAAATGGAAAGCACAAGAGAAAGAATATGCATATACAAATATAATGATTCAATTGATTGATTGCAAAATGTAGTAGAGACCCCTTGGTTATATAGCCAAGGTGAGATATAAGATTTCATAAGATTATGACAAGTGTCTTAATCATATGACATGAGACAAACTATCACAACTACCTAGGTTCACATGTGTTACAAGTCAAAATATAAGATAACCAATGACAACTAACACCTTTTAGAAAGATTCCTTCCTAGGACCTAAGTAAACTTAACATGTAAATAAGTCCCCTAGTAATGAATTAACAAGGTACAAGACTTTATTTACACCAACACCCCCCCTTAAGTGCAACTTAGGGAGTAGCAGATTATTATGCAAATGACACAAAGATGCAAGGATGGGTCCCAACTACTAGGCCATGTTAGGTACGCATGTACATGTGCAAATGAAATATCTCACAAACAGAGAAAAGGAGAAAACCAAGTGGGACAAAACTCCTCCCCAAAAGAGAGATGAAATACAATAAAGAAATGCTCTCAATGATGTATGAGAAGGCCAAAACTCCATGTGAGGAAAAAGACCCCCCCATAAGAGAGAAGTAACAGAGATACAAGGCATCCCCCCCTCAATGTTGAGTCTCCTGCAATATTAGAATCTCGACATTGAATGTTGAAGATGATCCAATCTCGTCGAACAGCATTCCTCCCCTTAGGAAGAAACAAAACCATGGATGTATGCAAGATGTTAGGAATATGGATGATCTATGATTTCTTTGAAGAATGCTTAAGTGTCTCCATGTCGATGTCGAAAGCTGACACACTCCAAATAGGCGTTCTAGGCCACACTGTTGAAGAACACGATCCAGAATCTAGTAGAGATAAATGTAGAACACAATCCAAAGACAAGGATATCCCCTCTAAAGACAAAGAAGCCTCCTCCAAATGTTGTCCAAAAGTATCCACAATCACGTCAAACTAAATCACAAGGAGCCATATCTGTAGCAACACAAGTATGATCAACTACAATAGTAGATGGAGGAGATGAAATGCATGACTCAAGAACTAGATCTAATGTGAGTACTCCCAAGTTCAAGAAGCCAAAAGTCTCCTCTAAATCATGGTTCATATTGGAAGTGTGATCAATAGCCGAAGGAATAATGTCATCATCAGAAGAAAAATGTGCAAAGGTATACAACCAAGATGAATGATCAACCATCCAAGTAGCAATAATCTCTCAACTCTCCAAGTCTCGAATGATGACTGAATCAGGTGTGAACTCCACAATTCTTCCATCCCCACCATGTGTAATCTGATATATGGAAAGAAGATTGTTTGTCAAATGAGGAACACACAAAACATCCTAGAAACTGTTATCCCCAAAACTAATAGATCCCTTCCCAATTACACTCATGTATGTATTGTTTCCCATCAATATAGGAGAAATAGTACAAGGTTGAAAGGAAGAGAATATAGACTACGAACATGTCGTATGATGAGATGCTCCTGAATCTACAAGCCATCTCCTTGATCCACGACCTAAAAGAGCACAAAGAGCATGTCCTTTATATTCTGATGAAGATGCTTGACCTTTGTCCTTTTTAGACTGTTTTGAAGAAGGTGATTCAGACATTCTAGAAGGAAAATCAATGTGATTTTTTTTAGATGTTTCAACTCATCAATATCCTTCTTATAACAACAATGTTCTTCATGTCCATCCTTCCTGCAATACGCACAAGTAGGCCTCTCCTTCTTAGATGATTATGCTTTAAAGTGAGTGAATTTTGATTCTTTATGTGGCTTGTTCTTTTTCTTCTTTTGCTTCTTATCAAGATTCCCTTATTCTTTGTGTACCTTTGACTCACTAGCCAACAATGCTTGTGACTTGGAAGACTTGATTAGACCCATGTTCATTAACTTAGCTTCCTCTTGAATTAGTAGATTTGCAAAGTCATCAAACTTAAGAACAACATATGATGCTCCCATAGAAAGTCGATGGGTATGAAAGCCAGAAACAAACACTGAATACTCAGGACCAAGCTTGATAACACATTCAAAATCAATTGTAAATTCTCTTTATCAATTTTGCATTCTTTCAACTGTGTTCTTAGTTTTTTAACTTTGGAGATGTAGTCTTGGATGTGGTCAAAAAAAATTGGATCAAGATTCATCAAATCATTATCAATCTAATAGACCCTAATCTTATCTATTTTACCATACAATTTTTCAAAAGTCTCCCAAGCTTCTTTAGGTGTTTTGCATGATTCAATATGAAATTGCAAATCAAATGAGACTAATGAACATATGCATCCAAATGTTTTTCTCACGATTAATCTCTCATTTTGTCAATTATTTAGCATTAGTAGGTTGAGAAATGGTTTCCTTTAGATAACCTATTAGACCCTTTCCCATGAGATAGTTCCATACTGATTTTCTCCATGTGGCATAATTATGTGGAGTTAGGAGTTCAATTTGAGATTTCCCCATTGCAAGAACACAAGCCAAGCAAAAGAATGCAATCAACCACTGCAAGATTACCCCCCCAAATCACTCAATCATGAAACTCCCCAAGAAATATCTAATTTGTGGAACTTTAAACTTAGTGCAATTACAGATGCTAGATGCCAAACACAGCAAGCTAGACGTGATCTTAGTACTTACAGATGCCAAAATAGGCCACTGGCTCAAAGTAATTTTTTTTACAGTAGATGAGATCAAAATAATTACACCACTAGAAAATACACGAAAAAATATGCACTTTCAAAAAAAAATCACCCAAAAATGTTAACGTAGGAGCAAGATATGAACTCCTAAAGTTCCCAAAATGAGGACGAAGCAACAACACTTGTGAAAATCTGAAACTTCTAGAAAAACCAGACACCAAAACCAAAAACTTATTGCACCACTATGAAGAAGGTAAAAAATTATCCAAAATCAAAAAAAAATTGCTCAAAAAAAGGAGTCAAAATGAGCAAGTTATGACCGTTTGAAAATCAATCGCAAAATCAAAAAGCTCATCCGTGAGGGGGGGAATTTTTTTTTAAGATGATGGTGTCATCGTTGATGCAATGATGATGTCAATAGATTGTGTGATTAAATTTGACAGCCTCTTGTATGTCGAAAAGGAATATACTCTTCATCGACGAAATATTCTTTCTCGGTGGCCAGCGACAGTATCTCTGAGATTTGCAAGGAATATTCGTTGGAATCTTGTGCAAATGTCAGAATCTTGTCTCTTCGCCAGTTTTTCAAAATTTTCATCAGTTGACAAAAAATCGATGCCGATTTTTGTAGTCAATCGGGGTTTATTTAAATCGGACTGCTGCAAATATTTTAATAACTGCACCCGATTTATAAAAAATGTCGTGTATTTGATTGCTACCGATTTTATAATGGAGGTTGAATTTTTCAATGCAATAGCTAGATTGTATTTGAATGCCCGCTGCTTAATTTTTATCAGTTGCTTGCAAATTTTGTGAATGTCACCAGAATTTTAATTATTAACGTCAGTCGATTAGAAATGAGGGTCTCACAAGGGTTCAATCAGCCATTGCCACCTGGCGCAAGCACTGGGGTTGGGTACTACCTACCACATGGTGTATCCTATCAATCTGCGGACTGTGCAAGGTACAACCCCTGCAATAATTTTTTGTTTTTTTCCTTTTGATTTTTTTAATACAAAATTTTTAAAAGGATTTAATCGATACAAATTGAAATTTTAAAAAAAATCAAAAAATTTCAACTAAATAAATAATTATTTTTTTTAGAAAATTCATACCGCTATCATAATGACAACCTGGGGGGTCATACAGCTCCCTGGGAAAAAAAAAATTTCCTCACCGAACAACTGCTCCAAATTTGACAAATTGACAGTCAATATTAGGGGTTTAGGGCCTTTTGGACGTGATGGAAGGGTTGGATTTGACCCAAAATACTCCAAAATTTGCAGATGCACAAATTCCCTAGTTGGAGATTCTCAAATACAAGTTATAACATCTACAATCAGAAATATCTTCATTGGACTAGCTATAAAGGTTTGCATGTCCAAGAGAATCGAGGATTACTGCTTGTCCACGAGCATCCAACCCTTAGGTCCAACACCTTTTAGTGAGCCTTTCCCCACATCTGCGGTACAAATTTCACCACCCAACAAAGAGGACTAGTTATTTTATCAATGACGTTGATTGAATAAGACGTAACACTACTACCATTTCCACTAAACAAGCCTCGTTATGGTTACAAGGCAAAATTCAGATAGTACTTTGCATAACCCGAACAAAGACCATTAGTTAATATTGAAATAATATTTGAAATACTTCCATTTCTCTAAGCAAATTGTTGTCCTAGAACTCGTGGATATGCCCACCATTAATCATGTTTGGATTCATATAGTGTACCTATATACCAGGATATCATGAATCTCAAATTGCTATGGTGCTTAAAGAATAAACACACAAGAGCCTCGAAGTTTGCAAGATAAACTAAGTGAAAGATTATTCTATGTTATTTAACCAGAATCCACATAGCCTTTTATATGAGATAATTGACGGTACATGCATTACCATAAACTTAAGCTTGAAGAGAACATTCATTTAAATCAAACAGGAGTCCAGCTACAGTGAAAACTCTCTTCAAGGAAGTTCTTAGAAAATATATTCTTATTTTGGATATATTCAAGATACAATCCTAGTTTGCCATAAATAAAACCGTCTGTTGATAGTGAACAAAAACCACGGGTATTGTACAATTCGACCATCACGTCCCACTCTTGAGGGATTTTCTCTCAAAAATGAGCTGCAAGAATGACTCAAAAATAGAAAACTGCTCGCAAGTTAAGACCGTGTACCTGGTAATATCAGAACCACTTGTCAGAACAAACAAACTATGTAACTACTTTATAACGAACAAAGTAAAGCTCGACAGAGCATTGAAAATCCAAAGTTGTTGTCATTTAACCAGATGGCAAATAAGTCATATCCAGATGAAAGAGGGGGCAAAAAATCATTAGAATGTGTCAACTCTCTGATACATCATGTTAGCCAAAACATTCACACAAACCATGCCATTTAGCTTTGGTAAGCTATGTGAAAAACAGCATACACGGCCAGATTTGATTTTAAATCAATTACTCAAAAGTTAAGTTCTCCTTAAGCCAAAAACGAGCCAAAACAAATAACTCAGAAAAACTTGAGAAACTCGGCCCTGCTGAAAAAACTCCCCAATAATTTACCAAAAACATGAGATTTTGAGTTATTTGCATCTTATTCGTTTGTTCTAGCATTTTAAAATACTTAATTGAATTTGAAACATTTTCCAAGTTTTCCTTAACAGTTTATCAGGTCATTTTAAAATTTATAATACTTAATTGAATTAGAAACATTTTTCAAATTTTCCGTAACATTCAGGTCATAAGTCAACATTCAACTCTTTAGCTTGCCTACTTTTTGGCAATGTCCACACCCATGTCATGTGACTTTAGCACAATCTTCTTGGAAGTAGAAGCATCTATCCATAACTGTCTTACTACGATAATACAGGTCATTACCCAAATGTGTATATTTAATCTTTTATTATCATTATGATAACCCACCTCCTATTCAAACGAATATTCTTAAGCAATTTTAAGAAGATGAATGAACTCACCAAACTGCTTCCTCAGAGGCTTTGTAGTGTCTCTGTGCCATTAAAAATCCTTGTTACTTTTTCCCAGCCTTTGATTTCTTGTTTGCAGATTCTTTACCTGGCTTGGCTGTAGTGGTTTCCTGAAATAATGCCAAAGATTTATAAGCAAATTACATTTATACTAAGGGAAAAACATCTGATAAGAATTTGAAAGTCAAATGAGGTAATTGAAATTTGAAACCATAAAATTCATGCAACCAAGAACTCTTTTCTGCATACTACCAATCAATACATGCTGAGCAAGATTGTTACCTTTCGTTTTGCTGGCACTGTTGTATTTATAGTAGGCTTGAAAAATGATTCCAGACTGCAAAGAAAACGTAAATTAGCAACATAAAAACTAAAGCTTTTACTTTCAAACCTTTTAAATCAATAAGAAAATAGACATACCGCCCTTGAGATGCCTTATTCTTTGCAACTTTAATTTTTTCTATTGCCTGAACAAATAACAATTGTCAGTTTTAACATAACATTTCCTGCCAATTGCTAAACAAAGGTTAGAACACTTTAAATATTATAGGGATTCACCTTTGTCACTCGCTCATGATTGAACCCATTTTCATTCACAAGGAAGTTTTTCAAACCCTAAGACATCAAAAATTAACAAAAATTATCATCAAAAGTACATTCAATGTTAAATTCTAAGATCTTAATGAGTTTTACCCCAGAGCAAACACATTAAATCCACACCTCTTCATCTGGAGCAATCCACTTGAGATCTGGTTGACTTTCTTCAGGAGTGACTAATGGTTCTTTGAAAAGGCTTCTAGCTCTCTCATATGGCCAATCCTCTGGAATCTGATACCTGTTGTCAACATCATATAGAGTGGTGACTGAATTATAATCTAGGCATGAGTTTACTTATTTCTTTCAGTTATGCAAAAGATCAACCACGTTTGGAGCTCAATTCAAGTTTAATTCACTAGTAAAACTCATTCTGGCAATGAACACAATAAATTCTGACTTTGCAGCTGATCAAAAATTTATTCGACACTTTGAGAAAATACTTAACCATAAGTTTGATGAGGAAGCTCATCGACACACTATCAGAACATGTGTCGATAAAAAAAAAAAGCCAGAAAAAAATTATTTGATTAGGTTCTACTACTATGTTCTTGGAGCTGAGACTGCACTAATAAGTAATCCGGTATTGTTAGGAGATATCACTGTGGTCACTGAAAATAATTATCCAAGCATCATTCATAGTTAATTAACCACAGGAAAAGACATTTAAGTCCAAATTTAGATGTATTTAACTAGGCATTATTGCAACAGTGATTTAAACTAGCTGAACTTTAATATTAAAAATTGCGAATTAAATTCTCATTTCAAGAAAGTATGGTCTCCACTAACAATTTTAGATCAGTTTTTCGAGAGGAGGTACGGCATGTTACACCCTCATGTTAATATAGTAGCACTGTTCCATGGAATTTAGCCCGCCCTTCAACTGCATAGTCCTCGTCATTTAGACCAGTCAGATTCTCTAGCATCACCCTTCGTTCTCTGAATAATGAAGATTTGGTCAGAAATAGTAAGGACCTGGTAACTAGACAAAAGTTGAAAATATAGTGATAAAATTATGAACGATAATGTGTGATCTTGAATGCCTTAATTTGCCAAAACTGCATCAAGGAAGGTGCTAAGTGCACTGCCCCTGAAACACCACTAAGGGTACTACCCCCAAACCCCAGTGAGGGGCACTGCCTCTCAACCCCATTGGGGGCTCCACCCCAAAACCCCTGCCTGTCGTCATCCTCTTGTCATCCCCAAATCCAAGACTTTGGTCCCCCTATTCCAAGACGATATGGAACTATGTAAATTACTGATTTGAGGGTCATATGACATGTAATCTTTGAATTATGACAACATGATGATCAGAATAGACTTATGTGTACTCCAAATGCATTAGTTTCTTTTCTTTTATGTAATTATGAATTTTTTTCTGTGTTCCACGGGGACGCATCCCTGTCCCCTGTGGCATTTTGAGGACGGGGGGGACATCAGGGGACGTCCCCCAGGCATCCCCTCCGATTTTGGATTTCAAGAAAACGGCAGGAAATATGTCCCCAAAAAAGGAAACGGCTGCAAAAGTGAAGGGGACGCCTAGATGTATCCGAAACGGCCAAGGGATGGCTAGGCATCCCCCAACTGTACCAGAAACGCCGAGGCATCTGCTACAAGGTCACATAAAAATCAGGCTTTAAAAATTAAAAAACTTTGTTTGGCTTTAAATTTAATTGGCTAGGAATGGGTGTGGGGGTCCCACAAACCCTCCATGCCCCTCATAAACCTAAAACAAGTAAAATTTAAAACATTAAAATCAAGACATAAAAAGTTTAAGGTGAAGTTCAAAACAGGGAGTAGTATAAGGAGCCGACAAAGTGAGAAAGGAGCCGACAGAGTTGAGAAAGCAGCATGCGTTAAAAAGATGCCAGATATATGATTATAAATTTATATATGCATTTAGCTTGCTGGGCGTGAGGATTTGTTTACTTAAAACTACTTCTTGCCCAAAAGTAATCTTAAGCAAAGTTACTTAATGTTTATATAGCGAAGCACTTCTAAGATTTTTGTGTTCAAGTTAAAAGTCCCCAACATTTTAACTCTTTTTGGACCCATCTTCAAGGGAGAATTACTTTGGGAAATTAGTTTTATTCTGAAGTCTGCGTCACATTTATGATGTATTTTGAAGCCACCAAAAAAAATACAACAGTAGTCATAGATTTGCCCATTTTGGACCTCTAGAAGTCTTTCAAAGGAAAAAATTAACATACAAGGGTATCTATTAGAACTGAAGAGGGAGATTACTTCACAAAGCTTAACATTATAACATGTAGGCAGTTTTGTTAGCTTTTGATATGAAGTGCATTGTTCACTTATAATTTTCACAATCATTCTCAGTTTGAGACTTTGGCCTTTGAGTTATTTAACTTTAGTTTTAAAATTTGAACAAAATGCTTTTATATTTAATAGTTAATACTCTTGACTTGTTATGAATCTCATCATCATGATTAAAGTTTAAGCTTTAAACTTATTGCTGTTAGTGTTTAACTTTATACTTTTTGCTTTATAGTTTATAGCATAGTTACAAGACTCGGACCCAGCAAGGGTGACTCGACTTGGCGACTCGCCGACTCGGGACTTGGACTCGATGCAGACTCGGCAAAATGAAAAAAAGTTGAAAAAACCCTAGAAATTTAGAGATTTTTAAGGATTTAAAACTTGTTTCAAGCACTCTTTATTGAATACAACACAAATAAAAGCAAATTTGATCACATGCACAAGTATATAACGATCACATAAGTATAAAGTACACAAATTGTAGTTGTGTTGTTGAAGGAAATAGCATATTTAGATATATAAAATTAGTCAAATGTATACAAAACTCATGGAATATGAAATCCATGACATTAAATGTTCCAAACAAATATGAAATATCAAAACAATAACTACAAGTCTATGGCTCAAAGGAGTTTGCATCCTTCCTACGAAGGCATCTAAGGTCGGTCCTAGATGATGTAGCAACTACAACCATAGTCTCTGCTTGTGACTCCATGCCACCCTCACCAACATTAGTTGTGTATGTATTTGCTCATGCTTTAGCCTCCTCCTCTGCCATGGCTATAGGCTCAGCCTCCCTATTTGCCCAGTCAACCCAATCAAGGTCCTCGTCACTAACACAAGTATACATCGATCATATAAGTATAAACACAAATTGTAGTTGAGTTGCCCAAGGAAATAGCACACTTAGATATATAGTCAAAAACTCAAATGTATAAAAAAATCATCGAATATGAAATCCATGACATCAAATGTTCCAAACAAATATGAAATATCAAAAGATTCAAAACAATAACTAGAAGTCTATGGCTCAAAGGAGCTTGCATCCTTCCTACGAATGTGTCTAAGATAGGCCATAGATGATGCAATAGCCATAATATCAAGTATTAGGGAAATTGCCCTAATGGGGTTGAGAGGCAGTGCCCTTTGTGGGGGTGTAGGCGTAGTGCCTCTAGTGGGGTCGAGGGGCATCGCCCCTCACGGGAGCACCCCCAGCAAGGCCAAAGGCAATTCCCATTGCGGGGGTCTAGGGGCAGCGCCCCTTGCAGGGATCTGGGGGCAACTCCCCCAGTGGGGTTAAAGGGTAGCGCCCCTTGCAAGGGTCTGGGGGCAGCGCCCGTAGTGGGGTCAAGGGATAACGCCCCTTGCGGGGGTCGAGGGGCATTGCCCCTTGCGGGGTCCTAGGGCAACGCTCTAGGCGCACTCCCTGTTGCAATATAGGGCAGGGTTGATGGGCGGAGCCCCCGCCACCAAGCCCAATTTAAGACCTCCAAAACCATACAAACCTTCATGGCATACATCATTTTGCATTCACAATAAGTAAGAAAAATACAAGTTTTAACTTTAAATTTCAAGTAATTTTTTGTACTTTTCAAACCCTCCCTGTTGTCGAGTTCTGCTAACAAGACTCTGCTGGACTCGGCAAGTCTGAGCCCCAAGGACTCAGCTAGGGTGACTCGACTCGAGACTCGCCGAGTCTTGGCAAGTCCTGGCGAGTCTCGTTACAATGGTTTATAGTTTATAGACTTATAGTTTAAACTTTATACTGCTGTTATACTCTTTATCTATGCACATATTGTCATATTGATGTTGTTGCACATATTTGATATTTCAAATTGCTCTCTCTTTCTATATATATAATATATTTTTAAAAATTCATATATCGCCATCCCCAAAAATCGGCCCTTGGACTGTCGTCCCCGAAACGCGTCCCCTACCATCCCCCCGTCCCCATCCCCGAAACTCCGTGGAACATAGGCTTTTTTGCCAAGTTTTTGCTAGATCATGAGTTTCATTCAAAATCTTGGCAGGCCAAATCTAAGTTTTTCAACTATGGTAAGGATAAAGGAAGAGGCATGTGCAAGTTGAGCATGAGAAAAAAGAAGCGATGGAAGAACATCCAAGCTAGACATTAAAGATAAGAGACTAAAAAAGGTAAGAAAGAGAAGAAGATTGAGGCCGAGTAATTGGAGAGAGAGAAAACAAACTACGGTTTAATCCCTGTTTGTATAACTTGTAATCAAAGTAAATAAATTGAATTTTGTATTTCCAGCTTGAATAATAAAGAAAAATTGTGTTAGTGATGTTCCAAATATCAAGTATGAGATCTATCTGTGGAAGGTCATGACTCTCTTACATATGGTTTGATACTTGTTGAGTCTGACTCATTGTGTTGCTTGCTTACTTGTGTTAAGCTGCAAGTTGTTGGTTTGTGGGAGGCGAACAAGGTCACCTACAACAACTAAATCGGTTGTGTCTGTGTTGTTGCATGTGGGTCGATGCATTGCTCCAAGTCTACCTTCATCAAAGGTAAATGATCTTGCTTCTACATTGTGTGAGTTTTGTGAGAAGCTGGTTGGTGGAACTCCTATTAGGTCAAGTCTTCCACTTCAGTGATGTGTCATATGGTATCAAAGCAGTATATAGCTCTGGAGTTAGTTGAGTGCGTTGAGTGTCCAACAACTCAGAGTGTTCGGTAAGTGTATGGACGTCGTCCACTAAGTGGATAGTGGATAAAGGAGTCTATAAAGTATACATCTTCCAATTCATTATTGGGTAGAGGGCAAGTGATGCAGGAGCATCCGAGTACAAGCATAATCCACATCAACCAAAAACATGTTTCATCTTGGGTTGACATTTTGGTTTTGGCATTTGTTTTGGTGTGCAATTCCATTTCGGTTTCAGTAGTCGATCTGACGGAGTTTGATCAACATTATTGTCATTAATTGACAAAATGTCATGAATCGATATATGTTTTGATCTGCAATTGAAGCTCAATGATAGTTGAAATAACTTTCATCTTGTTCCCAGAAGTCGACTATGGCAATTGAGTCAAACATCCATGCATCTTGTTTATTTATTGATTCCTCCATGTATTTAAATGACAATTTGATTTCCGATTGGGATGTTTGATCTAGCAAAATTAAAAGAGGAAAATATTATTAATAAGAAGTTGAAAGGGTCGACTATGCAATGAAGAGTTGTAATGTCCCCATTTTTGTGAGCATCAATTTTCAAAGGGATTGGCCTATTTCCTAACCCTCATAGGCTAATGAAGTTGTTCAAAGGGTCTTGTTTGGCAAATATCAGAGTAGTTTCTTCTCCAGAGCTTTGGGTGGTTTAGGTTTGGCCTTCATTTGGTGATTCAGGACTTACTATTTATAGTAAGTCATCAAGTCATGAGAGTCCAGTGTTTCTATTTATAGCAAGGCACCTAGACATGTGGCGAGTTCAGCGTTGATCCCAATTTCAGTTGGTCGAGCGAAATAAGGAATAATGTGCAAGTTATACTATTTAATTATTTTTAAAGGTGACTTTAATAATAATTAATCATTAAAAAGCATATTATAAAGTTATAACTTTATGTCTAAAGGGGACCATTTAATGATTCAAAGTACATGGGCGCCTTCTTTGAGGAATTATTTTATAAAGTGCACATTAATATTATTTAAAATGATTAAAAAGGAGGCTTCTTGAGGATCAACCTCTTCTTGAGAAATTATAAAAGAGGATCAACCACAGCTATTGATTCATCCAGGATTTGATATTTGTCTTATGTTTTCTCTTTGGCGTTTGGAGAAAGGATCGCACGGGTTTCTACATTTCCAACGCATATCGGCATTGAAGAGCATAGCTTCTTCATTGTAATAGTATTCTAAGGTTGTGAAACTATCAGCTGAAGATGCTTAACTATTGGCTTCATCCAGAGGTCAAGTTTGTGCAGATTTGATAAGTATTTTTCAAGGGTTTTAGGGAATAATCATTTGCAAATCAAAAGTTGATATTCGGGTATGATCTATCTTATTGTAAATTCAAAGCAATAAATAAAAAGTTGATCATTTGATATTTAAGTTTCCAGCATTGCTCTCTTTGCATTTCCTTCGCAATTTTATGCATTTCTTGGTAAATATTATGAAAACTACAAAACACAAAAATTAGATTAGCAGTTGCAAAGAATTTTAGTTTGGGGGAGAACTAGGGTTCTTACAATGGTATCAGAGCTGATATCCTGCCATCATGTGTTGGTTTTCGGAAAGAGAATTCTCAAAATTTAGGGTTTGGAGAAATTTTAAGAGTTTATACAAAAAAATAATCAAGAATTCACAGTCTGGATGGAAATACAAATTTCTGCAAAATAGAAGTGGTGTTGAAGTGTATTAATGAATTAATTTATTAAAGGGTCTGAAAAAGACAAACGTTGGAAGCTTTGGGCTCTAGCGCATAAGGAAAAGACAAGATATTACATTGCAGATAAGACAAACTTCAGGTGAATTTGCACCATGCGTAATAAGACAAATTCCAGAAATAAGACAATCTGGGGGGTCACTAATCAAATAAGTGGTCGATAAAAGTTTATAAGGGAGGTGATTTAATTCAATATGATACCTTCCATCCCCTGAAGACAAAATCATGGTATTAGATTCAATTAAATTTATTAAAAGATATCACGACATAGACAAGCATTAAAATCGTTGATGCTAAAAAGGAATCACATTTGTAAAGGTTGATATCTGGCGCCACTAGAAACAAACACAAGTAAGAGGAGATCGCTGTCTAAAGGAAGAGATCATATGCTTGAAATTTTATCCTGCCGTAAAAAGACAAAGGAGAGGCCTTCCGTCAACAGATAGAGTTAATCGGGAGTTGCTCGAGTCTAACGACAAAAGACGCCAGGTTATAGGCAGCCACTAAAGACAAAACGAGGTTGGAAATAGCCTCACGTCTCTCTCTTGGAGTCATCGGGTCCTGCTTATTGACTGAAGGTGGTGCTTCTTGCTAGAACGACATAAAGACAGCTATTTCAGATTGCCAGTCAATGACCAATCCATATTTGAAAGGCGTATGAGACAAATTGGCATCGGGAGTTGCTTGGCATTGGGAATCAGTAAGGACAAATAGACGCTGAGATTGGATATAAAATTAGGGGAAATGCAGTAGCTGAAGGTTGAAAATCAATCATCTAAGCAAATTGACAAGACCAAGACGATGGATATTTAAACTCAGGTATGTTGTGCACATTTCTTGCACCGTATGAGGAAATTTATGACTTAAGATTATTGTGATGCTCTACTTTGATCAAGAAGTCTTGTTGAGAATTATACAGTCTGTTCATGTGAGTGCATACAATGAGTCTGTATATGAACATATTTGATATGTTATTCTTCATATATTCATCTTTGAAATATCTGAAAGCAAATTGTGAAGCAGACTCTTTATAACAAGTGGACAATGGCAACAAGTCTAAGGTTTATATGTTAGTTGAATGCCAATGCTACAAAGTGTTTGATGAAATGACTATGGTCTATAACAGCAAGTGTGCATAAAATAATTATCATTGCATTGAAGTCAAGCATAGATTGTAGTTATATTTCAATTTCAGTTGTGTTGCAGGGTTCGTACCCACAGGCCTCGAACCCAGTTCGGGTACAAACCTAGTACAGGTTCGCCTGTGGGTACGTGTTGGGTACGCACAGGATGTGTGCCCGGGCACGCATCCTGTACGTACCCAGCGCAAACCTAGCCCAATGGTGTGCGGAACCGGGGGTACCAACCACATACCTGGGGGTACCAGCCACGTACCCGGGCGTACCTGGGAGAACCCACAGCCCAGCACTTAAAAAGTGGGCCCAAAGTCAAATAAAAAACATTTTTTTATTATTATTTTGCCTCTTAACCCTAAAATGACCCAATATGAGGCCTTTCAACAATAAAACATTTCATTTTTACCTCTCATTTTGCTCTCACCATATTTTTTCTCCATCTTAGCATTTTGAAGGGAGGTGATTGTATTCGAAGGAGATCGATTGTGGAGTGGCAAATAGCTTCTACAAAGGAGATTTAAGTGTTTAAGGTATGCATTTAAACCCTATTCTTTAATCTTTTGATGAATTTTTTTAAGTTTCTTAGTTTTTGATGGATTTTTTCAAGTTTGTGAAGAAGTTTTTCAAGTATTTTTTTTTTTTTTTTCATTTTTTTTATAGATTGCAACAATGGCCAATAGTCAAAGTTCAGTGGGTGGGGTGGGAAGCCAAAGGTTCAAAATTGATAAAGGATCTCCTTTATGGAGTCATACCACAAGAATTTCACAAATTCCTAGAGGTGGGGGGGGTTTGTTTGGAAGTGTAATTTTTGCAATACACAATATAATAGCTCCTATTACCGAGTGAAACTTCATTTTATGGGCCCTAGTGGTAAAGGGATTAATATGTGTGAGGGCCCAGATAAGAAGGGGTTGTCTGCTGTACAAATAGCAACATTTATAAAAGAACAAGAAGATGCTAACAAATTGGTTGCAAGAGGAAAACAAAGTAGTTATAGTTCCGGAAAGAAAAAAACAACATTACCCACTCAGACAGTTAGGCCCTATCCCTTCTTGTCTATACCCTCTACGGAAGAAGAAGATGAAGAACCACAAACCACCACCCGCAAGAGAGGTCCATTAGAGAAGGCATTTAAAAAGGAGGCAAGAGATACTGCTGAAGAAAAAATTGCACGTTGCCTCTATGCCAATGGTCTTCCATTCAACTCGGTGAGATCACCATATTGGCGGGGCATGGTGTCAGCAATAAATAGTGCACCTCCTGGTTTCACAAGTCCTGGGTATGAAAAGGTGCATATCACCTTACTGCAAAAAGAGAAGAAATCTATAGAGGCCAAACTAAAACCAATTAGAGATTCTTGGGTTGAAACAGGTGGATCTATTGTTTCCGATGGATGGAAAGATTGCAAAAACCGTCCATTAATTAATGTTATTGCAGTGTCCCCCAAGGGGGCAATGTTTTTGAGGGCGGTTGACTGTGAAGGGGAATTGAAAGATGCAAAGTTCATTTCCAAGATTCTCATTGACTCCATAGAGACGGTGGTTAGTGAAAATGGTGTCCAAGTAATTACGGACAATGCAAAAGTTTGCAGGGTTGCAGGTGCTTTGGTAGAGGCTAGATATGAGAAAATCTTTTGGACACCATGCACCGTACACTCCCTCAATTTGGTGATGCAAGCAATTGGCAACCAAATAGAGTGGGTGAAAGAAATATACCAGGAGTCTGAGGAGATCCAAATGTTTGTGACAAACCACCATATGTCACAAGCAATTTTCAGAACTTTTTCAAGATTGGAATTGTTGAAGGTAAATTTAATTTATTTAGTTTCATTTATGTCATGTTTTATAGAATTGAATATAATAATTTTTTGCATTATTTACATATTTTAAATGTGTTATTAACTTACTATTAACATGTTCTTAGGTTGTCGAGACCCGGTTTGCATCTCACACAATTGTTCTGAGATGACTTGTGAAGGTGAAAGATGCATTGAGTCAAATGGTTATTAGCAACCAATGAGGTGCATGGAAGCAATCAAATTCAGAGAGGACCCAAATGTAATGTCCCCAATTTTGCGAGCATCAGAGTTCGGTGGATTTAGCCTATTCTTAGCCCTCGTAGGCTAATATGTATGGTTAGAGGATCTCCTTTGGAGCTTGGCTTGGCTTCGGATTGTCAGAACTTACCAGTTGGCTTTCGTTCGGGGTCTTTCAGACATCATTTGCCTGACTTGCTATTTTTAGTAAGTTAGGTCATTCAGCGGAGCACCCCTGCGATTTTTAGCAGTATGGTTTGGTCATGAGCAGAGTCAATCACTTATTCTTCAGCTTCAGACGGTTCGTTAATTGGACATAAATTGAGAAAGATATTAATATTTTAATTGTCAAATTAAATATTAATTATTGAAGCTTATAATATAAAGTTATAATATTATTTAATATTATAACTTAAGTGATTTCTTGAAGGGTTTGACCAACATTGAAGGGGGCCACTTTTTAATTATAATTTATAATTAAAAGTGTGTTCGAGACTTTGGAAATATTAAAAGATAAAATTCAATTTTATTTAAATGATGCCTTTTTGAGAAAAGTTGACCCTCTTGAGAATATAAGTATTTTTCATTGTGAAGAAAGTTCATTATGTTATGAAATGAATTTTTGATCAAGTTTTCTTCAGAGAACGAAGCCAAGGGTTTCAGTTGTCTTTTTGACATTGGAGAACGAGCCATCTTCAGTGTTGCAGTTCAGAGGCTGTGAAATACCAGCTGATCTATTGCTTTTAGAGAGATATCTTCATCCAGAAGTTATCACAGAGCTTCACAGACAATAATATATTCAGGGTTTCCAGTGTGGGATTCATCCAACAGATAGTCTTCAATTAATGCGCCTATTTCCGGAGATCTGGACACTCCTTTCAAGGGTTTTACAATCTGCTGCAAATACCAGGTTTTTATATCAATAATATTGTTGCTTTTTAAGTTGCATGTCATCAAATCTTATTTGTAATCGTTCTAGAAGATTAATAAATAGTCTGGCATCAGGAGATTCAGTAGATTCTATCATTTTCAGAGTTGTATTATTTTATTTAAATTTATGTGCAATTTCTCTCAAAATCGCACTTCAAAGGTTTATTCAATAAAAACGTTCAAAAATTAGCAAAACAGACAGTTTCAGAAAAACAGGGAGAACAGGGGTTTTTACAGTGGTATCAGAGCGGTTTCCTGCCATCCTGTGTGGGTTTTTGAAAAGAGAATTTCATACTCCCAGGGTTTAAAATTTCTAAAAGATTATCTGAAAAATTACAGACATTGATCAGGGTTTCAAGCTATCAAGTTTACTAATCAGATCATTTCAGAGTTTGTTGGCAATATCAAATATTGCAGAAATAATGTTTATTGAGCCTGGGGGAGTCTGCGTATCATTTTTGGGGGAATATTATAACATTTTATAAGGGTCGATATCTCTAATATTTCCCCTCGCAGTTTTCCTATTGAATGTGGTGATTTTATTTGGTAGCCGATTATTACAAGATAAATTTTTAAGAAGCTGCCGATGTCTACCAGAGCCGTTCCAGTTTATTAAAGCAAGGCAAACATCAAATTTTCTTAATTCATCGGGTCCTGCTTGCTTTTCAGCTTCCAATTAACCGCCAAAAACAAATCGCTTTGTAAAGAAATCGAAGAATGAAGGAGTATTGAAGTGGACGCAAGGCAAGTCACAGTTTTAACATAAAAGTCAAGCATTGTCACGTCGCTGCTTAATTTCTAGATGAGCGCCGATTTCAAGACTGAAACTTCAGGGAGATCACGGGAGTCACGATTGAAGGAGCCGGAAGCTGTTTAAATTATCAGGGCAGAAAGGACAAACGGAGCCTTTGTTTTGAATGACGTGAATAGCCCAAACGAAAATTGTTATCGAGAGTCTTTGTTTGACACCAAAAAGACAAAGGAGCCACTTCAGGGTCAAAGTGCGATTGGAGAATCAAACAAAAGGAAATAAAAATAAATAAATAAAAAATCGGGAGCTGCTTCTTACAACAGCAGACAAAAGAATAAGTCGGGAGAGTGACGCAAATTTTGAAGGTGACGCAAATTTTGAAGGAGTCCATATTAAGTTTAATATCGATAAAGTATTTGAAGGTATTATATTTGATATCTGGAGCGGGACAAAATTCCGCCCCCTATACGAGAGTCAGGTAAAGCAGAGGAAGACGTCATTATTGGAGGGCCGTTTAATTTATATGAAATCGGTGAAAGTGCTTCATGTAGGGAGCCGTATAAATAATTTTGAAGAGGCTCGATAGAGACAAGTTTATCAAGAGATGTCGTTAGGAAAAAGTCAAAGCAAGAGACATCGATCTGACAGGAGAACAAGACAAGCAATGGGAAAAGGAAAATTCGATCCATTCTAAGGAGGACGATATTAGGTGTTAGGCATTATTCCTCTTTATTGGGAGGTGCTTGCTAGAGGATATCGTCATAGTGACATTCAACATTAATGAACGGTTTACTCTAGCGTATATGCTTTGCTGGAGATTAACTTTAAATAAGACAGAAGGTAAATACCATGCACTTAGCATTTCGTCTTTGGAGGAGGTAGCACTTGGCTTGCATCTGGACGTCATCACTCAGAAGGAAGTTGGATCAGTTGACTATGGCAGATTTTGATCCTAATCCCTGCTTTATTTCTTATCAGATTCAGTTTTATATGTTATAATTATTGCATCTCAGTAGACATTGATATTATAAACCAAGTTTGGCAATCAACTTGCAATCAGCTATATAAGATCTCTAGCAATATTATACGAAGGTGTTTTGCAATTAAAGAATTTGACACTTGTTTGACTACTGTAGCAACTCAATCGCATCAGTCCAATATTATGCTAAGCGTTTGACAAAATTTCCTTGAGTGTTGTAGCTATGCATTTATTTTAGTTCAATCATCATACTGCACTTGGAAATCCAAGAAAATCAGTATTGCGCTTAGTATTGCTCTTTAGAAGCCTATAGCAATTTCATTCTCATCTCATACATTGAGGAATACAATAAGGATTCAGCTACAGCAGTTAAATGGTCTTGAAGCAAACTGTTTGACAAAACATCAAAGAGCACGAAAGTGAGAAATTTAGCCCAATTTTGGCAAGGCTTTTCACAGTGAAAAGTCAAAAGGTTACTTTCATCACATTCATCCGGTGGGAAAATTAGCAGTTGCACAAGTCAGTTTGAACAGCGAAAATGGGCGTCATGACAACATTGTCCAGCAATAAACAAGCATTGAAAGAACTTGAACAATCCCAATACAAGTTCAGTCGATAGTTGCTACGTTTAGAGCAGATGCTTTCAAAGTTGGGACAGTCTAAAGGATCTATTTCACTTCCTACCAGCAAAGTTCCAACACCACAAAACAGAGAAGAGGTAGTGATTAGCATGTTTGAGGAATATAACACTCTTCCTCAACGTGTTAAGAAGAACTGTTCATTCAAGAGTTACATGGATTTGCACCCGAGTCTTTTCCACAAAACTGAGCAAGGAAGGAGTATCACACTATAGCCCATGAATTGTTTACACACGAATTGGATAGAGGATCTTCACATGTGATTGATATAATCCTTCATGAGAATGATGTGGTGTCTTCAAGTTCCGATGAGGTGTGCAGACATTTATATGATGAATTTGATAGACATGCTGATTTGATTCAAGAAGACACTAGAATAGCTTTGGTTAATGATTTATCTACATCATCCTTGCAAGAGGTGACTCAAGAAGTTTCTACTATAGAGGCTACTTCTGATTGTCATAGCAGCAATGATGAAACTTTGCATGAGACAACAGTGTTTTCACGTGTGCAAAATGATCCTATTGAATTGTCATATGAAAGTACTCAGGAATTGGGTACTAGTGATGCATTGTATGTTGGGGATTCATGTCATGGTGAGTCTGATTTTCCAGATCAGACCTTTGAAAACAAGCTAGAAGATTCATTTGTTGATATGGAATCCCAGGATCGTGCTTTGGATGGGCATGCAGTTACCTTGGCGGTGGAAGTGTGTGAAGATACTGTCATACCAGCAACTTCTACCTTGTCAGTTGAGCCATCCTTTGAGGTACAAAGCAGCAGTACCTTAGATGTTGAGGTGTGCATGGATGAAAGCACAAATGATGCTGCTTATCATGTAGTGAGTGATGATGACTCAGCCTCTTATCATAGTGCATATTGTGAACCGGAAAACTTGTACGGGGGTCATAAGCTACAGAGTCCTCATCATTTGGTTGGGCAACTAAAGGTGAATGACAATATGATTGCCACAACCATTGAGCATTTTGATGTTGCTCGTCAGATGTTGGCTACCTATGGTTGGAGTACTTCCTTGACAGATGAGCACGGTAATAGTGGTTTTTCCCTTGCAGAGATACATGCACTTCGAGAAGCAATTGGAATGATGAAACAAAATTACCTAAAACTACTTGCAGATAGGGACTTTCTTCTCGAGTGGGATTGTATTTGTTATGATGCACTAAAGAGGAAGGAGGAGCAGGTCGATGAGCTCACTCATGAGCTTGAGGTGACTATGGACTCATTGAAGAGCAGTCAATTGGCCCTTCAAGAGTCACAGTCACGGTTGGAGGAGCTTACCGTGGAGTTGAGTTTGGCACAGTCTCCACCAGCTGCAGATACAGTACAGTTATATACAGAGGCAGTTGATGAGGATCTTATATCCACGGGTTGTAGTGAGGATGTGGTTACATCTATCACAGACATTGGTATAGTTAATTCAGATGGGATGAGTGTTTTAGTTGAGAGCTCTTGTGATGAGATAGTTGATTTTTCCGAGAGTTGTGTGACAGATCACGTCACTACTCCATCATCGTCACAGGAGATATGTAGGGCATCATCCAATATGGAGATTTGTACTTATGCTGATTTGTTTCCCCAGGACTATGATGGTCAGCCATTAACAGAGGTGGGAGCATTTTATCTTGATTGCATAGTGAGGAGTGTTCATCACTTCTCCTTTAGTCCACACACAGAGGATTTGATGATCCATCAGTGTGGTTTGGCTCCTGAGTTATACCATCTGTTGTGGGATGGATATTCACCATCTTCAGAAGATGGGATTAGCAGCTGCAAGCGCCAGACTCAACGGTTTGTGGGGGATTACTTGCAGGGACAGCTGTCAGTTTTATATCATGCTGATATGTATCTAACAGGGTTTGCTACTTGTTGTGACCTTTTCACACATCGCCCCATTGCAAATGGGGACCCTTCGTTTTTTTTTTTGCTTTTTGGGTTTTGCCTTGGCGTCGCAACTGCTTATCACCAGTCTTTTGCAATGAGGAGTTTGAGTTTTGAACGGTCACCCGAGTCAGTTGGAGAAATTGAGCCTAGAACACTGTATAGATGTCGCCATAGCGCTTAGAAGGCCTGGGAGACGAAGATCGACTGTCGTTTCAGTCAAATCCGACACCTCCTAGTTTTTAGGGTTTTCACCCCGGGCCCCCTTTTTTTTAGGACCTACTTTTTTGGCACTTTTGGGCAATTCTGGGATCCCTATTTTTTAGGGTCTATTTTTGGAAAGTTGCTATTTTTGGGAAATTTCTATTTTTAGAAAGTTTCTATTTTTAGAAGGGTCCTGTTGTGACCTAACTCACACCTCGCCCCATTGCAAATGGGGACCCTTGACGTTTGCCTTTTAGGGTTTTGCTTTCGCGCGCCTCGTTTTGTCTACTCTCTGTTTGGGGGTTTCAAGTTTGCATTTTGAACGGTCACCCGAGTCGAGTCAGTGAATTTTAGTCTGGATCAATGTACAAACGTCACCATTGTGCTTAGAAGGCCTGGGAGACGAAGATCGACTGTCGTTTCGGTCGATTCTGACACTTCCAAATTTTTAGGGTTTCTCACCCCGGGCCCCTATTTTTTAGGACCTACTTTTTTGGCACTTTTGGGCAATTCTGGGATCCCTATTTTTTAGGGTCTATTTTTGGAAAGTTGCTATTTTTGGAAAATTTCTATTTTTAGAAAGTTTCTATTTTTAGAAGGGCCACGAGTTTCAAAAACGCACTCAGAAGTTCGAAACGAGCAACGAAACTCTCAGAAAATCGATTCAAAGTTTTTTCAAAAATCTGGAAAATCACAAAAAAAGGTTCAAAAATCTGGAAAATTCGTTCAAAATGGTGAGAAATTCTGGAAAATCACAGGGAAATCTGGTGAAGAGCATCGAAAATGGTGAATGAGATGGTGAATTTGTCAATAAATTGGTGAAGTTCATGAAATTCGTCAAGAAAATCTGGAAATTTGTGAAGAAATCTGAACAGTTCATGGAAAATCTGAGCACAATCATGGAGAAAATGAGATATACACCTTCAGCCTTAGTCAAATCTGAGTAATGGCCAAGCAAACTATGGATTCCGCCTTCAGCCAAGCAATCAATGGCATAAAAAAATTGATCAAGGGCATGAAAATCTGGGCAATGGCAATGAAACCTGTCAAGTCCGCCTCTGTCAAAGATGTCAATGGCATAAAATCTGGGCAATGGCAATAAAATCTGTCAAGTCCGCCCCAGCCATGGTCAACCACTAGCTGAAGTCCGCTTTGAAATCTGAGCAATGGCAACAAAATCAAGCAAGTCCGCCCTTGGAAATGGCATAAAAATCTGTCCAATGGTGAACCAAAGGTTGAAGTCCGCCCATGACAAAGGTCTAATGGCAAACAGATGGGGCAAGTCCGCCCATGAAGAATGAAGGAAATGTCTAAGAAAATCTGGCAATGGTCAGGTCCAAGCTGAAGTCCGCCCTCAAGATAACTGTCTAATGGCAATAAAAACAGGGAAGTCCGCCTTAAGTTTTGGACAATGGCCAAGGATTTGATAAAGTCCGCCCTAGTCAAAAGGTCAAGTGGCAATAAAAACTATGAAGTCCGCCATGTGTATGGCCAACTCTTAAGCAAAGTCCGCCCTCCAACCAAGGCAAATGGCGAACAAAGAAGCAAAGTCCGCCTAAGGTAGTTTCAAGTTGGCAAAGGAAAGCATAAAGTCCGCCCTCCAAAATGGCAAGAAAGAGTATGAAGTCCGCCCAAGGCAAAAATGAGATAAAATTGGCTAAGGCATGGACAAAGACAAGTTAAAGTGGCCAGAGACAAGCTAAAGTCCGCCTTAGGGAAGAAGAAAATGCCTAAAGCAAAGAGTTAGATGGCAAACAAAGAAGGAAGGTCCGCCCTAAGCAAAGTTAAAATGGCCAAAGAACCAACAAAGTCCGCCCTAGCAAAGAAGTAAAGTGGCAACAAAATGTGTGAAGTCCGCCTAAGATGAAAGGAAAGAAAAATGGCTAAGGCATGGCCAAGGGAAAGTGAATGGCAAAGAAAATGTCAAAGTCCGCCATGTATTAAGAGTATAAAAAATTGAAATTTGCCTAAGTCCAAGCCTTTGGAAAGCTAAAATATACCTGGCACTTGAAGATTCGCCCAAGAGAACATAAAAAAAAATCTTCGCCATGGCTAGGAAATTTAAGCAAATGGACAAAATAAAATTGGATTTGTCAAGGAAAATTTGTGAAAAAGCAAGTTATGGATGAAAAATATCGGACGTGGCGAAAGAATTTTGGACAAAAGACAAGACATGGCTAGGAAATTATTGGACATGGCTAGGAAATTATTGGACGTGGCTAGGAGAATATCAGACGAGAAATATTTTTTGGCCAAATAAAATTGGACATGGCCAAATATTTTTGAGAAATGATCAAAAAATCATGGACAAATAAATTGGATAATCAAGATTATGGCGAGAAAATTTGGAAAAATGGAAAATTTGCCTAAGGCATTGACAATGAAATTTTCGAAAATCGAACGGGTTGGAATGGACACATAAAATAATTATTTTAATTATTTTAATCTTTTATTTTCCAACACCAAAAAGGAGATAAGTCATGAAAATTTCGAAATTGGAAAGTGAGAAAAAGAGTTTTGTTGGACTGAGAATTAAATTAGAAACTTTCCCGGACGAAGTTGTTAAGGATAAAACTTGCCATCTTGAAACAAAGTGCAAGAATGAGTTCGGACTTGATTCAAAGGAAACTTTGCAAATATGCTAAAATGATCGACCCTCTCACTTCTATAAGTGATTTCGTTTTTCATTTGTGCAATCACTCAATTTTGAGAAGGAAAGTTGTGAGAGGAAAAGTGTTTAAGGCAAAAGGTTGAAAGATTTTGCAGCGAAGTGAAAGAAATATTATGTTATCAGCTTGCATTGCAATCGTGATCACGTCTCCAAGAAGTCACAAGGCAGATTTGTTTGTCCATTTCATGTTAACATGAAGCTTCACCATTTATTTATTTTTCCAGCTTGTTATTTTTCACGAAATCTAATTTGATTACCAGCTGGAATGTTTGTTCAAACTGATTTTAATGTCGAATTCTTATTATCTCTGTCTTCCTTTTTCTTGCAGATCTACTTTTCGAAGCATTCAGGATGAAGTTCGCAAGCAAAGGTGTTCAAACTCAATCAAAGATCAAGTCCAAGTGGGAGCACATTCTAGACACCGATCTTGGCCACGTTGATCTTGAAGACTTCCGAAAGAGAATGTACGGGACTGACGGACGCTTGCCAACACCAATCGCCATGAGGATGATACGAAACGGAATCGTCCATGCAGCTGGTTTTCCACCAGCAAAAGAATGTCTTGAGTTGATGGCATAGTGTGCACTACATTACAACGCACAAGACAAACAGATAGAAGCTCCTGACGGAAGAGTCCTTGCTTACTTGTCTGAGCCGGCAATCCAGGAGACTTTTGGCATTCCAGTGTACAACCGAACATCCTATCGCACCAAGCAAGATGCACTCAAACTTTACCAAAGTCAGAAAGATCTATGTGCATCCAACATAAACAAGAATTGGTTATTAAAACCAAAGCCTACTGCAAGCAAAATGCCAAAAAAGTTGATCAGAACCCACTTCAAAGAAGAATATGGTGATATCGTTCTGCTACTTAACAGAATGGTAGGCAGTGCCCACGGTGCTCCGTTCGAAGAATGGATGTACTATTTTATTGACGAAATAATCACTGGAGTCAAAATGTTCAATTGGTCCAGGATGATTAGTGACAGCTTGCACGAACAGTTGGTCAACTTTGAGCAGACCAAGATTTTCCACATGAGCTCCTACATTGTATATTCACTTGCAAGATACTATAAGTATCCCGGCTTGACATGCAAGGGCGTGGTCGGCAATGGCGAGGGGAAATTCAAAGTCTACGACTGCTATCCACAGCTGCAGCTGAAAGAGAAGTCCCACTTCCGGCGAGCTCACGATGCATTTTTGATGTATATCACTCGGCTTCTTCAAGGCGGAACACACCAAAGACTCTCGCATGAAGCCAAAAGCCTGATCAGTCGGTATGGATTCTGGTTCATCCAATATCCAAAGTTCAACTACATCAGAATCCAAGGATTTTCCGGAAATCCTTATAGGCTGCCTGTCTATCCGACTAACAGGATGGTATTGTTGGAAGTGCTAAGACAGTTAGAAACGTATCAGAACATCCAAAGGCCTAAGCAGAAAGCTGCCGTCACCTTTCCCTTTTTCATCGGCAACATGGAGGAGTCATGCCCGACAGCACAAGTAGCAGAGGTTGCTCGATTGGAGATTCAACAGTATCCATTCATATCATATAAAGCCAGGAGCAACTTCGATCCGCTTCATCACATCAAGATTGTGGACGGAGAAAGATACAAGCATCGGGTTGACCTAGAAGACTTTTGGGCCAACACAGCCGATGAATACGATGTAAGAAGAAGATTATGGTCAAGGTTGCCATTAAGCATGATAAGGGCGACAGAGCTCTTCAAAATACCGGACCAACTGCAAGATGATGGGATATATGTGTAGCCAGGCTTCAAGGAAAATGAGCCGCTTCCACCTATGAAATGGTTCGAACCTGAGATGGGTGATCTAGCCACCTTGATGCGCCCTGTTTTCAAATACTCCCAGTGGTGGATAGATCGTCAAGTAGAAGTGTTAAAACAGAGAAAGGTGCAATTTACCTATGAGTTGATGGGAGACACTGAGTCATGTTCTTCAAACGCCGGTGCATCTCAGGCAGGTGGACAAGCAGATGCTGCCAACTCCAAGAAGAGGAAGGAAGCCAATAAATCTGCAATTCAAGACAAAGGTAAAGAGATAGATGAGGGCCCTTCACGGAAGAAACATAAGTCTAAACCCCTCCAGTCGGCTACTTCCCGGAACATAGAGGAGATGCTTGCCTTAGATAGAGAATCCTTGGAAAATGCCATGATCCCGTCTCCAGTTGAAAATGTAGAGCCAATTCAAATAGAAGATGATGATCAACCCTCTCCAGCAAGCACAGAGATTTTGGAATCGGGTAACGACACAGACATCGAGGATGGAGAATTTGAGGAAGGAATGATTTCCGCCCTCAAAGGCATTCAAGAGGACCCATCCGTCCAGGAGATCCATGATATGCCGTTAGTCCACGAAATTCAAAGTATGCCGGAAATTCAGGAAGAGCATGAAATGCAGGACATGCAGGACGTCCAAAATCAAGAGGACATGATTGAACAGCCAACAGTACCAGAGTGGCTGAGGGAAAGATTGAAAAGAAAAGCGCCAGTGGAGGTCCCGGAGGAGGACAATGACACAGATTTTCTGGCCAGATTAGAGCAAACCGCCCCAAGGAAGAAGGCCAAGAAGTTCTCAACCATTCAGAGGGATGAAGCTGGAAATCGCACGGTGCAAATTGCAGTGCCTACGGCCGACAAGTTTCAAGACGAGATTGCGCCTGAGGAATATGCTATCACAACTGTCGACATGGGTCCAACATCAAAAGGGCAGGAAGTCGAAGACTTGGATAATTCCGTGGCCACCATCAAGGCCAGATTAGAAAAAGAAGTTGCCAAGAAAAAGGAGTACAAGAAAGAAATTCAACGTCTAAAAGACTACATCCAGCACCTGACCAAGCCACTAAACGAAGGTGAACAAGTGGCGCCTTTACCTCCAACTGCTTCACAGGAACCAGATGCTAATTTTGAAGAAGAGTTGACAACAGCGAGGGAGGCTAAAGATTGGATGGTTGCAAGGAAAAAAGAGGCGTTGGTGTTCGCAAGAAAGTTGGCGCAAGTAAATGAACAGGCTTCCTTCATGCTTTCACGAGTTGCAGATCTTGCAGAGTCATGGAGCAGTCTCGAGGATATTCAGAGCAGGATCATCCCATGCATCCGGGAACTGAAGGGCATTTCAAAGCAAAGATTGATCGAAGACAAAGTTATCGAGGCTGGAGCAGCTTATGACTTCAACGGATGGTACTATGCCTTAATCTCAAGGAAAGGAGTCCTCGAAAAGGTGAAGCAGGATGGTGGTAGAATTGAAGAACAAGTAAAAGAAATTCAAAGTAAAATCTATGAGATGGCTGCAGATATGCTAGACAAGGAGATTGTCCGAAGGAAGCACTTGCGGTCAAGGATTCTGAAGGAGCAAATACAGAAAGTTTTCTCCACCACCGGGCCAATTATGAAGGAAGGCTTCACCAAAGTGTTTGAATTCATGGCCATCAGAAGCTCCTTCTTGTTGCAAGAGCCAATATGGGCGAATGTGTTTGCAGAGTGTGCCGGGAACTTGGATTTGCTGGAGTACAACATTAGCGTGCTGCCCGACATTGCTATGGAGGAGGTCGACCTGATAGTGTCCAGGTTCGCCGAACGGGAGGCTGCACAAGTGGATAAGGATGACACTCCAGTTGTCTAGTGTTCTCTTCAGTTAACTGATTGTGGTTTTGGAAACCCTAATTAGGGTTTAGTTCTGATTAATCTTGGCCATTGATCTTGAATCAATCTCGGCCGTTCTTTGTAATTTGAAAAACTATATAAACCCCCCTCCTCACTCTCTCATTCTCATTAGAAATTGATTAGAAATTAGAGAATCAGATAAGGCTTAGAAGTTAGAGTTAGAGCAGATTTGAGATAGATTGTAGAAATAAAGAGAGAGTTGTATGAGATTGTTGTGAAAACACTACTTTAATAATGAAGTTCAAATGCATGAGGTGCCTTGAATACTTGATTGTTGAATAGTTGCATGGTCGCATATTTTCTTTCTCTCTTAGTAGATTTGAATTAAAATGTATGTTAGAAGAATGATTGATTGATAACGGAGATTAGTGGAACCGAGCTCATACTTTCTTTGGGTGGATGATTTCACTCAATGTGCAAAGTTAGACTGAGCTTTACTGTGGATGCTTAACTTCAGTTTTAAATTGTTGTTGTTCGATCTGATGGCAATTATTTATCACGTGAAAATCACAAGCACATTCCTAGAAGATTGCACTTGCTCTGCGTAGTTGTCGTTGAACGTGGCGAAACAGAGTATGGTTTATTTGGTTTCACTTAGTCTTCGTCTTCTCTTGAGTTCTTAGGAGTAGTATAGAGTCTCTAAACCCTAAATCTTTTTTCACTTTTTTTATAAAATCAAAAAAATCCAAAATGGTACTGCATTTATGTGTCTCCTTTTTCGAATAACTTGCAAAATCTTACTTGTGCCCACAGCAAATCACATCTATACCACAGAGCCTATCCGCGTTCATCTTAAACATTGGAATTACCCTATGACCTCACTTGCAATCTTAGCATAGGAAGTAGTTTTTCAAGAGAGAATAGAGCGTCTATGACACTTTGTTCTAAAATGTTTAGTGTGTCATAAAACACGCGACAACAGGTCCCGAGTTTCAAAAATCCACTCAGAAGTTCGAAAAGATCAACGAAACTCTCAGAAAATCGATTCGAAATTTTTTTGAAATTTTGGTAAAATTCTGGAAAATCACATAAAAAGTTCAAAAAAATCTGGAAAATTTGCTCAAAAATGGTGAAAAATCTGGTAAAAATCACAGAAAATCTTTCGAAAATCACAAAAAATGGTGGAAAATTCGAAAAATAAGTCCAGAAACAATGAAAAATCTGAAGAAACTCATGAGAAATCTGAGATAATGACTGAACATTCATAGAAAATCTGGAAATTCGTGAAGAATCTGAAGCATTCATGGCAATTTGATCATGGTGAAGGCAGTTAATGACTGAGAATTCATGGTGAATAATGGCTAAACATTGAAGGAAGTCAATGATGAAGGCTTCAGCCTTAGTCAAGTATCAATGGCATAAAAATCTGAGCAATGGCCAAACAATCAATGAAGTCCGCCTTAACAAAAGCTAGGAAAAGGATGTCAATGGCTAACTAGAAGCTGAAGTCCGCCCCTGTCAAAGCATCAAATGGACAGACACAAGCCAAAGTCCGCCCATGGAAAAGAGATGAAAAGTCTAAGGCAATGAAGCAATGGTCAGAAAAGCAAGCAAGTCCGCCTTGGGTAAGAGAGGAAATGGCAGGGAAAACAATGAAGTCCGCCCAGCCATAAGCGTTAAATGGCCAGACCATCAGCCAAGTCCGCCCTTGAGATAAATGTCAAATGGCTGAACATTAGAGGAAGTCCGCCCATGGCAATAAGGAAGTGGCCATCCATGTGCTAAAGTCCGCCCAGCAACATAGGGTGAGTGGCAAACAAAGAAGCAAAGTCCGCCCAAGACTAAAGGTTGAATGGCAAGCAAATGGAGCAAGTCCGCCCTATGAATGGTCAACCACAAGCTGAAGTCCGCCCACCATAATGGTGAAGTGGCATGAAATTAGAGAAAGTCCGCCTTAGCCAAAAGTGTTAAATGGCAAGCTCTTAAGCAAAGTCCGCCTCAAGTGAAAAGATATGGCAATCAAAAGGATAAAGTCCGCCCTTTGGAAAGAAGAATTTGTCTAAGAAAATGAAGCAATGGCCAAACCATCAGCCAAGTCCGCCCCTCAAATGGCCAGACATTCAATGAAGTCCGCCCATGGAAAAATGAGATTGGGCTAAGACATAGCCAAGGAAAAATGAAGTGGCAAGAGAATTAATGAAGTCCGCCCTAAGTCAGAAAATGAAATGGCCTAGCATATGATGAAGTCCGCCCTCCAACCAAGACTTATGGCAACCAAATGAAGGAAGTCCGCCCCAAGTGAAAAGACTAGATGGCAAGCCAAGACCCAAAGTCCGCCCTAGGCATAAAGTGAATGGCAAAGAAAAGATTAAAGTCTGCCCCTTGAGCAAAAGAGAAATTTGGCTAAGGCATAACCAAGGTAAAAGTTGAATGGCGAAGAAATGAGTCAAGTATAAACCTTTGGAAAGTATTAAAATATGTCCAAGTATCAAAGCGACTAAAGAAAATTTTTGCCATGGCTAGAGAATATGGCCAAATAAAATCGGAAATGGCAAAATAATTTTGGACAAGAGGCAATTTATGGCCAAATAAAATCAGACGTGACTATAGAAATGTTGGGCGAAAAATATTTATGGCCAAATAAAGTTGGACGTGGCTAGATAAATTTTGAAAAAAAGCAAGAAAATTTTGCCAGAGACTTTGGACGATTAAAATTTACGGCAAAGTAAAAGCGGACGAAGCAAGATTTATGGCCAAATAAAATTGGACATGGCGAGATAAATTTTGAAAAAAAGAAAGAAAATCATGGCCAAACAAAATGGACGGCAAGAAAATCATGGTCGAATGAAATTGGACGGAAAGAAAATTAAAAGCTTGAAAATAAAATTTGTAAAAATCTTTCAAAGCTTATCTTGAAAAGTTATCTAAAATAAATTTGTTTTGTTTTACTGCAGGCGAAGGAGAAAATGGCAAAGAAAGTGTAAAGTCTGACTTGAGGAGAGATGAAAGAGAACTTGGGGAGTCCACCATTGCACATTGCAAGACCAATAGGAAGTCCGTCAAGAGTTTGGCATCATGAAGACAACGACAGGCACACCGTCAAGTACATCCAACCTACACAAGCCACATTCAAAATTGAAGACAAATAGACCGGCGAAGTTTATTTGAGCACAAAAATGGTCAAAATCTTGAAGGTATTACGAAGTAGCCAAAATTTGGCTAAGTATGGGAAATTCTCTACAGAAAAAGTTCCAATTTTCCTTCATTGCGACCAAGGAAGGCATCCAACACGTTGAGGTGGCGCCTCGTCATCTTCCAACCAATCAAATCATTCCAAATCAACATGCGACAACTTTCTATTTTATCTGTTGGTTCATATTTAGCAAAAAGGACAAGTGTCCTCAAGTGCAATTTTCTCATTGGTCGAAGGGTAGCAAACCCTAATTAGGGTTTTATTTGTAATCTTGGCCGTTGATCCTGAATTAATCTTGGCCATTGAATTGTAATTGGGGAGCCTATAAATTGAGCTCACCCCCTCATTTGTAAAGCATGGGAGCATGTTGCAAAACATGTTGAGATAAGCAACTATTGTAAGATTGCCAAAGTAATAAGTAATGCATGCATTGTTCTGATGGTGATTGCTTCTCTTATTTTGGAGTTGTCATGGTTCTTATCCCTCATCATAGTTTAGATTTATTTTCATGTATGTTAGATGAATGCAAGATTTGATAAGTATTGATTTGTGGTGAAACTTTTTGCTCATACTTTCTTTGAACGGATGATTTTCGTTCAATGCGTAAAGTTAGCCTGAGCTTACTTTGTGGATTCTTAACTTCTGTCTGAATAAATATTGTTCGATTGGAAGGTAGTTATTCATGACATGAAAATCATAAACACAACTCTCCCTTGAAGATTGCACTGGCTTTGCGTAGTTGGCGCGTTCCCTGCGTGGCGAAACAAAGTTTTGTTTTGTTTCACCGAGTCAATACCGTCTCTTGAATTCTTAGGAGTAGATTAAAACTTCTGAATCTTTATCTCCTTTTTTCAGTTTGTTTGATCCATGACCCAAGCAATAGAGCTTCAATGTATAGACCTTCATTGTGAATTGAACAAGCCTAGTGTAAGTCCCTTTGTGTTACCAGCATAATCACATCAAACCACAGAGCTTATCCACATTCATCTTAAACATTGGAATTACCGTATGATCTTACTTGCAATCTTAGCATACGAGGTAGTTTTTCAAGAGAGGATAGAGCGTCTTTGGACTCTTTATTCTAGAATGTTTGTTGTGTCATAAAACATGCATCAACACTACTTCTTGGTCACAAAGTTTTCTTCTGGGTACATGGTTACAAGATGACTATGGTGTCAGTTGGCATGATGGCTTGGTCAGTTATCACATCCATAAGGGTTTAATAGAGGACAGGGAGAGATTCGGTGTAGCAGATGCTTCTAGAAGTTCTTATTTCCGAAAGATAGGTGGATGTGAATTCATATTGTATTGGGATCCCGATGGTGACAGCTTTGGCACCGAGTATTGGATGGGTCCCATTGGGTTACTTCACTATTCTCAGCATGGTGAAGTTGGAGGCAGTAGAGCACAGTGGCAGCCTGAGGATGACAGACACGACAAACTTTCACTCTGGGTTTGGGATCCAGGGATAGCTTGCACAGTTGTGTTTTTGTTGATGCTACAAGAGACAGTTAGAGATGTGTGGGACACTTTACAGTTCTTCTTTTGGGCCTTCCGAGGAGTTGGGTTTCTTTGCGGTAGAGATTGCTTGAGGACAAGCAATTTCAGGGAGGGCGGACTGTAATGTCCCCAATTTTGCGAGCATCAGAGTTCGGTGGATTTAGCTTATTCTTAGCCCTCGTAGGCTAATATGTATGGTTAGAGGGTCTCTTTTGGAGCTTGGCTTGGCTTCGAATTGTCAGAACTTACCAGTTGGCTTTCGTTCGGGGTCTTTCAAACATCATTTGCCTGACTTGCTATTTTTAGTAAGTTAGGTCATTCAGCGGAGCACCCCTGCGATTTTTAGCAGTATGGTTTGGTCATAAGCAGAGTCAATCACTTATTCTTCAGCTTCAGACGGTTCGTTAATTGGACGTAAATTGAGAAAGATATTAATATTTTAATTGTCAAATTAAATATTAATTATTGAAGCTTATAATATAAAGTTATAATATTATTTAATATTATAACTTAAGTGATTTCTTGAAGGGTTTGACCAACATTGAAGGGGGCCACTTTTTAATTATAATTTATAATTAAAAGTGCGTTCGAGACTTTGGAAATATTAAAAGATAAAATTCAATTTTATTTAAATGATGCCTTTTTGAGAAAAGTCGACCCTCTTGAGAATATAAGTATTTTTCATTGTGAAGAAAGTTCATTATGTTATGAAATGAATTTTTGATCAAGTTTTCTTTAGAGAACGAAGCCAAGGGTTTCAGTTGTCTTTTTGACATTGGAGAACGAGCCATCTTCAGTGTTGCAATTCAGAGGCTGTGAAATACCAGCTGATCTATTGCTTTTAGAGAGATATCTTCATCCAGAAGTTATCACAGAGCTTCACAAACAATAATATATTCAGGGTTTCCAGTGTGGGATTCATCCAACAGATAGTCTTTAGTTAATGCGCCTATTTCCGGAGATCTGGACACTCCTTTCAAGGGTTTTACAATCTGCTGCAAATACCAGGTTTTTATATCAATAATATTGTTGCTTTTTAAGTTGCATGTCATCAAATCTTATTTGTAATCGTTCTAGAAGATTAATAAATAGTCTGGCATCAGGAGATTCAATAGATTGTATCATTTTCAGAGTTGTATTATTTTATTTAAATTTATGTGCAATTTCTCTCAAAATCGCACTTCAATGGTTTATTCAATAAAAACGTTCAAAAATTAGCAAAACAGGGAGAACAGGGGTTTCTACACCAAAAGGTCAAGGCATTGATCTTGCATGACGATTGGTGGGATTGTGTGAATTATGTATTGGAGTTCACCGAACCTATCATGTCTATGCTTCGATTTGCTGATACAAATGAACCAATGCTTGGGGGATGTCTATGATAGCATGGACACAATGTTGGAGAAAATAAAAATAGAAATACAAAAAAGAGAGAATGATCCTAAAGACACCTTTTACAAAAGGGTGGAAGCAATTGTTCTTCATCGTTGGAACAAGATGACAACTCCATTGCACCTCCTTGCATATGCCCTATCTCGGAGGTACTATACCACTAAAGTACTTTCTATCCCAGGAAGAATACCGCCATATAGAGATTCTGAAGTTGCTAATGGGTATAAGAGGGCATTTAGTAGAATGTTCAGTGATCCAGAAGTGCAGACAAGTGTCATGAGAGAATTTGGAATGTCTATCTCAAGAAAAAATCATACCCCTTCTGTTGTTAGAGACCAATACAAAATGGATGCTCTTACATGGTGGTACTTCCATGGTCAAGATTATATGTACCTCTAACCTCTTGCAATCAAGATCCTCTCACAAGTAAGTCTTTTTTTTTTGCCACTTGTATTGTAGAATTTAACACTTAACATTCTTGAATTTATCTTGCATTTTTTATTTTTTATTTTGTTGGTTTTCTCTCTAGGTTGCAAGCTCGTCTACCGCTGAACGAAATTGGAGTACATACTCCTTTATCCACTCAGTGAAGCGTAACCAGTTGGCTACAAAAAGAGCTGAAGACTTGATGTATATTCATTCCAATTTGTGTCTTCTGTCACGTAAGGATCCTCAATACAAGCAGGGGGCAGCAAGGCTTTGGGATGTAGCACCTGAGTCTGCTGACTTGGATGCAACCATTTAGGATCTTGCTAGAGCCACTATGGATGATGTGGGTGATATTGATGACATATCACATGGTGTTGGATCCGCTTTGGGTTCAAATGATGATGATTTTGAAGTTCAAACCGCTCAAAATCCAAGTCACGATGATTCTGACAATCCTTTTGATGATTGATGAGCACTTGAACAATGAACATTGAATCATGTTTCAATGTTTCATGAACTAAATTTTGTAATTCAGTAATTTTATTTGAATATTTTTCAACTATCAATTGGCATTTGGCATTGATCAATGATCAAGTATCATACTATGAAATGATTTAGTTTTACAATTCTGTATATTTCTCTTATTTTTTTGTATATATAATACATATATATATATATATATACACACGTACCCATACGTACCCAAACCCCTAAAAACATTTTGCCCGTACCCACGTACCGGGTTCTCATACCCGAATCTGTCCCCGAACCCAAACCGGTAACTTAGAATTTCAGTCATTGATCATTGTATGTTAGAAGCCATTAACAACTTCATTATCATCCCTTATAATGAAAAACACAAAAAGACTTCAATTACCAGCACTGAAGAACTTGTAAGCAAACTGTTTGACGAAATGTCCAAGTGTTGAAAACAGAAAATCAAAGACAAGCAGAAAAATCACCTTGCAACTAAGTGTTTGACGAAATTCTTGAGAAGACAAAACTGAAAATCTAAGTCAGTTGGTGAACACCCAGATGATTGCATGTTAGCAGAACTCAGTTGGAAATCAGTTACATATAGCAGGTGTAGAAAAGGTTACATTGATGGCTACCCATAGCCGGTGTAGAATTAAGGATGGAAGATTGTTGCCCGCCTTCCTTCTTGCCTCACCATCAAAAAAATGCAAGCAGCCAAGTGTCGAGAGAGTCTTGAATAATATCCAATGGAAACTTAAGCTTTCTCAACGAAGATTGGCTCGTAGCTTGCAGCAGTGTGAAGATTTCATTTCAAGACAAACCTCATCACAAAGCAAAAATGAGAGGCTTGGAGTGTCTACAAGTGAGGTATCTAGAAGTCTCTTTGATGTGTTTGGTTTAAAAGGTAATAAGTACGCAGATAATGTTTTTCAACCTACAGGTGAACATGGGGTTGAAAATGAAGTGGTCGTTGATAAAGAAATTTTACATCATGAAAACAGTATGGTGGAACCCCATAATGTTGATACTTTCAGCGCTCAAGAAGTTGTTATCAGTCATGATAACAATTCTGATTTTTATGACAGCAGTCCCTTGTTTGAGCATAATGATGATATGGATGTCATAGCAAGTGCAGAAAATGTGGTGGGAGTCACTTTGAGTTTTGACACACAAGATGAGAGTGTCAAACCTGAAGATTGCTTGGAAAATATGACCCATAACAGTTCTGATTTTCATGACAGCAGTAATGAAACTTTGCATAAGCATGAGACAGCAGTGACTTCACATGTGCAAAATGCTTCTAATGAGTTGTCAAATGAAAGGACTCAAGAATTGGGTACTAATGATGATTGCGTGATGTGGATTCATGTCATGATGAATCTGATTTTTCAAATCAGACCTTAGAAAACAAAACAGAAAATACATTTGATGGCAATGAACCCCAGGATCGTGATTTGGATGGACATGCAGTTGCCTTTGGTAGCAGAAGTGTGTGAAGATACTATCAAAACAGCAGCTTCTACAATGTCTTTTGAGCCATCCTATGAGGTACATAGCAGCAGTACCTTTGTTGATATTGTGTGCAAAGTTGATAGCACACATGATGCTGCTTATCATACAGTAAGCGATGATGATTCAGCTTCGTATCATAGTGCAGATTATACATCAGAAAAATTGAATGGGGGTGATAAGTTCCAAAGTCCTCATTTGGTAGGGCAACTAAAGGTGAATGACAGTATGATTGCCACAGCCATAGAGCATTTTGATGTTGCTCGTCAGATGTTGACTACTATTGGTTGGAGCCCTCCTATGATAGATAAGCACGGTGATAGTGGCCTTTCCCTAGCAGAGTTCCATGCACTTCGAGAAGCTATTGGGATAATGAATCATAATTACTTGCAGCTACTTGTTGATAGGGGCTATCTTCTCGAATGGGATTGTACTTGTTATGATGCATTGAAAGAGAAGGAAGAGGAGGTGGATGAGCTCACTCATGAGCGTGAGGTGACTATGGACTCGTTGAAGAGCGCTCAATTGGTCCTTCAAGAGTCACAGTCATGGATAGAGGAGCTTACCGTGGATTATGGGTGTGAACAGGTTGAGGATGTGATTACATCCATCACAGTTACAGGTGCAGTTGATATAGATGGGATGAGTGCATTGGTTGAGAATTGCAGAGAACCACATGTTGCACCAGGTTCTCCTGAGGTTAGTCCCATGACAGGTGATGCAGGGCAGATTACTGATAGCTCTTATGACACGGTAGTTGATTCTCCAAAGAGTTGTGTGACAAAACACGACGCTACTTCATCTTCTTCACAATAGATATGCAGAGTATCATCTAGTTGGGAGATTGGTTCTTATGTTGATTTGTTTCCCTCTACTAGAAGCAAATTAGTCATTTCATCCCATGCAGTTGATTATGATCGGCAGTTTGTTGAGCCAAATCCGGTGTACGATTCAATTTATTGTTCCAAGCATAGTTTGCAGACTCTACGGACTCACCGCAGACTCAAGAGTCCGTGGCCCAGCCGAGTCGACTCGCCATGGACTCGGGAGTTGAGTCCAAGAGAGTCCTGGGTTGGTACTCCCGAGTCCGAGCTTAGGACTTGACCCATGGCCCAACCGAGTCGACTCGCCACGGACTCAGGGGTCGAGTCCAAGAGAGTCCTAGGTTGGTACTCCCGAGTCCAAGCTCATGACTCGACCGAGTCCTGAGGTCGGACTCGGGAGTCCTGACCCAGGACTCTCCTACACGGCTGAGTCTTAAAATGGGTTAAAAACCCATGTTTTTTTTCAATTTTTTTTTCATTTTAACACTCTCAATTGTGAAAAACAGGTTTGCAAATTGATTTGGGGTTGATTGAAGCAAGGAGAACGAACTAAAAAGATCAAAATAGAGTCAGGTAAGTGATCTAACAATTCTTTTTTTTTTGTTTTCTTGCATTCAAAATCAAAAAAATCAAGAAAAATAAGGGGAAATGCTGCCAGATTTTTTTCTATTTTCCTTAATAGCCTAATTCTTACTATTTCTAGCTTGGTTTTGCATTCTTTTTCTTTTGCAAATGTTTGAAACTTTGAATCACATTTATATGCTGATTTTTTAGCAAACCCTAGCTAATTGTTTTTTCCATGTTGAACTTGAAACAGCAATGTCGTCTTCAAATCCAAAGGGAATGAAAAAAGACCCTACATGGAAGTATGGAATTCCAGGAAATACAAAAAGTGAAGTGACATGTAATGAATGACAGGAGGAATAAACAGATTAAACTACCACCTTGCTAAAATACCTAGGCAAAATGTGGAGGGATGTAAGAAAACTACTCCTGAGATTATTAGAAAGATGAAGGCCCTTCTTGCTGAATATGAGCTAAAAAAAGATGAAAAACAAAAAACAAAGGATGCCCTAGCAGCGGCGATGAGTGGATCCCAATCCCATTCTACACCATCTAAGTTCTACTTCTCGAACACATTTAAGGCAGATGAGGAGGTCATGGAAGGTCTTGTCATATGCATTGATAGGATGGTGCCTGATCGTGAGCTGAGAGATAAAGTGCTTGATGAGTTGGAGGTGAGATTTGTTACATCTTATTTATGAATTTGCAATGTTGAGCCTTGACTATCTATGAATTTTCTATATTTGATTTACTTTTTCTTTTATCTATTCAAGGTCTACAAGGGTGCAGAGGGAAGACTCTTTTCCTCCCAACAAGCAATTGAAAGGATAGGAAAACAACAACCAGGTAAAAAATGAAATTAGAAACTTGATTCTTACATATAGATTGTTTACTTTATTCTTATTTCTTAATACATATATTTTTTAAACATGTTTTTGTAGATCTATGGTGGGAGAACTATGGTGCTAGCACACCAAATCTTCAAAAGCTAGCCATACATGTCTTGTCATAGCCATGCAGTGCTTCTAGGTGTGAACGCAATTGGAGTTTATTTGAGAACATTCACACAAAGAAGACGAACAGGTTGACTCAGCAGCGCCTAAATGATTTAGTTTTTGTTTGGTACAACCTTTGCCTTTGAACTAGAAAGGTGGAGGGTGTTTCACACGAGTCCATCGACTTGGATGACATTGATCCATATGGTGAATGGACTATTGATGAACAAAATGATGAGGTTGATGTCTTCCTTACTGATGAGGATCTTGTTGAATTAGAGAGAGCAGCAGCAGAAGAAGAAGAAGCAGCAAGATTGGATGCCATGGAGGACGACGAAGACACATTTGAATATCATGTTTCCCCTGCTCGATCTCCTAGTCCTCGTTTGGATACTATAGCACGGGCACCTTCTAGTTCTAGGCCTCCAAAATTGAGTACCATTGGGAGGGGAAAGAGGAAGATGTAGATTACATGTGGTTGTTAATGTTTTCCTCTTTTTGACATGATTATATGTAAACATTTATAAACTTATGATGCTGTTATACATTGAAACTATGAGTATTTGATGACTATGAATGATGAAATTTCAATTATTGAGTGTTTGATGATCATATGACATGTGTAATCTTTGAATTATGAGTGTTTGATAATCAAATTAGGATCTTATGTTCTCTAAATGCATTAATTTGTTCTTTTTTTTTGTAAAACTACGGCTTTTTTTTTTTTGCCGAGTCCTAGCCGAGTCTTTTCCCGAGTCTATGCCGAGTCCCGAGTCAGAGTCATATTTTTGGGCTAGCGAGTCCGCCATGAGTCCGAGTTTGCAAACTATGGACTTCTAGGGATTCAAAGATGGATGATGCAAATCAGCATGGAGTGATTGTGCAATTTTTGAATAATCCATTATTTGAGTCTAACGGTGGATTGGTCTATGATAATCCACTCTTCGAGTTGGAAGTCGATCACACTCCTGATACTAGTTCAGGGTTGAGCGATAATCGCAGTGTTTGGGATTTTTCTAGGACACCAGGATTCCAAACAAGGCTCATGGAGGAGTTTCACAATATGTACATGGTGAGGAGTGCTTACAGTTTTTCCTTTGATCCACCTATACATGATTTGTATTCGATGCACAATTCTTATGCGCATGATGATTCTCTTTGCACAGTCAAGGGAAGTATATCATTTATGTGCTCAGAGTTACCATCTTCAGAAGATGAGACTAGAGGCTGCAAGTACTCAACTCAATTGTTTGCAGGGGATTCCTTGCAGGATCAGAGGTTGGATTACCATCATGCTGGTGTGTACCTGACAAAATTTGCCACTTATGGGTGAAACAATTTTAGCTAGGAAATTGCTTGCATTAACAAAAAGAAGGATTACATTATATAGAGCTTGCAAAGCACTGGAGATATTTAATGAACTGACCTACTGCAACTAACAACTGTAGACATTTAATATGTCTACCTACTAACTACTGTAGATATAATTGACTATTAAACAAAATAAGAATATAATATTCTAACACCCTCCTTTAATGATCAATACATCAACAACACCATGTTGCCCCCTAAAATTGACAAACTTATCCGAGCTCAGAGACTTGGTGAGAATATCTACAGTTTGATCCGTTGTCAGAACATACTGCAGTTGAACTAATCTGTCTTCTACCAGCTTGCAGATGTAGTGACAATGAAGCTCGACATGCTTGGTACATTCATGATAGACTGGATTTTTGGCTAGTTTGAGCACCCCTTGATTATCAGTGTACAAGGGAGAAGGACCTGCTTGTGACATTTGCATGTCAGAAAGCATCCTACGAAGCCAAACTGCCTCATATGCTACCTTAACTGTTCCTCGATATTCTGCTTCAGTCGAGGAAAGAGCCACTACCTGTTGCTTCTTGTTGGTCCATGTTACAGCACCTGTACCAAAACTGAATACATACCCAGAAGTGGATTTTTTGTCATCCACTGAACCTGCCCAACCGGAGTCTATATAACCAATCAGCTTTGGATCCTTGCATCTGCCATACAAAATGCCATAGTCTGAAGTGCCCTTAACATATCTTAGCACTCACTTCGCTACAATCCAATAATCAGCTTTAGGAGTTGTCATGAAGCGAGAAATGTAGCTCACGGCAAAACTGATATCAAGTCGAGTGGCAGTGAGGTAGATGAGACTACCCACTAGTTGCCTGAATGTCGTTTCATCGACTAGAGGTGAATCAGAGTTGGCTGACAACTTCAGCCCCTTCTCCATAGGTGTGGAGGCAGGTTTGCAATCCTGCATCCGAAATTTGTTAAGCAAACTTCGAGCATATTTAGACTGAGAGATAAAAATACTATTAGTTGTCTACCAAACCTCAATACCCAAACAGTAATGGAGAAGCCCCAAATCTGTCATGTCAAAAGCCTGACACAAATCCTGTTTGATGGTTGCAATCAAATGTGTTGAACTGACAAGAATGATCAAGTCATCAACATAGATAACAAGAAACAAAATATCATCACCAGAGTGCTTGACATACAGATTACTGTCAGAAGGGTTGTGCTGAAAACCATGATCAACCAAGTACTGATCAATCTTGATGTACCATGCACGAGGAGCCTGTTTCAATCCATAGAATGCTTTCACGAGCCTACATACCTGATGCTCTTTGTCGGCAACCTTGAAACCAGGAGGTTGCATCATGTAGACTTCTTCCTGCAACTCACTGTTGAGAAAGGCACTCTTGATATTCATCTGATGAACTATCCATCCAAATTGGGCTGCAATAGCGAGAAGACGAATTGTGCTCATCTTGGCAGTAGGAGCAAAAGTCTCCTCGTAATCAATGCCCTCCCACTGTGTGAATCCCCGAGCGACCAATCTAGCCTTGTATTTATCTAGAGTACCACCGGCATGTTAATTGACCTTATAAACCCATTTGCAACTGATAGGTTTCTTCCTGGGAGGAAGATCAAAAAGAACCCAAGTGTGATTCTTCAGAAAACTATGGTATTCTGTCTACATAGCCTTTTCCCACTCTGAAATTCCTTTAGCCTCTGAATATGTCTAAGGCTCATAGATGTTGTGGATGTTGGCCATAAGAGCAAAATTGACTGTGTTTTGTTGCTTGCTCTTTCGACGAGCTGATCTGCCCTCAATGAGTTCATCATCATGAAGATCTTTGATAGTCTTGAGCCACCACTTAGACTGTCGAGTAGAAGTACCAACATCTAAAATAGGAGAAACAGCATCTCCTAGGATATCTAGAACAAAGTCATTTGGATGTGAGTCCTAAAGAAAATCAGGTGGTGCTAGATCATGACTGGTAGACTCCTCATCTTCAGAGTCGGAATGCTCTGAAGCCCTCCCATTAGGGGAACCAAGAGGAAGATGAACACCCTCATCAAAAGCCTTCACAAGTTGACCCGCAGGACTGGTACTAGGAAGAAATGGACCAGTAGTCTCATCGATCACAACATCACGACTGAATATAAGACGATCCACATCAATCAACCTATATGCCTTGTGATTGTCGTTGTAACCAGTACACATAAGTTGTTGGCTCTTGGAATCCAGCTTGGTACACTTGGCTTCTGGAATCCATACATGAGTTGTAGAACCAAAGACTTTCAGATGGCCCACCTTAGGCTTATGTCCTAACCAGGCTTCTTCAGGAATCATCTTCTTAACGGCCTGTGTAGGTGACTGATTCAGGAGGTAGACTGCAGTATAAACAGCTTTAGCCCAATATTTCTAAATTTTTGTACTCCAACATAGAATGAGCCATTTCAATAATGGTGCGATTCCTACATTTAATGACACCATTCTATTGAGGGGTGTATGGTGTGGTGAGTTGGCACTTAATGCCATGTGTAGCACAAAAATAAGAGAGCTAAACAAAACTCCCCCCCATTATCTGACCTTAGAGTAACAATTTGAGAACTTGATTCCTTCTCAACTAAGGCCTTAAACTGTTGAAATGTACTTAACACATTTGATTTATGTTTCAAAAAATACACCCACATTTTTCGACTGAAATCGTCAACAAATAATAAAAAAGTACCTAGATCCAGTAACAAATGGAGTGTTCATTGGTCCACATACATCAGCATTAACCAATTGAAGGACCTTGGAGGCTCGCCAAGAATCACCATCCGAGAATGGTGTCTGATGCTGCTTCCCAACTTGACAAGCTCCACAAACTACATGATTTTGAGTTTGGATCTCAGGTAGACCAGCAACCAAACCCTCCTAAGACAATTGAGAGAGATAGTGCACATTCAAGTGCCCATAACGTTGATGCCAAAGTTGGCTAATGGAAGTACTCCTGGCTGCCAAAGCATGTTCCTAAGAATCATCGGAATCAGCAAGTCTATACAAACCATGATCCTCAAGTCCCATAGTGATTGTAATACAAGTCTCCCTATCAACAATGTTGCAGGTGGATGAACTGAAAACAACATCTAGCTGGGGAGAATGCCTCATGATCTGGCTAATGGAGAGAAGATTATGTTCCATGCCTGGAACATAGTAGACATCGAGAAATATTAAATTTCTCCCTCCAGAGTGAATCTGAACATTGCCCTTACCGGCAACTGTATACTCGTCTCCTCCTCCAAAAATGACAGAGTCAAAGAATGGTTTGAATTTTGTGAACCAATCCCGACGATGAGTAAAATGCCGCGAAGCCCCGGAATCAATATACCAAGCAAAAGATTGTACTGGATCTGTTGTTCTCTGGGCCATAAACACATAGAATGCAGATTCTTTCTGATTAGTGTGCTCCGCAACATTGGCTTTAGGTTGAGACCCACCCTGCTTTTGTTCAAAAGCCAATTAAATGTGACAATTAGCCTTCATGTGACCATATTTATGGCAATAATTGCACTGAACGTTCTTTTTCCTCTTGCTATCCTGAGAAGAACCAAAGCCTTTTGGTTGAGAAGATTGAGCCTTCCCTTTGTTCTTAGCAAAAGATTTGGCAGAGAACGCTTGTTTTGTGGAGGTGGAATTGGTATTGCTCCCAAACTACTGTCTCCAACAATCCTGTTGTAGAAGCCTATTACACAAGTCTAGAAACTTCAAATCAACATTTGTTGAAGTAGTATTGAACGTTTCAATGAAATGCTCATAAGACTTTGGAAAACTCTTCAAAGTAATGACGACCATGTCCTCTTCCTCCATTGTGCAACCAATCGCCTCCAACTAGTGTTACCCGGGACGTGTCCTCCGGTCTAAGCCCCCCCGTCCCCGTCCTGAAAACGGCCAGGGGTGCGGCAACAGTGTACCATGTTCTTTTTATTTTGATTTTCATATCATAATTGAAAATAAAACTATATTGGCAATGAATTCTTAACAAAAATGTTATAAGCTAAGTTTCTGTAATGTATATATGCATGCTTTATCCTTGGTTTCATATGAATATTTAATGTTTCCCTATATATTTTAAATTTTTCTATATTTTATATAGTCGTCCCCTGCTATCCCTAAATTTGGCCTCAAAAATTGGAAACTTGGGGACTCGTCCCACCCTCCCCTGCCGTCACCATCCCGGAAACTTGGAGTAACCCTGCCTCCAATTGATCATGAATGTCTTTAATCTTCGCCAGATGTTCTTATAAGGACATTTTCTCATCCATCATGATGGAAAAAAGCATGTTCTTGAAAAAGAGCGCTCTGCTTTTGTCAAAGGTTTCATGAAGGGCCTTCAAATGATCCCAGATTTTCGTAGCAATTTTGTCAGACGGTACCTGAGGTAGTTGCTCATCTGTGACTGAGAGTTTGATGAGCATGACGGCTTCCCGGTTCCGTTCATGCCATCTATCCTGGTCCTTTCCGACTATAATGGGAGGAGTTGAGTTCCCCAAAACAACCAGATCGACGCAACGATATTCAAAGATCGTAATCATGCGTTGCTTCCAGGTGTTGTAATTCTTCCCATTGAACTTTTGGCTGCTTTTGAGCATTATATTTGTCAGAGATGCCATCACATACCCTGAGGTCAAACTAGTGAAGGCAAAAAATAAAAAAACAGAGACAACACAAATTCAAAGCAGAAACCCTAGCACGGATTTCGAGGCAATTTGAGGACAAAACCCAGAAGATCTGAAGAGTACATAGAAAATGTTGCTGAAAACCAAAAAAAAATTCTGAATACCCAAAAAAATTTGTCAACACCCTCTTGCACAAATTTTGAGGCACAAACTTCGAGACACCCAAAAAAATCTAACGACAACCTAGTTGAGACCTCGAAAAACCCACAAGGAATTTGCAATCTAAAAAAAATCGCTTTGAAACAAAGGGTCAAAATCCTAGACGAATTCTGGAAAACCCTAGGCGGCCATGAGAGGTTCAAAAATTGCAAAAAAAAATTCTAGAAAATGCCAGAAATACAGCCACAAAGAACTAAAAGTCGACACCCAAGAAGCAAGGAAAATCACAGCTCAAAGTCATGGCTCAGATTTTTGTCTTCAAATCACATGTTTGCAGAATTGCGCCCCAAAAACAACGATCAGAGATGCGATCAGGAGATTAAAAAAAACGTTTTTAACCTTTGCGCCAAAAACACAGAAGAGAAACACCACACGAAAAAGAAGTCTTTGTTTGTGCCCAGAAAAACAAAGAACGCGGGCCCAGATAATCGAAGGTCGAGTGGCAAGATGATCACGCAGGAAAAAGAAAAGGGCAATCTCAAAAATGCGTCACAGAATGACGCGAAAACTCTTGTCGAAAAATGGCGCCCAAACGAGATCACGCAAACAGTAGACGTGAATACGCCAAAAAGAAAATGCAAAAAAACCCTCAACAAATTGAAATCCGTCGCGCATTTGCAGAATCGTGTTTTTCAGAAGACGAAAACCACAATTTCAACCTACAATACCAGAACACGCGGCCAGGAAAACAAATCAATCCAAACCAGGAGCCTAGGAAAAACACAAATTCCTTTTAAAATTCGATTTTCAGAAGAAAAAAATAAACTTTTCAAAAAATTGAAAAAATTCTTTTGAAATTTTTTTTGTAAAGCAAATTTATCGAATTTTTAAAATATTATAGGCTCTAATACCATGAAACAATTTTAGCTAGGAAATTGTTTGCATTAACAAAACGAAGGATTACATTATATAGAGCTTGCAGAGCATTGGAGATATTTAATGAACTGACCTACTGCAACTAACAACAACTGTAGACATTTAAGATGTCTACCTACTAACTACTGTAGATATAATTGACCATTAAACAAAATAAGAATATAATATTCTAACAATGGGTTTTAGTGGGAGACAGGGCTTCCTGGAGGTTGTGGTAGCAGTGGGCATGATGGCTTGGTTAGTCAGCACATCCATGGGAGTTTGGCAGAGGATAGAGAAAGATGTGTTGTAGATACTTCCATATATTTGTATCTCTTCATGACGGATGGATGTGAGGTTCGTTTGTATTGGGATCTACGCGGTGACAGGTATGGGTCAATAGTTTGGATGGATTCCATTGGGTTGCTTCACCCCCTGGCATGGTGAAGTTGAGATCCGTGTTGAGCAGCAAAAGTCTGAGGGTGTTTTACATGGTAGACTTCTATTCTGGATTTGAGATCCAAGTATTTTATGTTGGACACTCTCCAATATGTAGAGGGATCCTTTGTGCGCATTAGGATACCAATCTGGGTTCACTAGGGAGTATAGTCGCATGTACATGGTGTGGTTCATTTGCAGTTTTACTTCAGGTTCTCATGTACATGAGTTAGGTTTGATGCACAGTTTCAGTGCGCGGGGATTGGACAGTTGGTTTGTTGTCTATTTTTGCGCAGTTGTGGTTGCTGGTGTTGCAAGAGCTAGTTGAGTATGTGTGGGACATTTCACAGTTCTTCTTTTGGACCTTCCAAGGAGGAGTTCTTTGCAATGGAGATTGCTTAGGGACAAGCAATTTCAAGGAGGGTGGATTGTAATGTCCCCATTTTCGTGAGCATCAGTTTTCAAAGGGATTAGCCTATTTCCTGACCCTTGTAGGTTAATGGAGTTGTTCAGAGGGTCTTGTTTGGCAGATATCAGAATAGTTTCTTCTCCAGAGCTTTGGGTGGTTCAGGTTTGGCCTTCGTTTGGTGATTCAGGACTCAGTTTCACACACTTACTATTTATAGTAACTCTTCAAGTCATGAGAGTCTAGTGTTTCTATTTATAGCAAGGCACCTAGACATGTGGCAAGTTCAATGTTGATCCCAGTTTCAATTAGCCGGGTGAAATAAAGAGTAATGTGCAAGTTATACTATTTAATTATTATTAAAGGTGATTTTAATAATAATTAATCATTAAAAAGCATATTATAAAGTTATATAACTTTATGTCTAAAGGGGGCCATTTAATGATTCAAAGTACATAGGCACCTACTTTGAGGAATTATTTTATAAAGTGCACATTAATATTATTTAAAATGATTAAAATGGAAGCTTCTTGAGGATCAACCTCTTCTTGAGAAATTATAAAAGGGGATCAAATACAGTTATTGATTCATCAAGGATTTGATATTTGTCCTATGTTTTATCTTTGGTGTTTGGAGAAAGGAGCCCAACAGTCTATACACTTCCAGAGCATATCCACATTGGAGAGCATAGCTTCTTCATTGTAAGAGCATTCTGAGGTTGTGAAACTATCAGCTAAAGATGCTTAACTGTTGGCTTCACCCAAAGGTCAAGTTTGTGCAGATTTGAGAAGTATTTTTCAAGGGTTTCAGAGAATAATCATTTGCAGATCAGAAGTTGATATTCGGGTATGATCTATCTTATTGTAAATTCAAAGCAATAAATAAAAAGTTGATCATTTGATATTTTAGTTTCCAGCATTGCTCTCTTTGCATTTCCTTCGCAATTTTATGCATTTCTTGGTAAATATTATGAAAACTACAAAACACAAAAATCAGATTAGCAGTTGCAAAGAATTTTAGTTTGGGGGAGAACTAGGGTTCTTACAAGAGCAGAATTGACAAAATGAATGATAAAATTCAATCGACCAAGGCAGGCCGTGACATGCGGAAGGGTAAAAACAATGCAGATTTTAAATCATTGAGAAGCTAAAAAGACCACGCCATATCAAGGTTTAATATTAATTGACAACAATAAAATAACAGGGAGGTCATGCCTTGTAAAAGGCAGCTGGAATTTAATTAAAATGCAGATTTAAAGAAGCAAACAAGCACGCCATATAGTTGAAATGAATAGGAAGATTAAGAGGCCGATTATCTCAGATTGGAGAAATGAAGGGGCGCGCCTGAAAGGAGAGATCCCATGCAGCATGGTCCACCAAGTAAAGAGGTTCATGGCAGATTGGTGTTAAAATACCACGCAGGCAAGATGGGAAGAGGGTGGCGCCAGAAATAACTTGGAAAAAATCAGAAAAAAAGGCCGCCCATAATAGAGGGATAACACCAATAGAATATTGCAGATAGAAAGTGGTAAGGGGGTGGCTGGAGAGCAGGCCATGCCACAGCTGCAACAGCAAGTGCATAAAATTAAGGTGAAATGGGGGTCGCGCCAAGGGGTGAAAGGGAATTTCTGAAGAGTTGAGTTAGCAATTTTCAATTTGCATAAAGGAAATCGAACTGGAATGAGTGAGAAATGTAGACAGAGATAAAAAGAACAGAGCATTTGGCTAGCTCAGAGTTACACGAATGTATGCAAAAATATAGAAATATGATTAATTGCCATTGATGTATTGTGTAAATAGATTCCATAATAAAATTGTATGAGATCCGGTTGTTGGATTATTGAATTGTCACCATCATTCTTTGTGGAGTTTTTGAATTTTTTCTTGTTTTTGACAAATGAAATTGTCAAAATAAACTGTGTTGGCTGCAAAATTGTAGTGATTTATAATTTGAAATAAAGGAATATCTGGTTGTTGCAATCTTTGGGGCAGAGTATTGCCTGGTTATTATTGTGAGTTATGGTTAAGTTGTTTGAGCAGTGAGCTTGAGTTTGTCTGCATCAGCAAGTGTGAGAAGTTTGTGAGGAAAACAAAATGTGTGTATCCCTATGTAGGATTGTAAACAAAGGTGTTGCAATAATTGGGAAGAGTGTGATGGCAACCAAGATGCCATCAAAAAGAATGCTTGCAGAGATTGCAAGAACAGAGTTTGCAAGAAAGTTTGACGATGTGTTGGAAGTTATTAAAGAGATACAAGCCTTGGAGAGAGGCCGAAGAAGAAGTCGTACACATGCATGAGTTGTCTCAATGAAGGAGACATGCATTGCTTTCTAGAAGAGAGGGATCAAAAAAGTTGATGAGCTTGATAGTAGAGTTGGACCACTTCTTTGAGGAGATCGAGGGCCTCAAGAGGGTAGAGGCTCCGAGTACCAAACTATGTGGATACGTAGCAAAGGGTTGGAAGAATCTCCACAAGAGGAGATTGAAGAACGGAAAAGAGAAGGAAGTAATGAAAAATTGGTGTCCAAGTTAGTAAAAGAGATGGTGCATCTGAGAATGAATGCACAATGGTTGAGAGAGCTTTGGGTCTTGAGGCTCAAGTAGAAAGAGGAGCAGATTGCCTTGAGAGGTAATAAGATCATGGAGCTGTCAAGTCAGCAGCCTTTGCAAAGGACAAGGCTGCAAAAGAAGAATGTCTAGTAGGAGGTATGGAGGTGCCAGTGATTTCACCAAAAGCTGAGGGGGCATTGAGCCAAGAAGGAAAGTGCAACAGTGTAAAGTGGTGAAGACAAGACAACAATGGAAAAGAAGCTACAAGTTTAAGGAGATCTATTGCTCGATGAGAAGGGCATGTAAGAGTGTCACGTGGATGGCATGGAGGAAGGAAAGAAGCAGAGGGAGCAGTTGGTGTTACAACCAGCCCAGTGAATGAATAAGGTGATGAGCTTGCAGGATGAAGACAGCGCAACAATGGCCATGAGAAAATGTCCTTTAATGTGTTGCAAAAATGGCGGTGAGAAAATGTCCTTCAATAGGCATAGAGGAGTTGGCCGATGAAATGTTGGAAGTAGATGCAACAAAGAAGCCCAAATGTGAGGTTGTATGTGGTGTCGATGAGATTTGTGAGTTGCTGCAAGTGAGGACAGCATGTGGCGACTTTAAGGAACCTTCTAATGTGAAGGATGTAAGTAGAAGATGAAGAGAATCTCCTAGTGCAAGAAGAGATGGCAGTTATAGAGGAGGTGCAAGTGGCTATGGAATTATGGCAAAGAGAAGTGAAGAGAAGAAGTATGCACCATTGAAAGAGCACTATTGAGCAAGTCAAGAGCAGCATTTCAGAGCATTATTGCAGCAATTCAAGATCCTAACATCATGTCAAATCTTATGTGAGTTATGTGTGTTTATGTTATCCTTGTTTTGTGAAGGCTAACACTTTTGTAGGTCTCCAAAGCATTCAAGCAAATTAAGCAAGCAAGATTGAGAACTTGAGGAGATGTGCAAGACTTTAGTCCTTCAAGGAAGCCATTGAAGGGTGGTGAGTTGCTGCAATTTGTGATTTCATCATTCCTTCCTATCCATTGTGAAAATGGAAACACTTACACGGGGTTTGACTAAGGCAAGCCCCTAAATGGCCCAACATTTCTCCTCTTTGTGAATGTTTAGATCTCAAGTTTTGAAGAAGGATTGAAGACCAATTGTTCGTTGTTGCATTCAAAGCCCTAAATCTTGTCAAGCCAAGGAAACTAACTTACAAAATTATTTGACGGCATTCTGACAACTTTGCAATCGGGAAACAAAAGGTCAGATCCAGCATCAAAGGACCACAAAATCAGTTTCAGGACCCCCTATCAAGGACCCATACACCCCTAGGTGTCTAAGTCCTCCTTTGCATGTCGAATCCAACTTTTTATAACAGGTGCACAACCTCCAGTACTCCTCAGATCTGCATGCAGTCCATTGTTTCAGTCTGTGTGTTTCCAAAATATTGCATTTATCATATTAGGCCATATTGTTCAATTAGGTTAATCATTCCAAATCATTCCAATCCATTTTCTGAGACCCCGAGAATGCAAATCCAAGCTTGATTGGCTCACCTATATGGTTGAAAGTTAATCTATTTTCCTTGTTGACTTGCATTCTAATGAAATCCGTGGAAAAGGTGGCATTGGTCTTGGGTTTTTCACACTAAGGCTCAAGCCCACAATTTTCACCATTTTAGGCACATGCAAGTTCAAATAAATGTGCCTTAAGAAGGGAAAATGGTGAAGTAGGGTCAAAAGCATGCACAAGAGCTTCACAAGTGTGCAAGAGCAGGGAGAGAGATGTATCAAATGAAATGAAGGCATGCCAAAGTAACAAAGGATGATGCACAAAGAGTTCATAAGCACTTGACAAGGATTGCAAACGCATCAAAGTAAAGGGAGACTAAAATTTTGAAAAATCAATGGCATGCACTTGGTAACCAACGTGTGCCACGTAAAAGAGAAATTGATTTTAAGAGAAAATGCCTCTAAATCAATGGCATGCACCAAAGGTTGTCAATGTGCCAATATGAAGGTATAGAGTTTTTCTGAAATATTCTATCTTGTGAAGGAGCACATGCCAAGGAGCTCAAGCACGCCAATACAAAAGATCATTCTACAAAGAAGTACATGTTTGAGCAATGTCTTGTTTGTAAAGGCGCATAAAGAATAGACTAAAAGGTACATTTCTAAGATAAAAATGGTAAAAAAACCATACCCTATAGGCATTCTTTAGGATACAAGCATGTGCCAATACAAAGAGTACGAAGTTTTAAAAATCTAAAAATATGGTGAAGGGTGTACTCTTGAACAAAGATAAATGTGCCTAATCAAAGGAGCTACTTTCATCTTTCTAAATGCCTTCTCCAAATTTGTCCAAGATGGTGCACAAGTGCACCAGTATAAAAAGCTCATTTCAATCAAAGTTTCTACTGAAGGAAGGGAAGGTGCATAAAGGAGAGCCAAATCCATCAAGTTGAGAACTTTAACTTAGCGTATAGGTGCGCACCAAGGATTAGGCACACACCTCAAAGAAGAATACCAATTTGCCTACCACCAAAGGAAAAATCACTAGCACACGATGAAGGAATCAAATGCACTTTCACAAAGGAGTCAAATCTTGAAAAAATTGCCCTTGGTGTATTGGTGCATGCCAAGAGTCTAGCGAGCACCAATACAAAGAGAAACACTTTCAAAAGTTCAAAATATTCTTATAGTGTATTGACATGTGCCAAGACAATTCCTTTAGGAACATCCAAAAATATAATGGCATAGTATTGCCAAAAATATTTTCTCCCAATTATAATGGCATTTCATATAACAAATTGTAGGCACATACATATGTAAGATCTCTCATACATTGCTCAGCACATAACTTTATAGCAGAAAATGAGGTGCAAATACAAAACATAAATACCAACGTATAGGAATTGCAAAGGAAATTGCAGAAATTGTTTATTAAATTCTTTGTATTATCAAACCGGACATTCATAGTCTATAGTCGTAGGTTTTGTAAACAATAACATACCCAGGCCAATCAACATATATATTGCACACAATTGCACTAGCATGAACTAGGGTCAATGTTCCCGATCATAAGAAATCTAGGGTCACATTGTCGACAATGAATTCCATCTGTTTCTTGAGCAATCAACCATCAAGTATAATAGCACAACCATAGCAAGAATCATACAGCCAGCAAATGTTGATGCCACAAGGATTTAATGGCTTCCACAATATTAATACGAAGAACTCTTCCGCTAATCACCGCTCAACAAATATAACATAACCATGCCATCTGATGTGAGCAGGAAGAATACGTGGATACCATACACAGAGAAACCCAATATCGCAAGCTATACCACGAGTCCATAGATAACAATTAAAACAGGAGTCCATGAATCAATAGGATAATGGACGGAGAGTATAAGCATCACCTCAAAGAGTCACGACTATTCCATGTAGGATTCTTGGATGTTGTTTGATAAGAATGAGACTGCCACAGTTAGGCGTTACCAACAATGGAGATAGAAAATTGTGTATGCATCAACAGAGATAAATAACCACTCAACATCAACCATCTTGATTCACCAATGCTCTGTTATGAGTGTCACCCAAACATATAATCAATCGCCATAGTAATAGAATTAAATGTTACCGCACAAGCCACTTCAAGGGTTATGTCCTTAATGGCTACAAAACTTCCTGAGAGTTTTTGTTCTCAATTCAAAGACCAAAACCAAACATTCTTTATTGTTCTTCGTGGTGATCCAAATATCTGCATCAAAAACCATTTATTTCTGCAACCTTTCGGTTGGCAAAACCGATTTATTTAAATGTAATGGCTTTATAAAAGCTTAGTCTTATTATTATAATATTTTAAAAAGCCATATATATTAATTAAATAAATAAATAATTAAAACGTCTTTTAAAACAAATAAAGACAATTTTAATATTTAATTAATTAATCAAATTCTTCTTCATGGATATGTTGAAAACGAGGGACATCACAAAGACCTTGGAAAGGAAAACAAAGCACCAAAGCCACCTATGACCATTCATCATCCAATTCTGACCCTTGTTTTCCTCTAGAGGTGAAAGCAGCAAAAGCACCATGGTAGTTGCTTTGTGTCAAGGCACCTTTGCTACCACCCTAGCAGTTATTTCATCTTTCAAGGAAAATTAAGAAATATACAGAACACTAAGTACCAGGGAAATCTAAAGAGATTAAATGAAAGCCAGAGCTAGCTCAAAGAGACATATGAGTATTAAAAGCAAGCAATAGAGATCAAGCAATTGGATAAGACCAAACATAACAACAGTACACATTTTAATTTTTATAATAGAGAGATCTAGGAGTCATTAGTAGAGAAGAACGTGTTACCACAAAAACAATTCAGGTGCGTACAGTAACCCATTCAACTAATTCTCCTTCCCTCTAAGAGACTCGCAAAGATGAACTTCCATAAAATCACTCTCATGGTAACCATATTTCAAAATTTGAGGCCTTTGTGATTCTTTACATATCATAAAAATTCCAAATAAAGTTTTCAAAAATATTTTGACTCACATTTGTCAACCATCATAAAACTTATGACAACATTCCCTTCAATCTCTGTTACTGGGTTCTTCATTTTAGCCCCCCGAACTGGCCAAAATACGTGTGGGTTCTAGTTTTGGTTTGGTTCTTCTCTGGGTTCGCCTGGGTTCTCCATTTTCCACCTGGGTTCTTTGTGGGTCCTTCACAGAGAACCCAGGTGGAAAATGGAGAACCCTAGCCGAACCCAGGAAGAACCCAAAAGAACCCGGGCGGACCCACGTCATCCAGCCTAGAAAAAGGCAAAAAATCAACTTAAAAACAAAAAATAAAATCCTAAAAAGTGCCCAAATTGCCTTATATTGACTTGGCTGACCAAATGAGGCTCATTTTGCAAACTCAAAAGAGCAAAAACACCATTTTTTTTGCCTCCAAGCTAAAAAATTATGAATATGATTACAGATTATATAAAATATTACCGTATGGCGTATTTCATTGTTTCAATATTCTATGGCATTATGGCATTATGATCATATGATTATAATTTTGAGCATGCTTATGAGTCAATGGCATTATCATTATATATATATAGTACGGTCGTACCCGTACCCGTACCCTAGGGAAAAAAAAATTGCCAAACCAACGAACTCGAACCCGAACCCGCATCTGAACCCGTACCCGAACCGGCAACTTAGCCTTCAATATAATAATTCCTTTAACCACAAATGCCTTAATTTGATAAAGCACCAAGAACCCTAATTACTTGAACTGAATTCAAAGAAAAGTTAACACAGATAGAGGATATTGTAGTTTACCTACATCCAGTAACAGGATTATTGGCACATCCGTGCAGTGGATTATATATGCAAACCCTAGATATTGTTTGTATCAATAAAGAAGATTGATATATCAAATAAGGAGAAAACTCTTGTTTCTAACATGCAGGTTATTAACCGTAATCACTACACTACTACCAAGCAATCTCTGCATAGCATAAGTGGCTCCTTTACATCATAAACAATAAAGAAGCTTCAGAACTTGGAGGCACCATTCCAAATTACAAATAAACTACACTGTAAATGGGTTCACAAAAAGCTATTCCCCTTGTGAAACTTTTTCTCAAAAGCTAAAGGAACCTGCCATATGGATGCACTTATGAAATACTGACGACCAAAATTATAGTACATGTCGATGATTTGTTATACATCCCAAATATGCAATATAATAGCTCAAAAAAATAAAAAAGGTGTTTACTGGTCGAAAACTGGTATGGAAAATTTATATAAAAACTACATAAAATTTGGCATGGAATATATTAAGTATATGGAGTTGGTACGGCCTATTGCAAAAGTAATGTGTAAACTTGGAAAGTGATATTTGAATCTATTCAAAAAGAAATGCAAACATTTTATGGGTTTTTTCCTAACACTCTCCCAAATGTTTGTGTGTAACCCTCATTTCATGATTTTGAAAATAGAGTCAATGGCGACATAATGAAGCGTATACATGATAAGGACCTAAAAACAAACTTGAAATGTTCCTATTGGTCTAACAATATGAAAAAAAAATTCAATGTAGCTCACAAATGTAAACCAATTTTTCATTTTCAGTTTCAAGTTAAGTGGAAAAAGAATTAACTCTGCTAAGCAAAGAGGTACATTTTAACAAATTATTGTTAACCAAAAACAGAATTTGCTGTTTGTGGGAGAGATATCCAAAATTACTTACTAAAATTTCAACAATTGATACAAATCTATAAAGAACTGTGAACCTTTAGAAATGCTTTTTACTCATAGTTAGCACCTTACAACATTTTCCTTCAAAACTACTAACTACTTCATACAGACCAAAGCAGATGATGAAAGAGAAACCATACCTGTCTTTATTCAAGTTTTCCAAGATTTTCTCTAAGGAACCATGTTGACGTACAAGCTTCAATGCTGTTTGTGCCCCAATGCCTAAATTAAAAATAGTTTAGAATAAATCCCAAGTTGAAATTCCACTTCAAAGTTGGCAGATATGTAAACATAAATATTAAAAATGGGCATTGTTCAGAAATAGAGGTTGGGTAAAATTAAACCTTCAAGCAAAAAACATTCAAACAAAGGTCTAAAATGATTAAAAACAGTTCCCAGTTCACAATTCTACTAAAATAAACTGAGTAAAAACTATCAATAGAAAAACCTCGACACGTTCATTTTGTAATAATGTGTCAATCAATTGAGAAATGTAACAGGAACTTAAATAGACAAAAAAATACTGGAAAGTCATTTGGTTGTTTCATATTTAGGTTTTCATGTTTTAGCTTCATGTACCAAGGTAGAATTTAGATTGAAGATGCTCTAAAATACTAAGAACAAAAGATGGATATATTAATGTGCAAAAATGATGAGAAAAAGTCCACTGAAACTAGTATTACAATAGCTAATCAGTTTTGCTGAAAGGAACTCCAACATCCCAAAAAAAAAGGTAAAAATATCTAGTGTATTTTGCACATATTTTTGGTTAGTACAACAAATGGTATGTATCACCTCTCCCATAAATAGTGTCTTACAACTTGCCTAATAACATCACACTGAGTGGTCATTAGCTCAAAATCCATCTGTTTGAAAACAATTAACATGGCCTATTAAAACATTAGAGAACAACAATTTATAAGTTATAACAAGTCACCTGTGTGACATCTTTATGTTATTTCAATTTTTCCATTGGAAATCTTTTCAAACTCATTTGAATCTTCTTCTGTGTCTGTGTTAACAATGTTCTAAATTCTGACTTCTCTAACCAATGAGGCAATTTGCATCTTGTTACATTTGATTATTTATATATGAATGTTACAGGTTCTAACACTTATTTCAATCCTAACCCCTAAACACTAAATTTATTTACTCTTCTATCACCTGGTACTTCTTTAAAGCAGAATATAAAAAATATAATATGACTGATATTATTCATAAATAATATGCACACATGCATACATGTTGCAATGTACAAGCACATACATGCATATAGGTAAAGGAAAAATTATCTTTTAGGTCACAGCCAAACAAGACAACAATTTGGTGTACAATGAGTGTTGATGTTTATGGCAGCGTCAGTCGTATTCTTCCAGCTGTCTCATTTATTTCATTTGGTAAAATCTAAATATGGCTATGTCAGGCTGGGTCGACCTAGGTCAACGGTAACCTACATGCATAAGAATCTTTATGTAACTGACATACAGTCTGACATGCATAAGAATCTGACATACAGTCTGACATGCAGAGGTAACTGACATACAGTCTGACATGCAGAGGTAACTGACATGCAAATGAAACCGACATGCTATGTTTGGAGAGTCACACCTCTATATTCATTTGGTTGTTATTCATTCAGCATTTAGTTTTATTCTAGTATCACTTATATCAAGTGCTTCATCTGTTGATCATAGGAGCTGTGCGAGTTCATCTCAAGAAGCAGATTGATACTTGAGTAGAAGGCTGAGATAACCACTAGCTGTGTGTGTCTCTCAGTTCTGTATTTGCATCAGTTGTGGTGCTGTGTGTTGGCCTACCAATTGGCTCATTGCATGTGTAACATTCTTGTTGAAGATTCAATAATATAAGAGATATTATTGGCTGGGTTTTTCTCCCTCAAGAGGAGGGTTTTCCCAGGATAAATACTGTGTTCATTTGTTCTTTATGTTTATTTCCCGCTTTCTATTAAATCTGATCCTAAAACACTAACAATGAGAACCCCTAGTAGTAGCCCAAAAAGAAGTTTCTTCCATTAACCATATATTATGTTCAAATTTTTGTACTACTAAGTTTCAACCTTATGACCAGGTTTGGAAGCAAACCAGACCTTACCAATATACATATAAATGTGCATGTGGAACATGTATGTTATGACCTACAAAAGCTTCGTAATTTATCGCTTCTTTTTCACATTTGTTCACTTCGCATTCTCAAGGTTGGTGTAATCAACCTTCATTTTAAACAAGCATGTAAAAGTGCAAAGGACTTTCATAACAGCATATATTACTACAATAAGATATAAATTTTCCTTTAGAAGTATCAAAAAAATCAACTTTTTAATGCTAATGACAGGAGGCCCCCAAAACAAAATGTCATCTTAAAAAATAGAAATTTAGTTGGCATTGTTAGAAAATAATATGCATTGAACTGTAAATGCCTTACTTTCTTAACATGCCTTGCACTAAACATACTATTGCACATAGGAAAATCCTTTAACTTCACTTCAATTTAAATTTTACCAACGCTTTAAGCAACTACAATAACATTATGTCTTAACAAATTAATTGAACTTATTGTTTCTCCTGTAGTACAAAGGCATACTTGCTTCAGGATAAAACATGGATACTGTATAATGATGTCTATACAAACTGAAAGAAACATTAGGTGCACCACATGAGCAAATACGAGAATTGAAAAAATGAAGGTAAATATATAGTTCCAAGGTAAAAAGTTCAACAAGCTTAAACATTACAAGTTGAGATATCCAACCATCTAACAGTAAAGCAACAATGTCGTGATCAGACTCTAGCAAAACTGCCACAAAGACTTCTTATATCACTTAATCTTAGAAATCATACATATTGTTCTGGTTGAAAGCAACTCTGTATCATTGAAAAAATTCAACAAGAAATGTACAATTTATCATTAAAACATTACCAAAATTTTGTATGTGTCAACTTCAAGATATTAATCAACATTCATAGACGGACATACCTCTAATAGTATCACAGTAGTCACACCCACAAAGGATGCACATGTCTATGAACTGGTCCATTGTAAGGTCCAGCTCCTCTAAAACCTAATGAGAAAAATATATGAGAAGGTGGTTGCAAAGTCTCAAGCACTCCTTTTGACACAGTTTATTCAACTAATTCAATAACCTAAAGGTTCTTAAAAGTGTCCAACTTGTACCTTTGAAATCTCAAATTCCATTACTGGTATTTTCTTTGATGAGGGTTCCATCAAATGCCGCAAAAACCTTGAAGCACCAAAAGTCAGTGAATCCATATCCTCAGAAGCTACTGCATAAACCTTCAAAACAGAACAAAGAAAGAAACTAGATTAATTTCCTTGAAAAGACTAAAGTAGGCCAATTGGACTCATAAGTACATTCATCTAGATCAGATAAGAAATGAGCTAAAAATACCCCTGGTTGCCAAAATCAAGGGGCGCCAACCATTGAACTACAAACCAATACCAATATTCAAAATTCACACCTTGCCACTTTTACATAATGATGCACACTCTGCCTCAGCTTCAGAAGGAGCCTGTCAACACCAAGAATAATGTCACCACACAACAAAATTGAAAATTCTAAATGTAAGGAACATTTCATATTAGGATAAAGCAAGAGTATGTACAAGTTCATCTGAATAGTATATGCTTTAAAACCAAAGAGTAAAAAGTTAAAACTCTTTGCAGCAACCAACTGAAAAGACATAATAAAATGCCTAGATGTACTGTAGCATAGAAGAATAGTTCAGGATTGAAAGGATTCAGCAAAGAAATGAAAATCGTATTTGCAAAATTTTTTTACAGGCAAATATGATAAATACACAGTTCTGAGGATTCAACATGAAAATGAGGATGATTAAAATCTTGAATAAACAACGTTACCTCAATCACAGGAACCCCCATCAACCTCAAAAGTTTTTTGCAATCTTCATTATGCTGCTTTGTTACCTGTTAAAACCAAACCAAAAATGAATGATACTAAACCCATTTTGGGCTAGAAATATAAATTGTTATAATTAATTTAATATAATTGATAGAAATCATACAAGCAATCAAGATGTTTGAATATAAATGCCTTACAGAATACTAGAATGTGATGCACCAGATTCACTTATATGTCATTACCAAAGCAAATATAATTCTTAAAAATTATCATGATAATGTAATGTCCCCTACTTGGAGTATGCCTCGATTTTCCTTAAGAGACCATTACACAACATAAAATTGTTTAACAAATAATATTTCCTGGCAATTTATATATATTGAACTTAAGAATAAATGAACTATTAACATTTATGAAATAATGATCAGCTTAAACTTGAATCTAATCTATAGACTCCTTTCCAATAACCAATCATGGTAGGGATGGGTGAGAAACGCATGATAGGATGCTAGAAGAGGAACATCCAACCAAGACAATTCCCTTCGTCTTAGGGACATCCAACCAAGACAATTCCTTTAGGAACATCCAACCAAGGCAATTCCTTTCATCTTAGGGACATCCAACCAAGACAATTCCCATATCGCCCTTTAATATGTCTCCTTGCCATCCTTACACATGGTTGCTAAAAGGAAAAGATGTAAATTACAATAATATAAACAATTTCACTAGTGTTATTTACCCATCTAGACATAACATATCTCCCTTATTGCAAATCAGTCCTTATATATATATATATTCAAGTGCATACCAATCATTGATTGTATCTATAGTTGCTGCTTTTCTGAATGCAGATTTATTTCTGAATGATTTGATTTCATATTTATTCCCAATTCATTGGTGCCTCTCTCCACTCATTTGTTTCTCCTTTTATATCTCCCATGGTGGGAGAATCACATCTATTTATTTAGCAAGAGACACATCCCTTTATTCCATTTCATCCATTACAAAGGATGCACCTCTTTATTAATCACTGCCTTTGGCATAATATATTTTTTGCCTCTTTATAATTAATCGCTGGCTTTCATAATTATCTTGCTACATACTCATTAAGATATTCGCTGCCCTTTGAATAATACTAATCACTCCATTTAGACTTTGCTTCCTCCTTAACAATCGCTGCTCCTTCATTAGTCATCGACTATATATCAAACTTGGGCGATTAATAACTTATTTATATGCTTTTGAATATATATCAAGCTGGGGCCAGCCAGCATTAACTTTATTTATATGCAAGTTTCGGGCATCAATCATGAGGTCGGCCCATGTTTTAATGAGAAGTTAATTTCATATAAATGAATGGTGATAGGGATCGGCCAGCATTAAGATTGTAAAGAGATTGTATAGTATATTTCTCAGCGGGGGCATGACAGATGAACTTGAAAGCCAACTATGCTATAGGTCCATTGCTATGTAGCCGGTTCGCCTAGTTCTGGGCTAGGTCCTGGTCCGGGTTCGCACTGGGTTCGGGTCCTGGTCCGGTCCCTCTGTGGGTTTGACCACAGTCCTTGTATTTGAGGCCTGGTTCGCCGGTGAAGAACCCAGGCGAACCCGAGCAAAACCCGGGAGAACCCAAGGCGAACCCAAGGAGAACCCACGCGTCTGGGCAACCAAAAAGTGTTTCTTTTTGTATTTTTTTAATAATTCCTTCAGTTTGACTTTGACCGACGCCCAAGGGAACCCTAAAAGTGACCTTCTAAACAAATTAAACAGCTAAACTACCTCATTTTCATTCATTTGTTTTGCAAACAAGCATTTTCATTCCAAGAGGCTGAGTTCTTATTTTAACTTGTTGGATTGACAAAAGGAGTTGAATATTGATTGTTGAAACTTCTACAAACGATTGCATTGCCATTCCTACAGATTTGCAAGTGTTCATTGGCTGCCACAAAGATTGTTGAAGAATATTTTTGCAAAGAGGTAAGTTTTTCTCATTTTTTTTGAGTTTTTTCATTCTTTTTTTTGTTTTACAAACAGAAACTTTGTTTTTCTTCTTTTTTTTTCTATTCTTCTATGAATAATGAATGTATGCATTGTGCAAGATTCAAAAGAGTTAGGTTTTAAAAAAAAAAATTATTATATTTTGTTTTCATTCAAATTTTGAATGTGTTGTTTGCAAAACAAATTGCCATAGGAATCACAATGTCAATGGGTTCTACCTCCGGCTCCATAGCTAAACCAAACCCAAAGTTCAAAACAAGTGCAAATTCTCCTCTATGGCAGTATGTTGAAATGATAAGACAGATTCCAGGTGGTGGTGGTTATGTTTGGAAATGCAATGGGTGTGAAGTTACATATTCTAGTTCATACCATAGGGTGAAAGCACATTTGTGTGGCATAAGTGGAAAAGGCATCTCACCTTGCCCTGGAAAGAAAGATGCCCTATTCCACCTGAGACAGTTGCAAAATACATTATGGAGCAAGAAGCAGCAGATCAACGGGAAGCCCAAAAAGGAAATCACCCTTTGTTAAAAAAAAAATCAAAGGGAATGCAGCCCCCATCTAATCCCAATCCCAATATTGTGGTAGAAGACCACCCATTTATGGCCATTCCAAATCTTCAAGCTCAAAGTGCACAACCTTTTGCAAACAAGAGAGCAAAGGGACCTTTGGAAGTTGCATTTCAAAATGAGAGTAGAGCCCTTGCCGACCAATGTGTAGCAAGATGCATATATGCCAATGGATTATCTTTTAATGTTGTTCGTTCTCCATATTGGAAAGAGATGTTGAGAGCGGTTAATGAAGCTCCAAAAGGGTACAAGGGCCCGGGTTATGAGAAGGTGCGTAGCACTTTATTGGAAAAGGAGGTTGAGTTGGTTGAAGATGCATTGAAGCCTATAAGAGATTCATGGGTTGAGACAGGTGTGTCCATTGTTTCAGATGGTTGGAAGGACTCAAAAAATCGGCCTTTGATCAATGTCATAGCGGTGTCCCCTAAAGGGGCAATGTTTTTGAAAGCCGTGGATTGTGAGGGGCAAGTAAAAGATGGGCAATTTATTGCTAATATTCTTATTGCAGCCATTGAGCAAGTGGGAGCCCGCAACGTTGTTCAAGTTGTAACGGACAACGCAAAGAATTGTAGAGCTGCAGGGTTGTTGGTTGAGGAAAGATATTCACATATCTTTTGGACACCTTGTGCGGTCCATTCACTCAATCTTATGCTGCAAAAGATTGGGAATAAAATTGAATGGATCAAACAATTGTATACTGAGGCTGAGGACATTCAGATGTTCGTCACCAACCACCACTTGTCTCAAGGGATCTTTAGAACATTTTCAAAATTGGAGCTATTGAAGGTAAGAGAAGTAATATTTACATTTGTCATTTTCTGATTTTCATAATTTGATTGTGCAATCTAATTTAAATTCTTCTTTAAAGTTTATTTTTAAATTTTAATTTTTTTTTTAATTTGCAATAGGTTGCAGAAACCCGCTTTGCCTCTAATACAATCGTCTTGAGACGACTTGTGAAAGTTAGGCAAGCACTTTCTAGCATGGTGATTAGCACCAATTGGTCTATATGGAGGCAAAGCAGCACTGAAAGAGCAACAAGAATTAGGAGCATGATATTAGATGACTCATGGTGGGATCGTGTGGAGTATCTCCTTAGCTTCACCGAGCCCATTTTGAATATGATTTGCTATATTGACATGGACAAGCCATGCATTGGACAGATATATGATGGTATAGACTCAATGCTTGAGAAGGTCAAGTGCACCATAAATGCAAGAGAGCAAGACCCTGAAGAGACTTTCTTCAAACAAGTGCATACAATTGTTGAAGAAAGATGGAACAAAATGACAACTCCATTACACCTTCTTGCCTTTGCATTGACTCCAAAATACTACAGCTCTCGGCTTCTTTCACAACTAGGAAGGCTTCCTCCATATAGAGATTTAGAAGTGGCTGAAGGGTACAAAGCAGCATTTGTGAGACTCTTCCCTGATCGAGATTTGCGAAGTGTAGTCACGGATGAGTTCACTGATTTTGTGCACTCAAATCATCTAGATGTTGATGCCTCCCATGATAGGTTCTTAAAGGATGCTCTTTCTTGATGGTACTTCCATAGACAATACTTCCAAAATTTGCAGCCCTTTGCAATCAAAATTTTATCACAAGTAAGTTTAATAAATTTTCATATTTTAGTTTTAAAAGTTTCATAATTTCATTTATAATTTTTTAATTGTTTACTTTGTCTTCATAGGTTGCTAGCTCATCCGCATCTGAGAGGAATTGGAGCACATATTCTTTCATCCACTCAGTAAAGCGCAATAAATTGTTGTCAAAAAAAGCGAAGAACTTGGTATATGTGCATTCCAACTTGCGTCTCCTTTCACACAAACAACCTAACTACAAGGAAGGGGAGACGAAGTTGTGGGATATAGTGCCAGAGGATACTGACTTGGATGCTTGCAGTTCCCAACATATTGCATATGAGGATGAGGATATCCAACAGGAGCATGGGCACAATAGTAGTGCTAGTGATGGTGCCATTGGCACTACTTGTGATTCATCTAGTCTTCCTACTTCATCTAATGTCAATGTTGACATTGATATGGATGATCTAGAGAATCCATATGATGATTAAAACTTTAAAAGTGTTGTAATATTGAACTTGAAGTTTGAACAATGAATATTTATCATGCATGTTTTAAATGACATTCAAGTTTATGGTGGTTTTGTTGTTTATATGATGTTATCAGTTATGTGATATTCTAATCCTAATTCATGCTTCTAGGCTGCATATATATATATATATATATATATATTTTACATGTTTTTGTAATTTGTACTAACGAACCCAAGACGAACCAAACCCACCCCCCAAAAAATTTTGCCAAACCGGCGAACCGAACCCGCGAACCCGAACCCGAACCCGAACCGGCTACTTAGGTCCATTGCAATAAAATACTTGAAGACAAATCAATGATAATGTTTGAAATAAAAAATAAGGTTATAATTGCATGCTTTCATTCATTTTTAGTCCCTGCTAGCACTTATGATGAAGCTAGTGTCAATCAGTTCAACAATAAAGCCTAGATATTGAAAATAACATCATAAATGAAAATTAGGGGTGTAACTCTTATAAATCAAATGACCGTGTGTCAAACGACATAAGGTAACATTATTTCAAAAATAAAGTATAATTATCCTAAGAAAGTATTAAAGAAAAACATGGAGCAAGTATCCCAAAAGTAACAAAATTAGTAAGGCGTGCTAGGATTCTATGAAGTGCACCCTGCATTCAAGTATCTCCAAAAATGCATCAATATTAGACATCTTGATCACATCATTACTATTGAAATCCTCCACATTTCTCTCTATTAGAATTGTCAAAAAATTGAAATGTACTGAAGCAGATGCACATTACTGGTTTGACCTCTATCACCATAGGTTCATAGGTCATGAGTTGACTACATGGGTTAGGGGGCTGTACTTGGCTTCCTAGGATTTCCAATCTTGGTATCCATCATCAAAGCTTAAACTAGCCTTTTTGAAGTGATAGATAATGATGTTGTTAGTTCTTCCAGCCCAAGCCTTGCTACAAGCACGTGATATCGATGGTCTTGTATCATAGTTGTTTGATTTCTTCTCTGTCAGCTCCATGATTCCTTGAGGTGTTTTTCCCTTCCAAGTCTAATTCTACTTGTACTTAGTTCTCATGGTTTGGAATCTGACCTTGTGTTATGCTTTTGTTGGGGTACTTTACCTATCCGATTCTCTATTTAGGTCCTTCCACACCTAATTAAGTTAACTCAGGGAATTTTTCACTCTATTCCATAATGGATGTATTTTTAGTATCTTGGTGGAATATCCTATAAATACCCACCTATTGCTCTCATATGAGCATCCCATTGTAATCTAACTTTTGCATACGTGTTGAATAGAATATAGTTTATTTTATCATTTCTTAATTTTTTATTTTGCTTTCCTTTCACTCATTTGCATTCTTGGATGGCTTCACAAATAAATCTTACATGGTATTAGAGTGATTGTGAATTGTGGGTTAACAATGTCTTTGGAAATTTGGAAGCGTGCATACAACTGTTATTTTTTGAAGTGCATGAATATGCTTTTCTCTTGCATCCTCAACTAATCTACAGAAATAGAAAAGCGTTGAAAAAATACCAATTTTTGGAGGAATTCTTTCTAATCTTGCCAATTGCAAGTACACTTAGGAGCTTCAAGGAGAAAATATAAGCTCACCATTGAGTCAAGAGCAATTGAGAAAGTTAGATTTGTCTTTTGTTTTGTCTCACTTGGACACTAGAGATGAAATCTACAAGAGTTTGAAACAAGGAGGTTTTTTGCCAAATTCAACAAAAAACCATCACTTTGGAGCATTTGGGTCAAATCTACCCCCAACATTGCATTCAAAAGGCCCAAGAACCCCCACTTTCATATAAAATTTGTCCAATTGGACGAAGTTTCCAATTAAGGCAAAAAACATTTGTCTAGGAAGCCATACGCCCCATGTTAGCAAAGTTGTGCAATAGTTTCAAAAAAAAAAAAAAATTATTATCTGCACTAAGTTTTCTTTTTTAAATACTAAATAGTTTAAAGGGCCTTAAGCTTGCACAACCTCAACCCCCTCAAGCCACCACCTACCAAGGATGCGCCCAGCTGGCCCTACAACTCCTTCACCTCTTCATTGCTCAAGTGGCCCAAAACCTCCATTCCACCTCTACCAACATCAAACCAATCACCATTGTGCCACCATCAAGCCACCCCAACACCACCCAAGTCTTGCTAGCACCTTACTAAATTTGGAAATTTTTTTGCCATCTAGCTATTCTTAGCAATGTCTCCAAATTTAGGAGAGCTCCAAAGTTAGCTAGAAGATCTCTATACATTTGGCAAAATCTCTAAATTTGGGGATTGTTCAACCAAATATCAAAATTTTGCCCCCCTCAGCATTTACAATGTTGAATTTGCAATCCAACTTCAAAGGATTGTATCTTGGGCTCACAACCTCTATTTTCAATTCAATTTTCCTTTAAACAAGGTGGAATTTCATGCTATACACAATGATACTTACCCAAGTTTTACTATTTTTCCCAAAAACATCAATTTTCTCATTAGATCTAATAGACAATTGCAGTTTTTTTAAATTCAAAGCTTTGTAACTTTCACAAACAAGCTCAAATTTGAGTCTCTTTTTTTAAAGTGGATATTTTTCAAGCACTACATGTAAGTGTAAGCTTAAGGTTCTCATTATAAGATCAGATTGTACTTTCAATATCTAGTCCATTTTGGACATTGTAAATGCACTAATCTCTAAAGTGTCAAAAAACAACTCCAACTTGTAGACGCACTAATCTCTAAAGTGCCAAAATCTTATTGCTAGGGGGGACCTTCGACTAAATGAATTTGAGGGGGGGTCTCTTGATGTATTTTGTGATTGGACATATCTTCTTTTATGCTTGTGCTCTACTTTTCCTTCACAATTAGGTCATTTTAAGTTACCATTGTTAACTCCATACAACTATGCATCATGGCATCAAAATACACAAAACGCCTTAATGCAACAAGGACATTCACCCTATGTTGACCAAAATATTGATGAACCCAAAGATGATAAAGAAAAGATTAAGTGGATGCTTGAACATACTAAAGCACTTGGATGTCTTCACAACTATATTTCCCTTGATCTTATGTTTAGATTGATGCATGTACAAATCCACATGATACTTTGGTAAAACATAAAACTCTCTATGGTAAAAATGATGAAGTTAGAGACTATTAGATCAACGCTAATTTGGTGAACATTGATCCAAAAAGCCTTAACAACATCCAAGATTTCATCACAAAGGTCAAGGACCTTAGAGCACAATGTAAAGCATGTAGCATTGAGGAAAAAGGACATTTAGCTAGTATTTGGTGCCCTCAACAACCTTGGCCCTGAATATGCAACTTTTGTTTCTAACTTTCACTCGTAGGGCGACTATGGGATTAACATATACTATGCCATCATTTGCAATCTTCTCAAAGATGTTGATGCATAAACAAGGGAAGCTACTTTCCATGGGTCTCTTAAAGCCATCTCAATCCTGAGCTTTGTTGGCTAGTTAGCTAACGGGGCAAAAGGAGTTAATTCTCGCTAACAAGAAACAGAAAAGGTCAAAGAAAACTCACAAAAAGATCAAGCACAATCCTCTCAAACCTCCTAGAGCAATGCTCAATACAATATAATTCATAGGTGATCCATTCTACTATCAAACCCTTTATTTACGCTAATTCCACCCAAAGGAACTACTACTTCCCAAGCATGCAGGATAAACCAATTTAGCAAAAGGAACAACTTATAAAGCATGTGTCTAATGCTTTTATTAATAAAGCTTAATACAACTGTAACTAATTAGGAAGAAATAGTCAAGGCCGCAAGTCCTAACATCTATTGTCCTCAATTTGTTTTTATTGAGTTCAAACATTACAACAATTTGAGAGCACAAATAAGCATAAAAATAGAGAGAAACATAGTCCTTCACCTAGAGAAACCTAACGTGGGAACAAAAATTACTAACTTCTTAAAGCCTTCATGGCCTTCTTATGCATACAACTAGATGTTCAAAGTATAGTTTCAAAACTTGCCAAGTACTCACGAGTCTTTTTCACAGTCAAAAAACTTGCCAATTTACTCACATGCTAGTTCTTGTGAGTTTTACAAAGCAACTAGTCACAAGTACTTGGCAAGTCTACAAGAGAAAATCATGCACATCAAATTTTCTTTAAGATCCGTCGATTTTTTAAATTTAAGTATTTTTTAAGTCACCTAGTTTTGTCAAGTAATCCAATTTGAGTCAAATTTGGGTCCATCAAGCTTTTGTCAAGTCCTAGTTTTCAAACCACTCCAACATACATAAAACTACTTGATTATTGCAACCAAATGCAATTATAGCATGAAAGGAACCTCTTCTCAATGTCATACAACCAATAATATAACTTGAGTCACAAGAGATCTTCAAGAAGAAGCCCAAAACATTTCTTGCGATGTCCCTAACAAGATTGTTGGCACAAATTCACCCAAAAAAAATGTAATCAAGCAACACAAACCCAAGCTCTTTTTGATCAAGATCCCAATGTGGGCAAGGTGACAGCATACAGAAACTAGGTTGTGGAGAAGGAAGTAATTGCATACTAAAAGGTGACAAGCCATCCAACTTACAAACAATATTAAATTGGCAATAAATAAAACAAAATCAATCAATGCCAAAATAGCAGATAATGATACGCAAGTTCTGTTCAATGCCAAAATAGCAGATAATGATATGCAAGTTCTGTTCAATGCCAAACTAGCAAATAACAAGTGGAAATGCATCAATTCTCAGACTATATCATTTGATTTTAAATCAACACCAAATTGGTGGATAATGATTCACAAATATAAGGGGATCTAACGATGAAACATCCAAGATCTTCTCACAATAATGATTTGGATCCAATGGTGAACCGTCTAGGATCTTCTTGCAATATCAATGTTATTTCTAATTGGCATTAAACTGTCCAGTTTATATTACAAAACTAAACTTAGATAAGTAAACCGAACTTCAAATGAAAATTTTGAAAAACAACCAATTTACTGGAAAACCTTGATCTAAAAATTGCAAATAAATTGATACCTTTGAATGATGAGCTAAAACCCAAATAAGGATGCGACAATTTCCAGGAAAGACTTAGAAGCTGAAAACTAAAACCCAAAATGTAACTAACAATGAATTTGCTGATAACCAATATGTACAACCCTATTGGAAGTATGAATATGGGTACAATCAGCATATAAAATCATTAACATCATATCAGACACTGTTTGTTGTTCATTATAGACTATACAGACCACATAGGAGCAGATACAGCCACCAAAAACACCCACAAATTGCTGTGAACAGGTACTGAAACTGTACAGCCAGCTGAAATGAGGTACGGCCAGTATTTAGAAGATATCACAGCATATAATCCACACCTCAAATTCCTAAATGGCCTGCAAATACACACTTGAGACTCATGCAAATGTACAGCCAGGCCAAGGAAGTACATCCCGCTGTAAGGTCTTTATTAATGCTACCATCTCATGTCAAAATGGTATGGTGTAATCAAGAAATTAGTATCACCAACAAACTGATAAATATGCAACAAAGTTAAATCTCTTCTCAACCAAAATCTAGAAATGAAATTATGTATTCAATATAATAAACTTCACAAGAAAAATTTCTACAACCGTAAGCATTCAGCACCCTAATGATCTTTGGATGAGACCATTCATATGGCTAGAAGGGTTTTCATCCCCAAAACCATTTTGTCAAAAAGTTTTCATCCTCAAGCAATAGAAGAGAAACTCACGTTCATTTTCTAGAGAAGAAATTCATAAAATGAGCACAAAGACCTTTTTTCCGAAAACAATCCTATTTGTATAACTTTTTTGAGGGAATACAATATAATTTTATTATTCCCTCAAAGTTATAAAATATAGAAGTGTCCTATGTAATGTCCCTGATTCCTAAGTAGCCACCATGGAGCTTAATTTAAATTATTAAATATTAATTTGTCCCCAAATAACATTTTGGACACTTATATTTAACTAATTAATTATTTATTAAAGCAACTATATTAAGTGGATGGAGAAAATATTAAATAAAATTTACTTTAATGGAGCAAATAAAATATTAAATGGTGGTGAAATATAAAAGGTGGTGGAGGAGAAGTTTACAATAATATTTTTGGAAAAAATTATTATTGGGAATTTGGAGAGCTTGGCTTTCAGGAGCTTGAGGACGAAAACCCTCAGGTTCGGAGGATTTGGACAAAAACCCAAATCCTGCTACAAGCAGATTCATCTCGGGATTCACACAGAGTTTCAAAGTAGTTCGGGAGATTGTCGAAATTTGTGAAGTCTTCATAAAAGACAAATTTCAGTATTTTTGGTTTGATATCAGGGTTTGCAGATTTTCAGAATATTCAGAGTTTGAGGTATTTATTTTGCTGTGGTTCAAGGTTTGAAGTTTAAGCTGATGAAATAATAATTTATAGTTTCCAATTCCATATCACAGAACTACTATATAGGCCGAATATAATTAAAGGCAGTCGGTTGGTATTAGTGCAAGCATAGGCAGTTATATTAAGAGTGAATAGGCTTACATAGCCATTCACAGTGGAAGAAATAAATATTGTTGATTAATTTCTGCACAGAATATTGTGGTTTTAGCCGCCAACCTCATACCGACCCAACATGTACTGGCAGTGACTGTCTTTGTATAAGCAGTTACTTCCTAAGAGGTGCAATTAAAATTAATGCATTGGCAGCATAGAGTAGTCTACACAAGGATGATTATAAAGTTATAAACTATAGCAGCGACTATTATTTATAAACTATGGATGTATTTGGGGAGGGGAGGGACATACCAAATACAAGGTATTGAGCCTTTGCCTTAGATGTCACCCAGATAAGGAGATCGGACCATACTAGAAGACAAACACAGTCAAAGGAATTGGGCGAGCACTAGCAGACAAATCTGCTAAAAGCCATGTGGAGCTGCAGGGCGGTTAAATGAGGAAATTCAACTTCCCCAAGCCACGTTACCACTCAGGTATACACCACCCTTAGCCGCCATTTCTATATCAGCCGCCACTTCAGATATTTTCTGATCATAATATTATGAATGCCACCTAATTTCATCGTCGTCCATTTGAATCGGGTGTTATATGAAAGGAAGGAGTGACGTAGTGAAATTGACCAGCACCAGACTTTAGTATTTGTCTTATATGCAATCGTAATCCTTTGCTATGGTTGCAGCATTGGAAGGGAATTGGAGGCAGCATAATAGGAAGGAGTATCATGTACCACTTGCTGAGGCCCTGTAATGACGTGACGACTGGAGGAGCCTATAGATTTGATGATCTCTGTTTATATATCTATTTGGAAGCAAGCTATTAACCAGGTTAGCACCATCATTGCAGTCTATATACAATTTGCAATTTGTGTGGCCTGTATAATTATATTTGTCTTATAAGTCAAGCTATGAAAGGAATTTGTAATCATGTCAAACCATAAAATATTAATGTTCGTTATTTCGAATGGGTACATTCATACGAGCCTGTGACTCAAAACAAATGCGGAGATTTAACTCAATCAATCAATACAAATCAACAAGGGTCATTTATAAATTGGTCTGCTGCTAATAATTTGACAAAATGCTCACATTGTCAGACTTGTAAAAAAATCGCAAAATTCCCTTTTTAAGGTGTGTGGAATCTTGCATCCTAATTTAAACACTCACATTTAAGACCTTGGGCCTAGCAACACTTTTTAAACTCACTTATAACAAACTTTTTAAATAATTAAATATAAGTCATCTTTTTAATATATTATGTGAAGTTACTTTTCGACAAGTTAAATTTAATTATTTAATTATTCTCCTTTTTACCACCCCATTAGCCTACAACGAAAAATTGAGGAAATAGACTAAGGGTCTTCATTAATTTTACACTAGGGAAGGGGACATGACACTTCTAAACACCAAGAGACGAAATTCAAAACATTCCTCCAGTTCCTTTGTTTGTGGGTCTTCTATTTTACCTTATCTATGATGGTTCTGGCCAAGGGTGAAACCATTAGCCTACACAATTTTCATCAATAATGGTTTCAACTACACTCAAAACTGTTATCTGTTATTGACTTGGGTCAAAACCATCACTAATAACTAGTGTTTATTTAAGTCTCTTGATTATCCAAATCACTCAAGTGACTTATATGCCTATTTTTTACTTTTTGAGTTCTTTGTAACTCTATATTTAATCTTTTCCTTAGGGAATGAACCTTATCTCTTGGCTTGTCAATGAGAGCCCTCAAGGATTCATCTTCAATGTAATGTTAGCTAGGCTTAATAACATGTATGATCCATTCTAGATCACTACTCTAAGGGAAATACACAATGCCATATATATGCACTTTGTGCATCAAGCATCATTCGACAACTAAAGCTTCTCAAGTCTCCCCTTCTCAGTGAATTCCCCCCACCTAAACCATAGTTTGAAATGGTTGTTACATTGCAATCTTACTTTCAAATAAGAAGAAGCAATTGACACATTGGGACTTAACAAGCTTAACGAGTTCCTTCCTCATTTGAGACTGGTAAATGGTTCTGGGCATATGGTGCTTGCAAATAAAAACTTTAACATTCCTAGCTGCCTTCACCAATTTTGAAATCTAATTGATGTTTTCAATGTCCTCAAATGCATTGTTGAGTGCTTGAACAGAAATAAGGTCCAATATTGCAAAACAGGTCCTATAAATCTATAAAGTTGAAAGTTTGAAACTAATTACAAGAGGCACAACCACAATGGCAGCAAGAGAGGATTGTAATTGTTTGAGCATGTTAAAAAAACAACTAACTTAAATTTGACACTCAATTACTGTTGATGTTACATGGCAGGGTCGGGCTTCTACTTCCAGCCCAGTTTGTTTCATGAAGAACAAATTAAATACATAGCCTATCGGCTATTTAATTTGACTAAGCGATTTTTGAAGAGACACGTCACTTATTGAATAATATTTTATTTATTTGTTATTTCATTGAGGCCAACCCTTCCTAATCGGCGATTGTATTGAAGAGACATTTCATTTCATGGAGGTGACATTATACTTGAAGAGTCGCATCCTTTGGAGACTTCTCCAATCGAATAGTATATATAGAAGATGTTGTTCAATCCTTAAGGCATTCACTTCACTTGTTCATTTGATATTCATATATGCGAGTTGATGTAAGAAGAAGTCATCAAAGTGCAGATCAATATACTTGAAAAAGGCTGAGTTTGTCATCAGCAAGAAGTATTATGTTATTTCTGTGTTAGCATCAGATTGTGGTGCCATTCTTGGCCTCATTATTGCCCTCATTGTAAAGGAGACTATTGTGTATCATTCAATAAATAAGTGATATATTGTTGCTGGGTTTTTCTCGCTCAAGTGGAGGGTTTTCCCAGGGTATATGTTGTGTCTATGTGTTATGTTGTGTCTATGTGTTAGAATTTGAATTAAAAATCTGCTTATTTACATCTGTTCATAAAAACTAACATGGTATTGTTGTGACCTTTTCACACATCGCCCCATTCAGATGGGGACCCCCTTATTTTTGCTCCGTTCCGGTCTTTTGGCTTGGGTTTTTCCTCGCTCTCTCGCTCTGTCTCTTTTCTGGTGTTTGTCTTTCCGGGGGTTGTGTCGTCATTGAGCTTAAACGTGAAGATATTGGCCAATTCCAAAATTAGGGTTTCATCATTTTTGGTCAAGTCAAGGTCAAGTAGGGCCAGTAAATTGAAAATTGAACTTAGCAATGTTGTCAGTAGACATCCAGCAGGCTTCCAGCCAGTTTTCATTGAATTCCGAGATACTTACTATTTTTTGGTAAGTGCAATTCCGGTGTTGTCGAGTATTTTGAATTAGATCACCATCTGGCGTTGAGTATATGTCCGGTGCTTGCATGCCAAATTTAGCAAAATTGGACCAACTTTTACTATTTTAGCGGTCTTCGAGGCAAATTCCGAGTCACGAGTTTTCTTTGCGTATCACGGATATTCATACGTTTTAAAGTAGCGGCGATATAACATGAAGAGATGACCACTGGGATTGACCTTAGAGGCTATTTTAGGAACCGAGCTTTCTTTGCATAGCCGAATTTACGTTTTGCTACTACATTGGGTTTTTTTAGTAGCCCTCACAGCGATGGTGTGACAATACGAAGCAAGGATTCTCTTTTCGGTAAAGGAACTTGCTATTTTAGCGGTGATATGTCCGGCGTAGCTTCAATGATTTAGATTCCGCGAGCGGTCTTGAGTGCAGCGAGAAAGCGAAGACAAAGCGGGGAATCTTTTGTCAGCATGCAATGCAAATTAGGGTTTCGGCTTGAACCTAAAATAATAGGCATCAAAGTGAAGCCGAAGCAATTAACCATCGCGTCGGCGTCATGGGCTGCAATACGCGGTGAAATTTCAAATCAGCGGAACACTTACTGGCCCCATAGTAGGTAGTCAAACGTGCTAAAATAAATGCATCCCGGGTGCATCGTGATTAATACAAGCCGATGAGTCATGTGTGGAAGGGATCGCCTCATCCGAATTTCAACTCGATTGGAGCTTGGGAGCTATCAGAATCAAGAGCTTACTATTTTTAGTAAGCCACCCTCAGAAACAGGCTATAAATAGCGGGGTGACTAAAAGTTGCAATATCGACAGGTTGAAAAGGTTATGAAGAAGCTGTGTTTAAAATTTCAGGCCATTCCGAGCTTCAGAGGCGCGAATACAGAGAACTTACTATAAATAGCAGGGCACGATGCTGGCGAAGATGATGAAAATTTGTCTAAGTCTGGAGTCTCGTCCAGCAGGCAAGGCAAAATGCGCCCAGATTGATGAAGAAGCGTAGAAAATTTTTCAAGGTGTGAGTTCATCCTTCACACAGGGCAAAATGCGCCCAAGGTAGAAAAAGTCAAAAGAAAGTCAACGAAATTTCATCCTGCTCAGGGGTCCAAATGCGCCCAAGATGAAAGAGGAAAAAGTTGAAAAAGTTTCTAAGTATGAGAAATCCGCCTCAGGGGTCAAAATGCGCCCATCCTTCACAAGCATGAAAATGCGCCCAAGGTAGGAGTCAACAAGAAAGTCAAAGATTGTTCATCCTTCTCCATGGCCAAAATGCGCCCAAACTGGGCCATGTCAAGACAAAATTTTGGAAGGTGAAAAGTCACCCAAGAACGTTGGAAGAAGTTTCATCCTTCACACACATCAAAATGCGCCCAAAGAAGGAGAGGGTCAACAAAGTCAAAGTTTCTATCCTTCATCACATGCAAAATGCGCCCAACTTGCAAACTCGTCCTCCTTAGGGGGTAAAATGCGCCCAAATCATGCATGTCAAGACAGAAATTGGAAGTTGAAGGGTCACAAAGCATGGTGGCAAGTTTCATCCTCCTCCTATAAGGAAATGCGCCCATGTTTCAATGTAAAAGGTAATTAAAGGTGGTAATTAAGGTGAAAAGTTTACCAAAGCATGGTGAGAAGTGATAAAAGGTAGGCGTTATCCTCCTTCATGGCTAGAATGCGCCCAAGGTGGTGGGCCTTAGTGAAAACTTTGCTAGGCGTGTAAGGGTGATATGCTAGGCGTTGGAAAATATTTGAAAGTGTGAGGAATTAAAATGAAGTGTGCGCCTAGGGAGTAAGGGAGTTATAAGGTGATTTTAAAAATCTTGAAGGAGTTGAAATATTTTTGAAGTGTGCTAGGCGCCTCAGGTAGAAATAAAATATTTTCTAAGTGTTTAAAAATTCTCTAAGGCGTTGGGCTTTTAAATGAACTTTTTCTAAGTGTGGAGTGATACGGGATGAGGTGAGGATGAAATGTGCAAGGCATGCCGGGAATGAAGTTGATATAAAAATTTTCTAAGTGAAAATCCCTCTCCACTGGCGATCAACTAATTTTTTTTTCTAAGGCAAGATTTCAAAAGTGCAAGATGATTTTAAAATATTTCCTAAGGCAAATTTATTTTCCTTGGAAAATACGCCTAGAGCTTCAAGTTGATGAAAATTTTCGAGGCAAGCAATTTTTCTCAGTGATGAAGTCAGAGATGATGATAACGCAAGGTGATTCATTTTTTTTAGAAGTCAGAGCAACGCAGAGTGATCACAGGCGAAGAACGAGTTTAAATGATGGAAATAATATTTTTCTAAGGTTCAAAATTGAAAAATTAAATGAACCCGTTCGTTGGGTACCCATGAATTCGAGACATTCTGACGAAAATTTGCTTCTGGGTACCGAATGTTCGTGATGATGAATGGATTTCTAAATCTTTCAAGCTTCGCCGACACTTTTTCAGTAAGGAATTTGATCAGTGCTTAAGTTATGAATTTTCCTAAGGGAGAATTTCAAATTTTCTAAGGCAAACGTAAATAAAATGTGTTTTCAGAGTGATTTTTCTTCGAACGATGAGTCTGAAGGGAGTTGCCTAGATGATTTTGATCAAACTCTTCGAAGATGAATCTTCCAGAGCAGATGATGAAGTTAAGAATTCGAATTTAAGTGACGGAGTTCCAGCTGGTGAGTAAAATATGATGAAGTTAAATTAAATTTTTCGAAGAGGAATTCAAAACGCCAGTCAAAGTCAAGTTTCTAGAAGAATAATATTCCCGACGACTGGAGACAAGTGTCAGAAACATCAAAGAGGGAAAATTCGAATTCTTGAAGTGGAGTAGTGGAGTTTAATGGCACTGGCTAAAAATAACGTCTTCTAGAATTTGAATTTTAGCTATAAAATGGAGAAGTTTTTCACTCACTTTCACAGCTGGAAAGCGAATTTGCTCTGAGAGTGGTACGCCTTGAATTGCTGAGAGGTATTTTGCTGAAGCTTGAGTTTGCTGAGAGTTAAAGGAGACACCTTAAGTGCTGAAGAGAAGGTACGCCATTGTCAGAGAGGGAAAGTGTTTGCTGCAATTTGAAGTTGCTTGAAAGGTACGGCTTTGAGCCTAAAATTTGATTTGCTTGAATTATAGTAAGAGGTGCGCCATTGCTTGAGAAGTACGGCCTTGTTAAGCTGAGGTCTGAAATCTGATTTGTTTAGTTGAGAAAAGCACGAACTTGCTAGTGTAAGATTGTTGTTTGAAGTACGAAGTGGTTGGGGTTCAATTTGCTGATTGCTGGTTGAAGTTAAATCTGATTGCTGATGAAATGTTTGTTATGTTGCAGATGGCTGAAGCGAGGACAACCGGAAAGGACAATGGTGCCTCCCGACAGGCTACGATCAAGAAGCTGAGCAAGACATTCATGCCAGAGACGAAGTTTATTTCAAAGTTGGGCAAGTTGACGGACACGAACTTGGGCTCCGTCAACCTAGAGACCTTCAAGAACAGGCTGTTCGGGATTGGAAGTCATCGGGCTTCGGTCACTTCGCACAACATCGTCCGAAGTGGGCTATATGCAGCTGCTGGTTTTCCGCCAGCTATTCAATGTTCGGAGCTGATAATGGAGTGCGCCAACTGTTACGAGAAAGAACACCGGTCGATCACGTCACCAGATGGCCAAGTACTTGCCAATCTCACTCCGGCAGCCATTGGTGAAGCTTTTGGGATCCCGGTGCATAGAAACATGATCTACAAGTCCAGGGAGCGAGCGGAGCGTATGTATGCTTCTGCTTTTGAACGATGCATGGACACAATTAACACTCACTGGATGAGCACTCCGAGGCCGTCTCGTACGAAGTTGCCGAAACAGATCATAGCAGAGGACTTGAAGCAGGAATATTGTGATCTCATCACGTTGCTGAGCAGGGTTGGTGGATGCCCACAGTCTTACATTTTTGAGCCGTGGATGTTTTATTACATCAACCTGGTGTTGGAGGGCAAGGATTATGTCAATTGGGCTGAGATGATCAGCGACAATATACATGAGCAGCTCCTGAGCTTGCGGAGGACGAAAATGTTTTACATGAGCTCCTATCTAATTTATATGTTGGCACGGATGACGAGGTACAGAGGGATTTCTTACAAGGAACCCATCGGTTGTGGCTCTCACCAATTCAAGATCCATGAGGCGTGTACGCAGTTGCACCTTTCGAGCACAACCCATTACAAAGCGTGTCAGCGACTCTGTAGCCCTCAGAGGCTATGCGGGAGAGGTTCTGATCGCGAGAATCTCTAAGTACCGGGGAGCTAATTGAAATGCATGGGTGCCGGGTTTATACAGCTTTCCAAGATTTTCATACATTAGGTCAGTAAGGATTTTCTTCATACCCTTATAGCGCCTAAGTACCCAAATGTGATAAAATAATAATGCTAGAGATAGCTGTATTGTGCCTAAGTTAGCCTTTGACAAAATCCAGAAGAAAAAGAAGAAAGGAGGGATAGAGTTTCCAGTTGTGATGGGCAACTCGGACGAGGTTTGTCCTTCGATACAGGCATGTAGAGAAGCTGAAAGTGAGCTTCAATTTTATCATTTCTCATATCACACTAGTAGACAACACTATGACCCGCACCATAACATCAACTGGGTGTTGTCAGAGGAATTCAAACACAAGGCCACCATTGAGGATTATTGGGCTGATGCAGTTGATGAGATTGAAGTGAGAAAGAGGATGTTCTCTAGATTGCCGATTACTCTGATCAGGGAGTGTGAGGTAGTTCCGGTTCCGGACCAGGTTAATGAGGACATGGATGTTGTTCATCCAGACTATGCAGCTGTTCGGGACACTCCACTTCCGCCTATTGATTGGTCAGAGCCCGAGGTTGCCGACCTTGATACTCTCTCTATCCCGGTTATGACATTCACCAGGGCATGGGTCGATAGGCGAGTGAGCAGATTGAAAGGTAGGTCAATTGCCTTGACCTACAACTTGATGGGAGATCACAGGACGCCCACCACAGGAAGGAAGAAACAGATCACAAGAGGACCAGAGTCCAGAAGGAAAGAATTAGTTCAGCCAGAACCTCCACGAGTTACAGTAGCAGCACCCTTGGAGACACGTTCTCCAAGCATACAGGAGGTGTCTTTATTTGCTGATCAGAGGGTTGCAGTGAATCAGGTACCGGTAGTACAGGATGATATTCAGCCTCCACGGAGGGAGTCGATTGGCCAGAGTGCCAATGTACCTGTTAGGGTTGATCAGCAGGATCAGCAGGATGATGAGGGGCCAATTACTGACCCTCAATTTCAGCAGGAGATAGAGGCGGCCATGAATGATGGCGACGATGATGATATAGTGTCAGGTGACACTCAGCCACTTGAGGACGATGAGCCTCGCCAGAATGAGGAAGAAGTGGAACAGGTTAGAGAAGTCGAGGCACGGGAGCAGCGGCCCTTTGATATATTATATGAGGTGCCCGATTGGCTAAGGGATAGAATGCGAAGGAGCCCGAGCGAGGAGATTGATCCAGCAGTTGAGATGGAAGAGTTTTTGAACCGGATCAGTGCTCCTCCGCCGAAGAAGAAGGCAAGAAAATTTTCGAAGATCTCCACAGATGAGGATGGCTCTCGTACCCTTCACGTTGCTGTCCCACGAGTCGAGTGTGACCGGAATGAAGCAGCTCCGGAAAACTATGTGGTCACCACTCTTGACTTGGGACGCCCTACTGGTGCACAGATTGTTGAGGAGTGCGATAACTCCTTCCTTGCCCTTAAGGATAGATTATTCAAGAAAGAAGGAAAATACAAGAAGTTGAAACGAGAACACAAGGCGTTAGTTGGATATGTTCAGCAGTTGTCTCGTTCTCGAGGGCAGGATGTACCAGTGATAGAGCCTCCAGCAGATATTCCTAGGAGAGTCGATCAGCGGCTTGGTAGAATTGGGGAGGATGGCACAGGAGGCAGACAAATGGGTCACAGGGGTTCGTACGGAGACAGAGAAATTCATGGAGGACCTATCCTTTGCTTTTCAGCAGGCCTCTACTATTTTGGCACGGATGGATGCGGTGGATCATGCTTGGGGCGATGCTTCTATCTATCAGAGTAAGGTGATCCAGCGTCTTGAGGCGTTGAGGCATGTGCCATTGCAGTTGCTGATTGATGGAGGTGTCATTCAAGCGAATGACCGATATGATTTCTCTCGGTGGTATTCTTCGGCTATCACAGGGCGTGGCTTCTTCGATGCAGCACAGGCGGATTCAGCCAGGATTCACAAGGCTATGGCCAATATCATAGATGGAGTTCAGAACACCTTCGAGGCCATATTTGCTAGGCGGCTGAATCCAAGAGAAGTTTTGATAATTTGAGGGGTTTGCTGGTTCCCTTCTTCGCAGATGTTAAGACCTTCGTACAAGATGACTTTGAAAATACTGCTACATTCTCCACTTTGATCCAGAACACGCAGGACTCATTGGCTGCTTGGAGAAAATCTTGTACGAGGCACGAGCACTCAGTTACAGTGTTAGAGTTTCAGTTAGATTGTGTTCCATCTATTTCAGTTGAGGAGGTTGAGGCCGTACTTAGCAGATTTGTTGAGTTGGCAGTCAGAGAGAAGGCTAATGGGAACACACTACTGGACGAGGATCTTCTAGAAGACTGAGTATGGAGCATTTATTACATTTGCTATTTTGGGAGTGAGTGGGAATCTTTGATTCATTTAATGTACCACTCCCTATTCTGGCAGTTTTTAGGGTTAGGGCTGAGGTGGCACGATTCTGGCCACTCTATTGATTGTAACCCTAGCCGTCCTTTGGGACTTGGCTAGCTATAAAAGGGGGAGTCCCCCTCATTTGTAATTCATTAGAATCAGATTAGAAATCAGAATATTAGAAGATAGATCAGAGCTAGAGATTGTTGAGTAGAGCTAGATAGTGTAGAGCATTTTGCATAATTTGGAGAAGAGAGAAAGTTTTCCCTTTGAAAACTTTTGAAGAGACTGTTGTGTAACACATTTTGTGATAATAGATCTTTTCATTGATGATGGAATTTGTCTTGTCATGAAATGCTAGCAAGGTTTCTTCTTCCTTTCGTATCCAAGTAGATTAAATTCATGCAAGTAGCTTACTTTGGTGTGTGGTGTTTCATTGAGATAGCTTCATTTTATTCCATACCACTAGCGGCTTGTTGATGATAAGTCTGCCTTGCGTGGTCAACTGGACATTATTTTGTGCTTGACTTCGGTTATGGCTTACATACTTATATGCGTTGTTCTGATGGTGTACGTATGTTAAACTGTAACTTGAATACCTTTCGCTATCCCCTTTGAAGATTGCACCGATTTTGCTGAGGCTGTCCGACGGAGGCTAGGTGAAATCTGGTTGAAGTCTATTGAGACGAAGCCCCACATACCTTGCATTTAGAATAGAGTACAAATTTCTTAGGCCCTTTCCCTTTTACTTTCCGCATACTTCTTGTTAGTTTTAGAAAAGGATACACATTGCCAAATCATACACGTAAGAATCCCCTTCAAATTACATATCAACTGCTAACTGCGAGAAGTCTGAACAACTACGTAAGTCCCCTTGACATACCAGCAATATCACATCAAGCCAAACTGAGCCTATTCGCACTAAAGGAACCTTGGAGTTGAACGCACGAACTTTCTGGCAATCTTAGCGTGCGGAATACTTTGATCAAGAGAGAATAGAGCGTCCGTTGGGCGACTTTGTTCTGTGTTGGTGCGGTCTCAAAAACCACGTCAACAGGTATCAGAACGGGTCCAAGAAAAGATCGGATCAGATTTATTAAGCAATCTATGGTCTGGGCAAAGCTGTGAATGAAATAAGCTGGCATGCAGCAATGGGACTGATGTATGTTGCATTCAGGCCTGATAACAATCCTTGACTAAAGTTACTGGTGTGATTATCATTGTTGGGCGTGTATTTTTGTGGTTATATTTCTTTTTAAGAGCATATTGTATATCACTGATGGAGGCATAGTAATACCAGCTCAGGCTTGAGCCCTTGAATCAAGTCGTGAGAAGTTGCATGAAGCTATGGAACCCTTGGAAATTGTCTGCAGATCATAAGCTGGGTGTGAACACTATTCTGGTCAGGTTTAGAGTGCTGGTTTGAGTGTGCTAGGGCTGGACGCATGTATTTTCAAGTGTAGCTGCATTATAACTGGCAACACCATACTCCAGTAATGGTTATTCCAGATTGGCATGAAGTTATTTGCTGTTGCTGGGCGCATAAGGAATGCTGGGCAGTCACTGTGGCTGGGTCGACTATCTTCAACACTTGCTAGACTTTCCCTTATACCTGCACCAAAGCTGCAAGTTGTGCAGCCTTAGATAATCGCCATTTTTCAGAAGGTGCTGATCTATGCATGGTTATTATAAAGAGAGGAGACCATATCTAATATGTCTTGCGAGTTGTATAAAAGATAGTTTGGGAGTTACTCTAATTCTGAGTTAATATGAGCCTTTGAGAGGAGAAACAATTTTCTGCGCAATGTGAAGATTGTGGTGTACCAATAGAAAGAGATAAGTATTTTTTGTTTGTACCCTTGAAATCATTTTCTTCTAGGCTGAAATTCAGTTTGCTGAGTTGTGCAAATCTGACATTGTTTATTTGAATCATGTGTGTTTAGAAAGAGATAAAAAGAGATCGTAGTTTCTCTTGAACAGTGATCACTGGGATAAGATCCTTTGGAGATACCAATTGTTCTTTGCAAGATGGTTCATGCTAGGTGTGAAGAATTCTGAGTGTGACTCAGAAATGAAAGGAGAACTGCAATTTTGACTGTGATTGGTTGGTCACATCAATACCATTCTCTATGTGCATGGACTGCAATGGTGCCTTGAGAGGTCTGGCCCTATATTGAATATGTTGGTTGCATAATGTATCTAAGAAATTTGTGTTGAGCAGATTGTCTTTTGTTGTGCTGAGATTAGCACTTCCGAGAGCAAAAAAGATGAAAGAAGATGTATCAGAATCAATAAAGATAAGTCCTATTATTTCTTTATTTTGATCATTTTTGATATTTGCTACATATTTCACTTCTAGTTTGATTCTTATATATACACTATTATTAATCCTTTAAAATGCAAGATGAGATCGAGTTGCAAAATGGCTGCAACCAAATCAAGTAAGAGATAAGTACTTCATGTTCTTAATATTGTTCATGAATTCTTATATAGTCATTAATTCTTGCTATAACTTGGGATAGTAAATCTTGCATGATTCTAGTCTTGATATTTCTTTGGGATAGTTATAAACTGTTAGTAATCTCTCTCTAAAACGCTTCCAAGACGGATTAAGGAGCAAAAGGGTAATGAGAGATTACACAAAGAGGAAGAGCTTCAGGCATCTTGTGAGGAAGTCATGCCGACCGAAGAAATGATCAAGCTTGAAGTCATAGCTTGCAGCCATGGGACTGAGTTGATGGCTGAAGACATCTATCGAAGATGAAGAACCTATTCAGGTTGTCATTGTGATCAGTTACTTCGAAAAAGTTAAAATCCGAGGATTTGAGGCTCGAGTTAAGAGCATGATCGGGAAAAGGATTGAGGTCCTGAGATCTATCAATGATAGGATTTCTTTGCAATCTGGAAGGAGTTAAAATCCGAGGATTCAAGGCTCGAGTTAAAATCTGAGGATCGGGAAAAGGATTGAGGTCCTGAGATCTATCAATGATAGGATTTCACTTCCAAAGGATTTCTTTGCAATCTCTCAGGCAAGGATCAAAAGGGAGTTTTGTAAATCACTGAGAAGAAGTGAAGATTATTGTATTGCAAGGCTAGGTGCTAAATCCTTGGAGGACCTCTTCAGCTGCTGAGATCATAATTGCTCAAAACAGTCATCTATATTTGACATTGGTAGCTCCGCAAACCTATTCAGAATAGAGTGATCCAGGATGAGGTCAAGAAGGACAGTCCTGAACTCTTGCAAGTCATTAGTACTAGAGGTGTGTGCTGGAAACCATTTCTCTAAGGCAAGCGTTGCAGGCAATCTTGGACAAGGAGGTCAGAAGGTTGATGTAAGAACTTGGAGCTTCAAAGGGAGTCAAGACTGCATTCCTTAATGATGTAATTGAAGATGAGGCTCCTCGTGCTTGGTATGAGAGATACCTAATGACCTTGGGTTTCTCCAAGAATGATGTTGATTCAAACCTATACTTCAAGAAGTATGGCAAAAGCCTAATGAGAGCATTTTGAATCAAGGGAAGTATGCAATATGTAATGTCCCCTTCCTAGGCAGTGCAGTTATTTCCGAGGTTAGCCTATCATTCTAATCCTCGTAGGCTAGCAGAAGTGTTTAGAGGATCACTTGAGGCAGTTATCCAATGTTGGGTAACATCACTCCAGCAGTTGATTCAGGTTTGGGCCTTTGCGGACACTCACAAAATGATTTAGGGGTACTTACTATTTATAGTAAGTCAAGCAAGTAGGAGTTGCTATTTTTGGCAGAGCACCTGATTCAGTTGGTCAGCTCAGCTTCGACCCGGTTTGATGATCTGATGAGCAAACAAGAATTATTAAGGCATTTGATCATTATTAAAAGTTTATTAATTTGACTTTATGATATAAAGTCACTTTAATGAAAATAATTAAATTTAATTATTTAATGGCAAATTATAAAGTATCATTAAATACTTTATAATAAGGGATAAATTAATATTAAATGAGTATTTTAATGCTCATTTAAGAAAAGGGACGCCATTATGTAATTAATATGCCTAAGTCATTAAATGGCAATTTAATGATATTTTAATTGCTCATTTAATAGCTTTTTGTGAAGGGTCGACTTTTTGAGAGAGGTTATATATATCCTCAAGGCAAATCGAACTCATTTATGTTGATTATTCAAATTTGTTATTATTTCTCTCTGAGAGCATTGGGGTTTGAGAAACAAGGGTTTCTGCAGATCATCAAGTTTTGAAGAACGTTCCCTCTTCAGAATCAGGCATACTGAGACTGTGCAATACCAATTGAAGATTGTCAATTGAATAGCTTCATTCAAAAGTTATTACAGAGTTTATCTTGAAATTAATTTACAGGGTTGATTCAATACTTGTCAAGAAAGTGATATATTTGAGCGGCTGGTTTAGATCTTTATCTGGCACGGTTCTCAAGGTTGTATGGATTCTATCATTGCTGGTTTGGAGGCCGTACCGCAACTAAAAGGCCGTACTTTTTATGCAAGTTGAAACGCCTTGCCTTTTTGCCTTCTGGTTTCTCCAATTTGGGCGCCTAGATCTCTAGAGTCTTCTGCATCTTATTCGAGGTTGGAGACATTAGTTTTTGAAGCTGGTCGTACCTGTACCTCTTCATTATAGCGGCTGCAATAACCAGGTTTTCTTGAATAAATGTTCTTTCCTTTTTCATTAAATGTTCGATTTTATCCATTGTATGAGTTCAAAAGATCAATAAATATATGCGCCATCATCTGAGTAGTGTTTTGATGCATTGTTTACCGTCTATGAATTTATTATGAATTTCTATAGCATTTTAGATCAAAATCGCAATTTCCCTTTCATTGCAAAAAACCACCAAAAAAATCAAAATATAGAAAACAAACAAAAAACTTAGTATTATCAGCCAGTGGTCGGTTTGAGAGAAACCTGGTCTCTTACACAATAGACATCTTGAAGAAATTTGGTATGATGGATTGGAAATCCATATCTACTTCGATGGAGACCAATTTTCAGAAGCTAAAGGAGGTTGTAGCTAGTTCAGATCTGGTGGATCCTACTATGTACAGGCAATTGATTGGATCGTTGATGTATCTAGTCAATACTAGACCAAATATTTGCTATGCAGTGAGTGCACTTAGTCATTTCATGTGTGAACCAAGGCAAATACATCTAGTTGCAGCGAAACATATCCTGAGATACTTGTGTGGCACAATTGGGTATGGCTTGAAATATTCTTCTAGTGTGGACTTGAAGCTGTATGGATATATTGATTCTGATTGGGTAGGGTGTGTCGCTGATCGGAAGAGCACCTCTGGATGTTGTTTCAGTTTGGGGTCTACGATGATCTCCTGGTGTAGCAGGAAGCAATCTTCAGTGGCACTAATCACCACAGAGGCCGAGTATATTGCAGCATGTGTGGCAGCTCGAGAAGCAGTGTGGCTTCAGAAGCTCCTTGCAGGATTGTCCGGACAATCATTCGAGCCAACTGTCATTTACTATGATAAGCAAAGTTGTGTGAAGCTTTCTGTCAATCCAGTGTTTCATGACAGAACTAAACATGTTGAGATCAAATACCACTATATCAAAGATATGGTATTGAGGAAAGCAATCCAGTTGAAGTACATCAGCACTGATGAGCAGACGGCAGATATTCTCACCAAGTCTCTCTCCAGAGTAAAGTTTGTGTACTTTCGAGACAAGCTTGGTATTGTGGAGAATGAAGCCCTAGCTGAGAGGAAGTCTCTACATCAATGATCTTCTATGATTTGCTTTAATGCATCTCTCTGTGAGAGAGATTTGAGGTGCAAGCCCTTGTTAATGCATTTCTCTCTGTGAGAGAGATTTGAGGTGCAAGCCCTTCTTAATGCATTTTCCTTTAAGACGGGGGAACTTGAGGTGTAAGCCCTTGTTAATGCATCTTTCTCTGTAATGGAGAAATTTGAGGTGAAAGCCCTTGTTTCTACCCTCTGGGAATAGCCATGGTGGATGTCATGTGTGTGACTCAATGACATCACGTGAGAGAGTTTGTGATGATTTCCTTGTACTTGTGTTTTCACCCTCTGGGAGTAGCCATGGTGAACGTCACGATGAGGTGACGACATCACGTTGAGTGATTCCATGATGGGCACTTGTGCACATTTACCATTCATGGGAGTAGCCATGTTGGTTGATATCACGATGAGGTGATATGTTTCTTTATCCACATATGGGAGTAGCCATTGTGGTTGACATCACGATGAGGTGATATGTCTTATACAGCTGGAAGTATCCTCCCTAGCTAAGAGGGAGTGTTGATGTTACATGGCAGTGTCGGGATTCTACTTCCAGCCCAGTTCGTTTCATGAAGAACAAATTAAATACATAGCCTATCGGCTATTTAATTTGTCTAGGCGATTTTTGAAGAGACAATATTTGTTATTTCATTGAGGCCAACCCTTCCTAATCGGCGATTGTATTGAAGAGACATTTCATTTCATGAAGGCCAGCATTATACTTGAAGAGTCGCATCCTTTGGAGACTTCTCCAATCGAATAGTATAAATAGAAGATGCTGTTTGATCCTTAAGGCATTCACTTCACTTGTTCATTCAATATTCATATATGCGAGTTGATGTAAGAAGAAGTCATCAAAGTGCAGATCAATATACTTGAAGAAGGCTGAGTTTGTCATCAGCAAGAAGTATTATGTTATTTCTGTGTTAGCATCAGATTGTGGTGCCATTCTTGGCCTCATTATTGGCCTCATTGTAAAGAAGACTATTGTGTATCATTCAATATATAAGTGATATATTGTTGCTGGGTTTTTCTCCCTCAAGTGGAGGGTTTTCCCAGGGTATATGCTGTGTCTATGTGTTAGAATTTGAATTAAAAATCTGCTTATTTACATTTGTTCATAAAAACTAACAATTACATGCCAAATTAATATTTAATAATAAATATAATATTAGTGATGCTTTGCGAAATAGTGAAAAAACAAAAAGCGGTCATAAAAACAAATGGAACAAAATATATTGAAATAACTTTATTTGAACTATGCCCTTGGTTTTGAATCTTTGATAAAAAAATCATTTCATTGTTTTATAATTTTGTATGTGTTGCATTACTTATGCTATTACTGTGAAAAAATGAAATACCATTTTTTGAAAACTATTGAAAAATAAAATCTTCTCAATTAAAAATGAAGTAAATAATGCTTAAAATAGAATAGTTTTTGAGTAAATGTTAAAATATGTAGTGTCTCTGTCTTTATCTATCTGTCTACTTATGTCATGTCCCCTTCTCAGTGACATCTCTCGGAGTACAGGATTGGCCTATCACACGACCCTCGTAGGCTGATTGATTGGATAGAGGGTCACTTCGGAGCTTGGCTCAGCTTCAGTTAGTAGAGATTGATCAGTAGTCTTTCGTTTTGGCTCAATCGGAGACTTTTTGCAGAATTGCTATTTTTAGCAGTTCCCGGCAGGCAGTGTGGGACCCCTACTATTTTTAGTAGTATGGCTTTGGCGGCATCCAGGATCACTTCAGAGTTCGTCAGCTCCAGACGGGACAGTAATCAGATGAGTAACGTGGAAGATATTAATATTTAATTGTATTGATTAAATATTAATTATTTAATGATTTATAATATAAAGTTATAATGTTATATTATAACTTAAGTGGTTTGCCTTGAGGGGTGCGCCCATCATCAGAAGGGGCCAAAAGTGACAATTAAATTATGATTTAATATTTTGGCTGGAGACTATGGAAAATTAAAAGAATTAAAAAGTCAAAATTTAATTAAAACCCTATTATTGAGGAAGTCGCACTTTTGTGAAGATAAAGGGTTTTGCATTGGTAATTGAGCCATTATGTGATTATTGGATTTTGAGAAACTGATCAAATTGATCTGAGCATAGAACCTTAGGGTTTGAACTCGAATTCCTTGGGGAACGAGCCATCTCCATCGGAAAGCAATTCAGAGGGTGTGGAATATCACTTGATTTATTGCCAGCAGGGGTTTTCTTATTCAGAGGAAATCATTGAGCATCAGAGATTATCCATTTTTCAGAGCTTCAGCACATTTATTCCTTCAGAATATCTACCATTCATCTGGGCGCCAATATTCACCACCTTCAGAGACTTAAGCTTTGACTTCAGAGAAGGCCGTACAATTTCTTTGCTGCTGCAGCCGTACTTCTGCTGTGAGCCGTACTTCTTCAATAAAAAGAAACGCCATTCTTTATCTTGCAAATCTATTTCCTTTTGGGGCGCTGGGGTTGTTGGAGGCATCTGGGATCATTAGACTGGAGGAAGACTCAACATTTATTGCAGCCGTACAAATCTGTAGCTTCTTCAGCTTGCTGGTTTACCAGGTTTTTACAAATAAAATTTGTTATTTCATCATTGCATGTTAGCAAATCATTGTGTATTGAGATTATTTGAATAATAAAGGAAACGCCTTCATTCTCTATTGTATTTCCTAAGCATATTGAAGATCTAGCAATTTTATTGAATTTATTATAAATTTCTAGCAAAGCCGTACCTTTCATTTATTGCATCAAAACTCAAAATTGCAAAAAAACCAAAAACGTCAGAAAAACCTAAAAACACGGTCAGAATCAGTATCAGGGGGAAACTAGGGTTTCTACAGTGGTATCAGAGCTAAATCCTGCCATCCTGAGGGGCCAGAGGAATTTGATACATACAGGTATTATACACGCAGACGTGCCTTGATTGAAATTTGAACATTATTGGATTTCTCATTATAATTTTGGCATTGCAGCTTAGTTTCTTTGCCCTGAGTGGATTGTCTCTCCATCTTATGGAGCTCTCCACTTCTTCAAGAAATAGTACTCACAAATAATTCTTTCCATGGCCAATTCCTGATCAAATCAAGAAAGCACCTAATTAGTTCAGTGGGAGTATTCTACCTGAAGTTGGAGAACCAGCCATTAAAGGTTGAGGTCTGTTGTTGGAGCATTTGGAGGCACTCCTAGTGTTGGATGGCCACATGAGGATCTATTGTGAGTTCTTACAAAGTGGAACATTTTGGAGGTGCTTTGGACAGCTTTGTTGTTGCATGTGCAGGGGAGCGAGGTCATTTGTGTTGAGACACATAAGCTTATTTGCCTGAACCACACTAGAAACAGTGGTCAAATCTGGCACTCTTTTGCTCAAATGTTTAATGATAATCAACTATCCCTAGCCTTACTTTTAAATTACTATTTTCTAAACCTTTTATTTATTTATAGCCTTCTTTTCTATTAGTTTGTCTCATTACAATCTCAAGATTGCAGTAGAGAAGTTGGTAAGTTGTGTATTTTGTGTAAGAGTGGATCAAGTCTTCAAAAACTCTTGTGCCCACTTTTCAGTTAAATTATACTTATAAGAACTTGTCATGGACTGCATGTATGTCCAAGGGATTATTTAAAGAGTATTAAAATTGTTTGCTTCCCTTTGCATTTGGTCTTGTTCTTTTGAGCTTTTCCTCTTATGTGCCTGTTTTGGGAATCCTGTCACATGATTTTCCCCTTTATAGTTGCCAATCATGGAATTCTTCAACCTGAATACATACTTACAGGTAGCCCAAAATGGAGGATGATATTTTGTTGCTTTATGTATATGTCATTTGTGGCATATTACAAGATGAGATAAGACAGAATCTGCAAATAGAAAAGAGAAAATTTATTGAGTTCAAAAGGCAAATGAAGCTTGTAAGCTTTTAACAATACTGTTTCTGATGATTTGCTCATATACAAGATTTGGAATTACGTAAGGATATCTGGGCAAGTGTGAGAAGTTCTCCAATAAGTAAATGGGTCTTAGGAGAATGTTTCATCTACCAAATCAAGAATACTGTACAGAAATGGCTCCGAAATTTTTAGGTTATAATCACTGCTGCACTGTTCTAATGGACAATTTAATAATAAACCAATTCAACACAAAATTAACTAGTATGTCTTCGGCGTACCCATTGCACACGAAGGTGCGATTGCTAGTCTTTATTGCACATTTAAAATCTCTGCTTTCTTCACTAGTCGTTGCTTCTTAGTAAATGAGATTACTACCTAGTTAAATATATCAATCTCTGTAGATTTTAATTATATTAACTATTGCTTCCTCATTAATTTTGATCGCTGCTTTTATGATGGGAATCACTATTAATAATCATTGCATATGTATGCTGATTGCTCCATTTGTAACCATAATTGCTGCCCTTTGTTAAGGCATGATCGCTGCCTTATAATGATCACTGTTTCATATTTACATAAGTCCCTTGCTATGTCTTATTGTTAATAGTTAATGTAAACTATTTTAATCATTGGATTTGATGTATCTTTCCTTTCAAGTATGTTATCTTCAATTGTGCTCATTGCCATTCATTAGATTATTGTGACATTAATTTCCCTTTGACGTCAATGAAAATCTTCTCACCTTTCAAACCAACAATCCTGCTTCTACACCTTGACATCAATGACAATATTTCCAACATTTCCAACACTACGACTCTTTGGAGACAGCTTTTGTGCTACAAGGTGAACAAACTACAAGGTAACTAATCCCTCATCCAATGTGTTGTTGTGGAACTAGGGCAAGCAACAATGCAATCTTATATGGAGAAACTCAATTACAAAGGTTTACAAGCATCATACACCATTTTAATGTGCAATAGGAAGACTTAAAACCCAATAATTGGTTTTTTTGCATTATATTCTTTTGAAATTCAATTTGTTACACTGTGTGAGTACACGAATCTCTTTAGAAACAACACTTGCTAAGATAAAAAAAAAAAGAAAAAAACTCTCACAAAAGCATATCCTAACTCACTTTGTTCTACTCTCCCTTTCTATATGTTCTCTCTTATTATTTCAATCATCACATTTCAACCCTTTTGGGCATAGTTAACTACAAGAAACGTAGTGGCCATGCCACATAGATCATGCTGACATGGGCTCAAACATATAAATTCGTCCATTTTCTTTGATGCCCATGTGAAATGTGCTTAGATCCATGCTTCAATACCTATATAAATTTGTCTATTTTCTAGAGACTCCACATGTACATACAATAGTATAGGCAGCTTTAGAGATCATGCCAAGCTCCAAAAGGCCCATTAATTGCAATCTAGAATGTTACAAGGAGTAGATGAAGTCCAATGCTTGAGTTGCAAAAGTCTATAGTTAGAGGAGGAAGTCAAACTTTGCAAAGGTGTCAGGAAGGCTCAAAGTTCTGCAAGCCTAAGTTTGCGAGAATGCAAAGTGTACAAGGAGGAAGAGAATTAGACCATGTGCTAAGATCCATAGAATTCACAAGTCCACATGGAGACGAAGAAGCTTTGAGGAAGGTTGTGGGGATGCAAGGCACACATGAAAGTTGGAAGTTTGTGGAAAGTGCCAAGGTGCATGTTAGTTTTGCATTTTTGCTAAGGGGAACAAAGTGTAAAATAGGATTGCAAAGATGCAAGGAAAGGAAGAATGTCTAGAAGTACAGGTGGGGTTCACAAGAAAAGCATTATGCAGGGAATTGGAGGATGTGTACATCAAGAGAGTTTTGCATTTGCGCAAGGCTGCAAGAATACAATGAAGCAAGGGAGCAAGGGAAGTTTAGAATTTCCCAAGTCCATGAAAGTTCCAAGATTTTGCAAGCACTAGTAACCTTCAAAATGCAAGAAACCAAGTGTTACCTTTTTGCTTCCTTAATTCATGATTGAATTTATCATGCTTAAATCATATGTTTCCTTTAAAAGATAAAGTCCATGCACAATCTTGAAGGACTAAGTTACCGATTCTTCAAGATTTGGCCTCAGATAATTTATACATTTCAGTTCGATTCGTCATGAAATTCGCACAGGATACGGAATTCGGCTGCGGATTCGTCAGAAATTCGTCGCCCTCTGTGGATTCGAAACAGGATTCGGCTTGGCGTATCCGACGCGAATCCGCGACGAATTTTCGCGGAAAAACGCCCAGGCGGAAATAAAAAAGTGTTTTTAGACGTTTTTAAATATTTTTTGACCGAATGTTGACTTCTTATATGATATAATATTCATTGTAAACCTAATTTCGACCTCCAAAGACACTAAATAGGTAAAAACACTCTCATTTCACAATTTGTGAATGAAAAACATGTTTTCTTGCCTCCATTGCTGAACTTTCGTTTTTGCTTGCACAAGCTTGAATAGATTCGAAGGCTGATCATTGGTTTGTCAAAGTTGATTGTTGTGCTATTCCTAAGCACGTGCAAGCCTCCGTTCGTTGCCAAGAAGATCATAGAGCAAGATTTGTTCAAAGAATCAAAAGAGGTAGGTTTCTTTGAAGTTTTTTTTATTTTTTTCCTACATTTTTTTTAACAAATAAACTATTTTGTTTTGTTGATTGTTGATTGTTCTACTTCTCATTCTTTTAAATTTAAGCTTTTAAGTTTCAAATTTGAAATTTCAATACCAAAATTATTTCAATATGTTGTGCCTTAGGTATTACAATGGCATCCGCTTCTAACACCACAGCCCAATCTCGTTTCAAAATAAATGCAACCTCTCCCCTTTGGAAATATGTAGAAATGGTTCAACAATGTCCAGGTGGTGGAGTATTTATTTGGATTTGTAGTCATTGCAAAGTTCAATATACAAGCTCATACAGTCGAGTGAAAGCCCACTTGTGTAGAATCCCTGATAATGGCATCAAAGCTTGTCCAGGACCTCTAGAAGGTGATGGCAAAGGCCTTCCGGATGACATAGTGTTGAAATATATTGCTGAGCAAGAAAAATCAGAGAAAAAAGTTAGTAGTCTTAAAACAAGCCATCCTTTGAAGAAAGGATCTCGAGCCATGAAACCCCCTACACCACCTACTTATATTCGACCTGCAGATAGCCATCCATTTATGAACATTCCTCAAGAGCAAACCGTGCCCACATCAAATAAAAGATCCAAGGGACCGTTGGAAGCTTCATTTTAGAATGAGGCAAGCGAGATTGCTGATCAAGACATAGCAAGATGTGTCTATGCCAATGGATTGGCATTCAACGTTGTTCGTTCACCATATTGGCAAAAAATGGTGAAATCTATTAATGAGGCTCCAAAGGGGTATAAGGGCCCAGGTTTTGAGAAGGTGTGTTGCACCTTATTGGAGAAAGAGGTGAAACATGTAGCAGACTCTTTGAAGCCCATAAGGGATTCATGGATCGAAACAGGGGTGAGCATCATTTCTGATGGATGGAAGGATGCAAAAAATCGCCCATTGATCAATGTTATTGCTGTGTCCCCTAAAGGGGCAATGTTTTTGAGAGTAGTGGATTGTGAAGGACAGGTGAAAGATGGTCCATTTATTGCTAACATCCTTTGCCAAGCTATTGAAGAAGTGGGCCATCAAAATGTTGTGCAAGTTATAACCGACAATGCCAAAAATTGTAGGGCTGCTGGGTTATTGGTTGAGGAGAAGTATCCAAACATTTTTTGGACACCTTGTGCTGTCCACTCCCTCAATCTAATGCTACAAAAAATTGGATCCAAAATTGAGTGGATCAAATAGGTGTATGCTGAGGGCGAAGACATCCAAATGTTTATCACCAACCACCATATGACACAAGGAATATTTAGACAATTCTCAAAATTGGAATTGTTGAAGGTAAGTTAATTCTCAATATTTTTAATTTTTAGTTTTCTTTTAATTTTAAATTTTGATTTTGTAAATTTAAATTACATTTTAATTTTATTTTGATTTCCAAACAGGTTGCAGAGACCCGTTTTGCCTCCAACACAATTGTGTTGAGACGGCTTATAAAGGTTCGTGAGGCACTCTGTGCCATGGTAATCAGCCCTAATTGGGCCATATGGAGGCAATCTAGCAGTGAAAGGGCAAATAGGGTCAGCAAAGGATCCTAGATGAGTGTTGGTGGGATCGTGTTGAGTACCTGGTTAGTTTCACTGAGCCTATACTGAGCATGATCCGTTATACAGACATGGATAGACCTTGTTTGGGAGAAGTATATGATGGTATCGACTCAATGATTGAGAAGATGAAAGTCATCATCAATGCAAAAGAGGAAGATCCTGAAGAAAAATTCTTCAAAGAGCTACAGGAAATCATGGTTGATAGATGGAACAAAATGACCACTCCATTGCATCTTCTCGCTTTTGCATTGAGTCCCAAGTATTATAGTCCTGAGGTACTTGCTACATCATCAAGAGTTGCTCCATATAGGGATGGTGAAGTGGCTCATGGGTACAAGGCAGCAATTCGTAGAATCTTCAGTGATCGTGACCAACGCGATCGAGTCAGGGCTGAGTTCATGGCTTTTGCTTGCTCTGGTAGTGTTGATCAAAATATGGATGCTCTTCGAGACAAGTGCAGGGTGGATGCTCATAGTTGGTGGTACTTCCATGGGCAAGAATACATGCACCTCCAACCTATTGCAATAAAAGTTTTATCCCAAGTAAGTTTTATATTTGTCATTTTAATTTTAAATTTTGTTTAGTTAAATTTTGTAACTCTTAACTATTTAATTTGGTCTTAATAGGTTGCTAGTTCATCTTCTTCTGAGAGGAATTGGAGCACATACTCCTTCATCCACTCAATAAAACGCAATAGGCTGCATTCAAAAAAGGCAGAGGACTTGGTGTATGTGCATTCAAACTTGCGCCTCCTTACACACAAGCAAAGTTCCTACAAAGAAGGAGACACGAGGAGGTGGGATATTGAGCCAGAGCAGCTTGACTTGGATGCTTCCACAAGTCACTTAGCAGCACTTGATATTGATGATGACTATGAACCTGAAGTAGCTACTGATTACGAGAGTGGTAGTGTCAATGCAAGTGCTACTGCTAGTGGCAGTGCTTGTGCGAGTGCCACTAATGCTATTTGTGGTTCTACACAAAATGTAGCATCTAATGATGCTAGTTTGTTTGATGACCCATATGATTCTGATTGATCAATGATCAATAATGGCTGATTGTAAACGTTTTAACTTTAATTTATAATTTTATATCATGATGATGACATTCGAGTAATACTTAGTGACTATGAAAGTGGTGATGTATTTTTGCTATGTTATTAGTCTTAGTCTCTTAGACTATTATTATTAATATGGTGGTGTATTCTGAACTTAATTACTGCTGCAAATATGTATATATTTCTGATTTTTATATGTTTTTTGTATTGCCGCCGTATCCAAGCCGTACCCAACCCCAAATTTTTTTTTTGCCGAATCCCGTACCGGATTCTCGTACCCGTACCCGAATCCAAAAACGAATCGGTAACTTAGTTGAAGGAAGGTAGAGGGAAATGAGCAATTGTGAGGAATGAAGAACTATGAAAGGCGAAAGGATAGAAGCGATATGCCAAGTTGCAAAAGTGCATGCGGATTTTGCAAGTCCATAGGGAACAAAGACTTGTGGGAAATGAATAAGTGTGCAGATGCAAAGGTTAAAGGGAAGTACGAAAGTGCATGCAAAATCTGTAAATCTATGGGGAGCTAAGGGTTGAAAGGATGTAAAGAAGTGAAGGATGCAAGGAATCAAGGAAAGTTTAGATATCCAAGTGGGGTTTGCATTTTTGCAAAGACTATGGCGATACAAAAAATGAAGGAAAAGGGGGTATAATACTTGAAATTTACTCAAATTTTCCAATACAAGCTCATAATGAGGTAGCATAGCACCTAAATGGTGTAAAATTGGGTCTTCAACTTGGATTTTTAGTTTTCCCAAATTTGACCAAGCCCCATTAAAGGATGAAACTTCAACATTTAGAAGTTAGGAAAAGGGATCCAAAGGGAGAGAAACACAAGCGATAGATTGAAAAACAACAATGGGAGCCATGAAAGGTAGATCTTAAATCAAATATCAATAGGGTTCCATTGAAGAAAAAATAGAGATGTAGGAACTAGGAGCAACTGAAGGGTCCTGAAATGAAGATTTACGATTGATATACAAAGTTAAGAAGCTCCAAAGGACTAACATTCAAGGTTTTCTTGATTTCACTAGAAATTCAAGATGTTGTAAGGCACCAATAGTACTAAATGGGGTATTACATATGGGTTGCCATTATGATGAGAAAACATAAAATTCTAACTAAATCATTGGCAAGCATGCACTAAAAATTGAACAATCTATTGAAAGAGTATGCAACCAATGCACATGGCATTCTTATTTCATTTTTTTTCTAGTATGTTGAACCATATAAGTAAATCATATTAAAGTCTGACTAATTTGAATGAGTGGGTTACAACCATAAAACTCATGATATAAAATAAAAGATTTAAATCATGAAATATTCAAGCATTAATTCCAACTAGAATATCCTACTCTCATACATGTCAAAACAATGCAATGTAGGGAAAGAATAGATTAATTCCAATAAGTAGTTTGATGCAATATTTTAATATATCGAGCCTTTAATTTGGGCAAGGATTTTGGCATTAACGGGTCAACCCAATTTTAAATAACCAATTTACATTTATCATATTTTTTAAATGTCTTTGAAATGGATTTTATGATTTCTTTTAAAGGGCACACATTTGAGAAAAGGAATTGATCACATTCGGAAAATAATAGAACTATTCTATGTAACAATTAAAGGGGAAAAGGGAGAAGATGAACGGTGACATAAAGGGTGAGTATCCATTTGAATGATTGGCCAAATCACTTGCCCCAATAAGAAAGCATTGTAGAAGAGCCTCTTTTGATCAATCTTGAAGCAAGAATCACTGGTAAGAAATTTTGTAGTCCAAAATCTTCTGCATGCCTCCTATCCATGTTCGAATCCCCTTTATCTTATCCACAAAGCAGACACAAGCATAAACACAAACACCATATAACAACACAAGGCACCTAAACATTGTGGAAGTGTCAAAAAATAGTGACCATGGAGAGGGATTTGAACAACAATTGTAGGCCTCAATGTGAGAAATAATAGCAGCCTTTGGCTCCTCCTCAACTCCTAAATAACAACCATCATGGTGTCTCAACTAGGTGAATTTAAATCTCCATGGCATCTAAAATGAGAAACAACTTGTCCATTGCTCAAGCCCTTTCTGAAACAAGGAGATTCTCTTCAAATTTTCACCCTTGTGAACCCCCTTCCCCCTCAACAACAATGAAAATGGCTTATATATATACTTCCTATTTTTCTAATTCATTATTTTCCTTTTTCCATTGCCCCTACCAATTTTTTTCCTTTTCATTTGTTTCACATTAATTTACACTAAATTGTCTATGGTAAGTGTTTTGTTTTCCAATGTGTAAGGTGCAAATTCATTTGGAGTTTGGAGTGCATTACCTCATCTTGTACCAAATATTTGACCAATGATTTGAGCTACTTCAGGCAATTCTATCTTTTCTTTGTAAAGAGCTTATATAGATAGATTTAAATTATCAATTAATTGACAATAATGTTTTATATAAATCTATATATGTGCAATATTTATTTACTAACATTACCTATAGAATTTTCACTAAAAGGTATTAATTAAAGTTTAGATTATTATATTGGTAATTATGCATCAAAGATATCCTTCCATAAGGGGTGTTAACAAAAACTGATGACCATCCCACAAGAAAATGTTGCTTACTTTTTAATTATAACATCATGGCATTGACAAACACAAACAATATTAGACTATAAAACCTACATCACCTTACACCTTGTCATTGACAAATTGATGAGTGTACCTCTCCACAAGTTAAACTAATAACGTCAAAGGGTATGATAGACTAATAGTAGTATAAATAATAAATGCATATGACAATTATTACAAATTTTATTTATAAATTATTTTTAATTCTATTTACAACTAGCTTTACAACTAACTTTAGTTTTTACTATCTATTAGGAAAATCCTAAGTTACCGGTTCGAGTACGGCTACAAGTATCAAAACTCGGTATGATGGTACAACAAAAAAATCCTTGGGTATGAGTATAGGAATATATATGTTCGAAACTATAAATTATAAGAATAATGATACTCATAATTGCCAATAAATAGAATATTTAAATACCTCATATAAATAATTTGCAAAATCTCATTCATTGGTGGCTAATCGTGTCTTCGCCAATTTGCTTTTGTTTTCCCATAAGAACTCAAATTTCATTTTCATCATGTGTTATTTTTTGAATTTGCCTTAACATAAGGGGATTGGTAAATTTGTACTACAAGTTCTTTCAGATGCACAAGGGAGGAATTGTTGAGATCAATCCATTATTTCATCCTTTGCACCATTAGAATACTCTCAAGATAGTGGTATTAAAGGAAAATACAAGGAATAATGGCAATAGCCAAAGGCCCAAAACATTGAAGGTGAATGCATTAAAGTTGATAAGCAGTTTAGTCTCCTATCCACCATTTCACTTTTTTGTGGGTTGATTTCAAAAGGGTTGACAAAGAGCAAAGTAATTGAGGTTAAGCCTCTAAAAATATGCCCTCCCCTTGGCATGACTATATATATTACAAGCTACTTTAGTCCAATCAGCCCGTGGTTACTCAAGCGCATTTTAATCTCTCCTCAAGAATGAACACCAGTAATTGTTTTTTTTTTAAAAGACTGCACAAAACACAATCATCCCAAATGAAAGTGGTATCAAAGGCACAGGAGTATAAAAATAAAGAGAAACCAAAGAGCTACCAAGGGAAAAAGATAGGAAAATCAAGAATCTACCCCATTAATTCATCAACACAGAGGATAACAATATAACTCTAGCAGCTATAAACCAAAATGCTCTTACTTGCAACTTGATTCTACAACAAAACCTTCATCTTCCAACAAGATTCAATCTACTAGGTAAGAAAGTTTACCCTTGCATTAGAATGGAAATCATCATTGTCCTCCCTATCCTAGACCCCTCATATTGTTGGGTACGCCCAAAGTGCCACCTAGGTGCTCGATTTCCTTGTGGGTCCTTCACAAAAGGACCCACAAGGAACTCAAGTGCCCTTGGGTACCCTAGGTGTACTTGGGGACAAACCTGCACCAGACTAGTACCAAGACCGAACCCACACATGTATCGGGGTCAAAATAGGACCCCATAACAAAAGGAAAATTCATTCAATACTATAAGCATAACAAATAAAATATTAAATAGTTAGATAAGGTTAAGGTTAATTTTTGTTTTTAATGTATATTTTCTATGTTACCAGTCCGCCCCTTGGGCCCCTCAGGTCCCGGTCAAGTCCGACCCAAGTCCGGGGTCTGGGTTTGATCCCCTATGGGTTCAAACAGGGTCCAGCGCATAGACTGAGGGTCTGGCCTTGCTGAAACTAGGCGGACCCTCAACGTATTTCAAATAATTTTTGGCTTTTCTAATTTTTTAAAACTTTTTTTTGACATAAAAATATTAAATAAAGACCCTAAACCATAAAATTATGTCTACCATGAAGGTTTGTGTGGCTTTCAAGGTCTTAATTTGGGTCTTATTGAGAATGCAAAATGATATACACCATGAAGATTTGTATGGTTTTGGAGGTCTTAATTTGGGCTTTCCCCCAAACTCCCATTGAATTCATTTGATTTGCCATATATACTTCAAGTACAAGTTTCCAAGTCCAAGTTTGCCTACAAGTCTTCATCTATAATATCATCATCCAATTGGACAATCTTCCCTAATGCTTACCTACAAGGAGAAATGCAACAATGTAGTTAATTATAATATATAATATATATCAATCTTCCCTAATGCTTACCTACAAAGAGAAATGCAGCAATGTAGTTAATTTTAATATATAATATATATCATGACATTCGAGTTTGACTAATTGGCATTCTAATGTTTTTAATTTTTATGGTGGTTTTGTTTATTATACAATATATGATGCTATGTGTGGTCTTTTGAACTTAATTACTATTGTCAATATGTATATATTTTTTATTTTTATATGCTTTTGTATGGACGAACCCAACCCCAAATTTAACCCAATCGATAACTTATTATATTTTTAATAAAAATAAAGTATATAAAAATATAATAAATTATAAACATAATTTAATAAAGATTTGATTAGTTTTATTTTTGTATGATAAGTTGTGGTCTAATTATAATTAAAAAAGAGATCATATTTAGTTCAAATTACATACTATTATGTTATAATTTTGTAATTTAAATACTTAGACAACCTTAGGTTCACTTTTAAATTTTAATAATACTTTTATCAAAAATAAGAAGACATTAAATAAAGAAAGAAATAATTAAAGTATTATAAGACTCAATAATTCTATAAGAATAATTTAATGAGGATTTGGTTTATGTAGAGTTTATTAAATTTTATTTTAGTTTTATAGATTGTAATTTGTGTAAAAGATTTCTAGAGATATCATTATTCTTTAGGTATCTATTTCACTTATGTTACAAATTTAGTAAAAAGTACATCATAAATTTTATTGTATTTTTTATTATTTTTAAATAAAATAAATAAATTATTTACTTATTTTATATTTTATTTAAGGGCTATTTTATTGTTAAATGACATCACTAATATTATGTTTAATATTAAATATTAATACATTGACATGTAAATAATTGTCAAATATAAGGTAAAAGGTCATTCTCCCCTCGTGTAATTAAAATGAATTAGCTTGTCTAACAATTTATATTAACTTATAAACAAATATTTATGGAAGACAGTCACATTTCTCCAAAGGACCATAACTTTTTTTTTAAGAGATTTCTAAGAACTTCCACCACTTATTCCAAAGACTTTGAAGAAATTTGACACTTCAATCAATACATTGAACTGAAACATTTTGAAAACCTTCACAATCCAAAAACATAAACCTTGGAAATCCCATTTCTCTCACGAGGCGCCGTAGAGATTTCATTTTTTTTAATTCAAATATATTACTATATTGTTTCATCTAAAAATCTTTATTTTAGATTGTGACATTTAGAATTAAAAATTTAAAAGAACAGGACGCTTTTCTAAATAAAGTTTCTATTTTTAAAAATAAAGTTTCTGTTTTTTCTAATTTCTATTTATGTATTATTATTATAATTTCTTATCTAAAAATCCTCCATTCCACTCGAGTTTTTTTAGCTACTTTTCCTTAACAAAATCTAAGACTTCTTACCTAAATATTAAACAAAGCGCCACCAGAAAAAAAACTATATCCAAATTAGTTTAAAAAATAATTACAAAAATCTTTTAACAAGGATCCTAACTTTCGACATCCTTTGAGACAAATTCGGATTTTTGAACTACAGATTTTGTTTTCCCTCCTTTATCAATGCAGCCGTCCCGCCAATAATCCATCATTCAAAAATTCTATATAGCAGCTCTTCAGTACTTGAATCTTGACTTTTCTAAATTTATTTAAAAAAATAAAAAAATAAAGTTTCTGCTTTTTCTAATTTCTATTTATGTATTATTATTATAATTTCTTATCTAAACATCCTCCATTCCACTCGAATTTTTTTAGCTACTTTTCTTTAACAAAATCTAAGACTTCTTACCTAAATATTAAACAAAGCGCCACCAGAAAACTATATCCAAATTAATTTAAAAAATAATTACAAAAATCTTTTAACAAGGATCCTAACTTTCGACATCCTTTGAGACAAATTCGGATTTTTGAACTACAGATTTTGTTTTCCCTCCTTTATCAATGCAGCCGTCCCGCCAATAATCCATCATTCAAAAATTATATATAGCAGCTCTTCAGTACTTGAATCTTGACTTTTCTAAATTCAAAGATTTGAATTTACAGAATTCAAGTATTTTCCAAGGATTTATTCTCACAATTCTTTGTCTGAATAAAATCCAACTGAAATTCCCTTTTCTTTTTTCCCAAAATTTGGTTGGCGGGGTTTTTAATTTCAATTTTTTCTGTCAAGAGGTGTACAAGGACTGATTTCATAGAATTCTACAAAAATGGAGGCTTGCAACAACAGAATCGAAGAGCCCTTGACGAGGCTTAAAAGAACTACTTCTTTTTCCGGTTCAGAAATTGAAAATAGTCCTAGCACAATGCGCAGGAAAATAGTAGTTGTCCCGACTGAAATTTCTGAGAATGTGAATGGAAATTCAACTGAATTGTGTTTGGTAAATGACGGGCAGACTTGCAGACACAAGAATATTGACGGAGAAGAAGAGAACTTGAGCCTTGATTCTCTACATACATCTATTTTGGTAAGTTTATTTAAATTTTAAAAAAAAAATCAATTTTGTTAGGCTGTCGTCCCATGGAAAGTTTGCACCACAGTCGGTGCCTGCAAGTTTTTTCTGGTTTATAATTAATGGTCTACATTTTGTTCACGCCTTCCCACCATAGGCTTATTTTTCTATACAAATTAACCCTCAAAATTGTAATATTTTTATTCAGGTTGAGATTATTTGTAAGTTCTCTCATGATCAACTTGACTCGCTCTCTACCGTGTCACACAAATTTGAGGAAGCGGTAAGTCCTCTTGGAATCATCATTTTAATATTTTGATTCTTTGGATTTTTGTGCAGGACTAATTGATTGTATTTTTGGCTTATTGAAAAAAAGGTTAATGCGGCCAAGGAGATATATTTTGATTATCAGACTCCGCCAGCTTGTGTCAAATCTCCTGAAAGTTCTTTGCTTAATGCGCCGAAGAAACCTGAAAGGTCTAGGATGTCAAGGTTATCAGTTCAAGACATCAAGGAACTTAAAAGCTCCACATACCAGGCAAGAATGATGATAGAAGCCGATTCCGTTTTGCTTAATGTGCCCAAGAATTCTGGAAGTGTTAAGATGTCAAGTTTATCAGCTCAAGACATCAAGGAACTTCAAAACTCCACGTGCCAGGAAAGAATGATGATAGAAGATTTGTAGGCCATGGTCATTTCTTCATATCAAGCACTTGGCCAACCGAGTCTTCCTTTTCTTGGGATGCCCCTATGTCGGTGTAAGCAAGCTGCAAAGTGCTGTTTAGAAGTTATATACGTCAATTGTATGCAATAATCGAGCTTTCTTTGAGCTCCCTAGGATTTTAGTTCTGTGGTTTTTGGGTTTTGTATAAATTGTGACAAAGACAGTTTACCTCAATGAATCAATGCCATGTTTCTCTTCACTTTCTCTTCACCCACTACATTATAAGTGTTCGCTCATTTTACTTTTAGTTAACAGGTGTTCGAAGAATCTGTATCTCTCTAATTTGAAGTAATACATTTTGAAACTAAGGAAACTAACTTTGCAAGTAGATGCATGTTTCCATCGAATTTACAGGGACATGTTGAGTTCAGGTTCATGTTGATATATGAAGTCATTACAATTTAGAGTCACTAAACTTATTTGAAAATGAAAAAAGTTCTGACATTATTAGGCTTGATAATAAGGCCAACAGTATTTTCTTCCGTGCAGAAACATGTCAAACTACCTCAAAACTAAAGGAAAGAATCACTAGTAGTTCCGAGTTAATTGTTACAATGGCAGATCCAAATAAATAATAACTACTGTATGATATATAGATTTAAGGTTCAGTTTTACATATCACCTACAGACTGATGGCGAACAGAAGTTGTGAATAGGAGTTTAGGCAATTTGTTGAAATGTTTGGCTAGGGAGAGAAGACAGCAATAGGAGTTATTTAATAATGGGTTAGTATATTATTTTGCATCAGTTGCAAATGTGATGTGTTTTTGAACCTAAAAGTTACTATTGTTAACAAAATGTAAGGGTTTTTTAATATTATCTTGCATCAGTTGTAAGTTTTAGCCTTTCTAAGGTGTAAATTTGCAGCAGTCATTGTTAACTTATTAACATGTTCAAATTCTTTAATGGCATTCACTAAGGAGCTCAAATTCCTAAACATGTAAGGTGCAAATTCATTCTAGGGAATTTAGATTACATTCCAAAGAGCTTCGAGTGCATCCATGCCGTCCCATACAAAATAACTGACAGGAAAAAAATTCAGAATTCTCACAATAATTTTTGTGCAACCAAAAGAATTATGCATTGTCAACAGAATGCAAGGTTCCCAAAAATACAGAAGGAAAAATAATTAAAAAATTGTGGGCACATTTAGCAATATATGACTAAAGTTTTAAATTTAGCAATAAAAATAATATCCCATGGACATTAATGACCATATAAACAACTTTTTTTTATAACTTAATTAGAATGATAAATCCAGTCAAACATAGGTGCCTTCAAAATGATATTTGCTAATATCTTTTACATAGATTTTCTAGTGATAAGTATGCTAGTTTTTAGACTTTTAGTTAAAATGTGTTAGAAAAATCCATAATTTTTATGACTTTTATATAACATAGGAAGTATTTTTGTTTATATCCCTTGTTATTATTAATTTTTTAACTCATAATAATAAAATTAATGTATATATGTAGTTATTACTATAAATTTTGTTTATAAATTAATATTTTAATTTCTACCATTTGTTTAGAAAATCTCTTTAAGGATATTATGAGCATAATATTATACTTAAATAATTAGATAAGCTTAAATTTTAATTTTTCAATATATATCCTTTATCAAAAATATATATAAATTAAGTAAATAACTAAATAACAATAAGGATAATTATTTTTTTAATCATGTGTTGCTTTTGTCATGCATGCACAAAATAATACATTAAAAACATGTATGCATAACAAAAGCACTGCATGTAGGATGCATGCTTGCTTGAAAAGGCAATGCATGCATGTAGGAAGAGCAATACAAGGGTTTGAAAAGAACCCATGCCCATAATCATATGCATGTGTGAGAAAACAATGTATGCATGCAAAAATTGTGCATGTGAAAGGATATATAGGAAAGCAAAGGATTATTTTTCTAAATTTTATTTTGTTTCTTTTTCATTTTGCAGGAAAAAAAGTGAATTTTATTTTAAAACCACATTATATATATTATAAGACAAAGATTACCAAATTGCCAAAGTCATAAATAAAGCAAGAAGATAGGAAACCCAAATTGGTTTGTCACAAACCCATCCCCAATGACATTCCAAAGAGCCATCAAATAGCTAGGAAACTTGAAGAATAGGAGCTTCTAATGAGCAAAGTTGGAAAGAAAGGGGCCAATAATCATGTAGTCAATAGTGATTATTCATATTAGTACTAGAATGAATTAATATTATATCTTGTATATATTCATTTCACATATTAATCAAAATATTATCAAATATGTGACATTATGGGATCAATATGGGATCAATAGTTATTCACTTCAGAACTTATAATCCTCAAGTAAGAAAAACATAAATACATTCATGAACAAGTGAAATAAGTATTTTTTTTTCTCAAATAAAATATCATAACTATCCACTATAAGTGTGTCATTTATAAAATTAAATGTTCATTTATAAGACACTCATTTAAACAAGTATTGTTATCATAGTGAAAAAATATTATTCTTATGTGTACAGCTATTGGGGTAGCAATGTACAAGCATTGCCGTATTTCATATTAAGAGTTTGTCCTATCACAAATATAAAAGGTGAGCACAATAAATACCATGTATTTTTTCATTATATATGAAGGATTTTCAAAAAGTTTTAGTGTTCAACTATTTCTTGTTTCTATAACAACAAATAGTTTTTGTGTTCAACTATTGGTCCATTTGTGTTGAATATAGAAGCTAGAGATAACAAAGATTTATGGTTACCAATAGGTATTTGGTCCATTTAGGTTGCATATAAGTTCTATTTTAAATAAAAATATGATATTTTACAAGCAGCAAATGATATTTTTTTGTTCAACTACTAGGGTATAATGTCCCCATTTTAGCCATACACTCTTCTGTGACTGATAGCCTATTTCCAGAGGCTCATAGGCTAGTCAGAAATGGAAATTAGGGTTTCATATTTTATAGGAGGTTTAAGTTGAGCTTCTGAAGGCTTGCATGCAGGAGTTTGACAGTAAACTCTCTGGGTTATTCTAGGTTTTCGGAAAGCTTTAGGGTGATGTGACATGCATTTCATGAAAGCGATGTGCATTTCTATTTGGTTTTTTGCATGCAGGAAAGGTTTCTGGGTGTTTCCGGGTTTTTAGAGAGCTTCAAAATGGTGTAACATGCAACTACATTTGACAACTTTTCCTGGCACTTACTATTTTTAGTAATTCATGTTAGTTGCCTGGTTTGTGCTCAAATTGAGTTTGGTAACACTTACTATTTATAACAGTATGCTATTTTTGGTAAGTACTATTTGTGGCAATGTCATTTCAGCAGCAGCTCAGCTATTTCAATCCATCATTCTATTTTTAGCAATAAGGTAGTTCCACTTTGGGCGTTGGCTTCTCCATCCTTCTTGGAGCTAAGTTTTAATAACTTAGTCATTTCTCAGCGTTGCTTTTTGGACCCCGCACCTAGGTGACTAACTTCAAGTTGTTTTAAAAGAGGGGACTTGACTTGGACGCCTAAAGAAAGTGAGCACTTAGGAAAGTGAGCAAAAAAGGTAAAATATTTGCCTAAGTAAAGTGGACACCTAGGGAAGTGAGCAAAAAAGGTAATTTAAATTATTATTTCAAAATGGTGTTTGGGCATCCCTTTTGGAGAAGTTGAAGTGATTCATATTTCTTTCTTGGATGTTATAGAGTGATTTGTTTTCCAAGAGAGTCTTATTTATTTAGGCCTTGCTCCTTCATTTGTATATTTTTTGGAAATTATGATAGTGTTATGCTGCTAAAATATTTCCAAAGCTTTGCTTCAAAGAATGCATACCTCTTAGCTTCTCATTCCAATCTTCGTGCTTGAAAGATAGTACCTAGTTGGACTTATTGATTTATTTAAGTAGATTGCTGTTGTATAATATGTTTTACTGTTGCTGGTTCGTGCTTGGCTGTAGCACGTTTTCATTCATAGCTCATTGGGAAAATTTCTCTTAGTTTTGGGTATTGGCTCTATGGTTTTTCCTTGCTAGGATGCCCCTTTGCGCAAAGTTTCATATTTTTTGAAGGTGTCTATGAATTTCTAGAGTTGGTCACCCCTTTTGGAGATTGGGGTTTTTACTGTGGCTGCATTGGGAAGCATGCACAAATAATCCAGAGATATTTGGTGAGGTTTCTCCATTGGTACTTGATCACCCAGCTCCTAGCTTCCATTTGCATTCAATTTCATCTTCATCGGAGGTGTTTGGAGAGAGATATGAACAATTTGGTGTTATTTTCTGTACATAATCGTTTCTTATCAAATCTGATTTATTGTTGTTATGAGCTTATTTGCTGATCATTTTCATGTTATATCAATTAGAGAACATTTCTCTAATATTCTGATGTAATTAGTCTCAAAAAACTGAATTGTTATGCAGAGCTGATTATCTATTTTGTAAAGTCGGTTTAGTAGTACTAACAGTCATTTATAATCTGCACTCTATATTCTTGTTTATACTCCCACTGAAGAAGCGGTTGAGTCTGATTAAGTGGTAGTGTGGATTCATGGCTGGTTTGCTGCCTTATTAATTGTTAATATCTCTACTCTTGTTGCATAAGTGGTTGAGTTTGTAATTTCCTTTTATTCTATGGTCGGCTCGCCGCTTATGTTTAGTTGTAATTACATTCTAGCTTGCTAACGATCCCCAACACTGTATGCTCTCACCTCGCCCACATTGGGATCTTGGTGATCAAAGGTGAAGGGTTACTATTCTTGCTGATCTATATTTGGAGCTAACGCTAACAGTGGTGAAATTGTGCTGATATTTTTTTAAAAAAAACTAAGGGGGATATTTCATAGGGGTAACATGTTTAAGTTTCAATTGAATCTTTAAAAAGTCAAATTTTGGACACTTCTCAGTAGATGTGTTGATATGGCAAGTTGCATGATGAGTCACACCTCCAAAGCTTAGTTATAGATAGATAAGAGGTTAGTCCACATTTCAAAAAAAAAATGGTCCTATGATATTCTAGTCAATCGCTACATGTTGATAAAGTTAGCCTACACAACTACTGGCCCCTCTCCCCTAGAGAAGCCACTAAGTCCAACAAAATTCAAAGAAAAAATTCCAAGAATATTAGCAATCATTAAATTTGAGCTATCGCATAGCCAAGATGAGATCATTTGAATTGATTATTGTGAAAAAGATGAATAAGCTATGAGGACTTTCAAACGATAGAGACCCCCACCCAAAAGCATTCCAATTTTGATTCCCCTTAGTGGTCCACTTGGCAAGACAATCTACAATCAAGTTCCATTCTCCAATGATATGAACAAAGGATATAACATCAAACTAAGGAATTAGACGAAGAATATGCTCCACTAAAGTTGCAAGCCTCCAAGAGGACTCCAAAGTCCTTTCTCTATTCAAGAGAGAAACTGTGATTAAGGAGTTAGTTTCACAAATAACTTTATTCCATCCTTCCATCTAGTTGTGAGTTGGGCTAGAAGAATAACAAGGAGGTAGCATGGATGGTGGGATGTTTCCAACGATGCCACCATTGTCCCCATAGGCTTAAGGAAAAAATGGCATTGACAAAGGAGGTGAGCAACAAATTCTTCTTTAGTAGCACATATAATGCACTTTGAGGAGCCCTATAATCCTTTCTTTTTAATGTCGTCCCAAGTGAGACATTTAAATCTCTATTTTCAGCATTATACCCAATAAGGAGCTTGTAACCAAGGTCCACATAATAAGTCCCATTAGGAGCATGGTCCCAAGCAAGATCATCAACATCCTCTGAAAAGAAACACGGTCAATCACAAGAGTAAAGGATAGGATGACTTGTGCTTTAGAAGTTCTCTTAGTTGGCACTTGCCCCTACATTGCAAAATAATTTTCCTAGGTGTTCCATGCTTTTGTGTTGTGATGTTCCATTGTGTTAGCTCATCATAGATTATCAATCGAGGAAGTCATAAATGGGTTATCTTGTTCATGTCAAGTTATACGTTGTGTTTTTCATCCTACCATATCCTTGTGTTGGGGTCCATTCTATGAAATTTCGAAGTCTAGAGGGTCTTTGCTCATTTATTATCATTTTGTAGGTTTGCAGACTTCCCATGGACTTCTACATTTTTTATGAAGTCCTTCATTCCCTTTGTTTCTCGCATCCCCACATCCCTTCTCCATTTTGTAGGATTGCAAACCCCACTTGGATATCTAGATTTCCCCCCTAATCCAGAAACATTTTTTTCTTTTCAATATTCTTCCTCAAACACCCAACTTCCTTTATGGACTTGCAAAACTCTCACACTTGGTCAAAAGTCCCTTGCTTCCCTACACTCTTGCAACTCCACACATTGCTTCCTCTTGTGAAATGTAGAGCTCCCTCACACTTCAAAACCTTCTCCATTTCCTTGCTTCCTTGCACTTCCACATGGTTGTCCCTCCTTGGCTCTTTGCCAATTTGTGGACTTCTTTTGAACTTCTGGTTTTCCCCCATTTCCCTACAAACGTCACATCTCCACAAGAATTTTTAGTTTTCTCACCTTTCTTATGGACTTGTCCAATTCTCAACTTCCCTATTGATCTTGCAATCTCACTTTCTTGTGGACTTCCCCCACAACTCCCAATTCCTCATGTTCTCATTGTCGAGGAGATAGAATGTTCGTTTATATTCTAAAGACCTTAGCCAACAAAGGAAGTTTCTCTTTGTCAAGGGAAGATTGGAGACTCTATTGAACAAAACCCAAGCTTGAAGATCAAGATAATAGCTAAAGGTTTGATGATGATGAGAAGAAGAAAATCCTAAGATGGACAAGAAGATATATCGTCTCATGCAAGGAAACAACAAGCTACATGAAAAGCTAAAAGTGTTGCTAAGTCATCTAGACTATAATCTTAAGATCAACAAGTAGGTACATTCGATCAAAATTACACATTTGTTGATTTGAGAGATCAATACCAGTACACCTCTAAGGATTCAGATAATAACATAATAAAAAATCATGGGAGAATTCATAAGCCTGACTATAATGTGCAAAGAAACGACATGCTTATTAGTAGAAGGAATAGGGACAAACCCCATAATGCACACATGCAGAATCTTGCTATGCAAGGCCATAAAATAGAAACCTAGCTTGTTGGTTCACATCTTACATCCCCTACCTTATCACATAAAAATGATTTTGAACATGATACTACATTCCATGATGCTAATGAGCCTACAAATTCTAATATTGATCAGAGATTAAGGGTTATTTATCAAGAGTTGGACTCACTTGACCACCTTAGACAAAGGTAGCAAAGACTTCAAGAGCAAATTGAGTAGCAACAAACCCATATCATTCAACATGGTCAATAATAGGCCGAAGCAACCCAACCACAAAACCAAAATTATGGCCATGATGTCTCAAATCAGCCATTACCATATCAACACAACTAGCAATTTGTCAATATGCCTAATGCAAGGCCTATATTTTGAAGACAAGCTTTGAGATTCCCACTCGCAAAGTAGCCTTTGGAAATAGAAAGCTACAAACAATTGGATTGATTTGAGATCCACATTATCCAAATGCAATTCCCGGTGAGATAAGAGAAAAGAACCAAGGTTTAAGGGTAATAATGTAACCAAAGAATAGGGACAAGAAGATATATCGTCTCATGCAAGGAAACGACAAGCTACATGAAAAGCTAAAAGTGTTGGTAAGTCATCTAGACTATAATCTTAAGATCAACAAGTAGGTATATTCAATCAAGATTACACATTTGCTGATTTAAGAGATCAATACCAGTACACCTCTAAGGATTCAAATAATAACATAATCAAAACTAATGGGAGAATTCATAATCTTGACTATAATGTGCAAAGAAACAACATGCTTATTAGTAGAAGGAATAGGGACAAACCCCATAATGCACACATGCAGAATCTTGCTATGCAAGGCCATAAAATAGAAACCTAGCTTGTTGGTTCACATCTTACATCCCCTACCTTATCACATAAAAATGATTTTGAACACAATACCACATTCCATGATGCTAATGAGCCTACAGATTCTAACATTGATCAGAGATTAAGGGTTATTTATCAAGAGTTGGGCTCACTTGACCACCTTGGACAAAGGTAGCAAAAACTTCAAGAGCAAATTGAGTGGCAACAAACCCAAATCATTCAACATGGTCAATAATAGGTCCAAGCAACCCAACCACAAAACCAAAATTATGGCCATGATGTCTCAAATCAGCCATTACCATACCAACACCACAACTAGCAATTTGTCAATATGCCTAATGCAAGGCCTATATTTTGAAGACAAGCTTTGAGATTCCCACCCGCAAAGTAGCCTTTGGAAATAGAAAGCTACAAACAATTGGATTGATTTGGGATCCACATTATCCAAATGCAATTCCCAGTGAGATAAGAGAAAAGAACCAAGGTTTAAGGGTAATAATGTAACCAAAGAATAGGGACAAAACCCATAATGCACCTATGTAGAATCTTGTTATGCAAGACCATATAATAGAAACCTAGCTTGTTGGTTCACATGCCACATCCCCTACCTTATCACATAGAAATGAACTTGAACACGATAATACATTCCATGATGCTAACAAGCCTACACATTCAAATATTGATCATAGATTAAGCATTATTGATCAAGAGTTGGACTTGCTTGACCACCTTAGATAAAGGTAGCAAAAACTTCAAGATAAAATAGAGCAGCAACAAACCCAAATCGTTCAGCGTGCTCAATTATAGGCCCAAGCAACCCAACCACAAAACCAAAATTATGGTCATGTTGTCTCAAATCAGTCATTACCATATCAACACCATAAATAGCAATTTGTCAATATGTCTAATGCAAGGTCTATATTTTGAAGATAAGCTTAGAGATTCCCACCTATGAACCAGCCTTTGGGAATGGAAAGGTATGAACAATTGGATTTCTTTGGGATCCCACACTATCCTAATGCAATTACCAATGACATAAGAGAAAAAATGCTAAGGTTTCAAGGTAATAATGCCATCACAAGATATGAAATTGATCATGATGATGTAATGATAAAGTTGTTTGTGATATCTTTAGATGAGAGTGCAAGAAAGTGGTATAAGAGCCTTTTGGATAACAATGTTGATTCTTGGGAGGATTTCATGAAAGTGTTTGAATTGCAATATATGTATAGAATAGGTCCCATGTTGCTATACATTAACTTACAACTACCAAGAAAGGAATAAATGTAGTGGTGGACTTCAACTACAAATTCATCATGACCATAAGGAAGGTACTTGTTGCAAACAACTAAGGGATAGGAAAGTGCCCAAGTGGAGTGATGATGTTGCTAGACCAAGTGTACTTGTTGCAAACACAAGTAAAGAAAGACAAAAGGTGAGTGTGGTTAGCTCAAGGGCAATGCCACCATAAAGAAAGCAATACAAAAAAAAAAGAGATCTAGGGCATTGCCCCACAATGCATAAGAAATATGTGCCTAAAATTCACAAGACTATTTTGCCATCAAGTGTTGCAAAAGCCTCGAAGATGAAGGTTACAAATGACAAAGCAAGGCAAGTTCAAAATCTGCCATTAAAGGATAAAGTGGAGCCAAAGAGAGGAGTGAAAAGCCAAAAGGTAAGGATGTTACTTATTATGGTCAAGTTCTACCATTTATTCTCGATGCAAGTGGTTTGAAAGTCCCACAATTCACTCCCTTGCCTAATTATACATAGCTCAAGTGATGAGCCAAGTCAAACTTATAGTTCCAATAGGATAACTTCTTAGAATACTGAAACATAAAGAGTTTTGTCCTACATCACTATTGCAAATGAGTCAAACCGACCTACTATACTATCGTAAATTGTCGACCTCGATAATTTAATATTATGTTTGGCTCCCCCTTTGATGCATGGACCTAATTATGTCGTTTTCAAAATATCAAATTAAATTTGGAAATTGATATTAAATATTCATTTAGCGATATCAAATGCCCCAAAATAGGTCTGGTCTGGGGCGCCCATGGCCCTAAATAACCTATTTTGGCCCAAATTTAAATATTTTATTGTTGGCATTTTTATATTTGTAAATTTAACTTCATTTGTTGGCTCTTAAGAATTAATTTTGTGAGAAACAAATAAATCCATATAAATTATATAAGTAGTTTTTATAATTTTAAAGAGAATGAGAAAAAGCTAGAGAAATATTGAGCAAAATTGAGCATCCTAAAAGCAATCAAGGGCAGAATTAGCTAAATTATTGCAACATTATTTCAGTCAAGCATCATGTTAGCAATGCATCAAGTTTTCAAGTAAGATCATTCATGTTTTTATATTCATGTGTTTTGTGAGTACTAACACTTGCAGGACCTTCAATCAATCCAATTTTCCATGCATGAGATGTGTATCATGACTTTAGTCCATCAAGGAACTCAAATCTGAAGTGGTGATTTGCAACACTTGTCAATTTATCACTTGTTTCATCCCTTGTGCCTATGTCTGACCTAGGGTAAGCACTCTTTACATCATCATTGTCGTTGTGGAGGTGGAAACACCAAAACAAGGTTTGACTTAGGAAAGCCCCTATATGACACAACCCTTTCCCTCCTTTCTTGTGTGCAGGTGGCGAATCTGGAGCAAAGTTGGAAGGAGATTCAAGACCTAATTGCAAGATTCGACATTCAAACATCTTCCTTCAACAAATTAGGGCAAGTGGAATTATTTATCAATAAATGAAGTTCTAAAGATAATTCTAGAAGGACAGAGCCTACAGACTATAACCTATTGAGACCTATTCAGAATTCCTAAAAAGCAGGATTTTCGATCTAGGGCACCCACACCCCTATCCAATCAGTTTCAATCAAAATTTGAATGCCAGGTTCCTTTGTCTCTGCACACTAATCTTTTATAATTTGCTTTTGGGTATCACTTTTGCATTTTTTTGTAATTCCATTAGTTTGTTGTAGGTGCATCATTAGCCTAATTCATTATCATTCCACACTCTTCAAGCCTAAATCAAATCCAACCCCGTTGCCACAAACAAAGGGACAAAAACCCTAATCAACCATTCTAGCTTTTCCATTCAAGATAGTAGCCAAGTGGGTTTTAATGGTCATTTTTGTGTCCCCTAATGCGTAAACAGGTTAAAGGTGTGATTTAGACCCTAGATCCCCTTTTTCCCTAGCACACCTACCAATGTCTATGATGATACTAGTATTGAGACAAGTGCCTAAGGAATCCTTGAGGTCTACCTATGAACTTCCTTAGTAGATACTCAATTTAGTGTTGATCCTTTCTCTACTTCCATGTTAATCAATAGGTGGCTGGTCCACAATTGTACGTCATACTTTGAAGCCTCTAGCAATGTAATGCCTCTTGGGGTTATGAATGGGTTTGTGTAATAACCACCCCAATTTTTTCCACAAATTTCACTCATTAGTGTTAGCTAAAATGCAAAGATAAGCAACTGAATAAGCAACACTCCACTTTCTGATCACCAAATCCCAGTGTGGGCAAGGTGAGAGAGCATATTGTGAAAAAGGGATCTTGCAATTACTGAAATAACAAGTTAATTGGAAATGAACACCTTCCACTTTTTGATCACCCAGATCCCAATATGGGCAAGGTGAGAGCATACGGTGGTTGGCTTACAATATTGAAATCCTCTATGCTACCACTTCTTCAATGGGGCGAGTAATCATAAACAAGTGCATGAAAGTAAACATCCGCTTGTTTAGCGAGAAATATAAGAAAGGAAAATGTACTTGGTGGCAAGCTGACCAACCTCCGCTTGTTCAACAAGCAATAACAAGAAAGTAAATAAGACTCGACCACTTATTCAACGAGAGTAACAAGTAACATAAAGTAAAACTCGACCACTTATTCAACGGGAGTAACAAGTAACATAAAGAATTTGTGCCTTGACCAAAAAGGAGGACCCCTAACAAAACATATTGATTTGGCACTTCAATGTTTGATTGGGTAAACTGACCTGGCAAGTAAACCTTCAACTCCATTGAAATTCCACTTGGCACTTGAAATAGAAATCAATTAAAAGATAGTCGACCAAAACATTTTTTTAAGAAGAAAATGACCACACAAAATCTCCAATAATTTTGAAACTATTCAAAGGTACATTACTCAGCACATAAAGTCATTGACCAACTGAAAGGAGTCACAAATAAGATGACACACAAGTAAGCTAAAACCAAACCTTTGATATCAATGACAAAATATTTTAACAATCTCCCCTTTGTCATTGATGGCAACAACTTTTGAAACAAAATTGCTCCCCCCGACTTACTCCCCCTTTGACATCAATGGCAAATTGATCAACCTGCATAACTAAAACATGGCTAATAAAATGTAACGATGAAAGTTCCCCCTAAGCCAAAACAACAACTCAAAGATGGAATGAAATCACTCCCAACTTCTCCCTCAAGTATTCAAATGTTTCCTTAGGTAGAGGCTTAGTAAACACCATAGTTATGAGACTCGGACTCGGCGAGGGTGACTCGACTCGACGACTCGGCGTAGACTCGGCAAAATGAAAAAAAGTTGAAAAAACCCTAGAAATTTAGAGATTTTTAAGGATTTAAAACTTGTTTCAAGCACCCTTTATTGAATACAACACAAATAAAAGCAAATTTGATCACATGCACAAGTATACAACAATCACATAAGTATAAAGTACACAAATTGTAGTTGCGCTGCTGAAGGAAATAACATACTTAGATATATAAAATTAGTCAAATGTATACAAAACTCATGGAATATGAAATCCATGACATTAAATGTTCCAAACAAATATGAAATATAAAAACAATAACTACAAGTTTATGGCTCAAAGGAGTTTGCATCCTTCCTACGAAGGCATCTAAGGTGGGTCCTAGATGATGTAGCAACTACAACCATAGTCTCTGCTTGTGACTCCATGCCACCCTCACCAACATTAGTTGTGGATGTGTTTGCTCATGCTTTAGCCTCCTCTGCCATGGCTATAGCCTCAACTCTCTATTTGCCCGGTCAACCCAATCAAGGTCCTCGTCACTAACACAAGTATACATCGATCATATAAGTATAAACACAAATTGTAGTTGAGTTGCCCAAGGAAATAGCACACTTAGATATATAGTCAAAGACTCAAATGTATACAAAAATCATCGAATATGAAATCCATGACATCAAATGTTCCAAACAAATATGAAATATCAAAAGATTCAAAACAATAACTAGAAGTCTATGGCTCAAAGGAGCCTGCATCCTTCCTACGAATGTGTCCAAGATAGGTCATGGATGATGCAGTAGCCATAATATCAAGTATTAGGGAAATTGCCCTAATGGGGTTGAGGGGTAGTGCCTTTTGTGGGGGTGTCCGCGTAGTGCCTCTAGTGGGGTCGAGGGGCAGCACCCCTCACGGGGGTCTAGGGGCAACACCCCTAGTCGGGCCAAGGGCAATGCCCATTGCGGGGGTCTAGGGGCAACGCCCCTAGCGGGGTCAAGGGGCAATGCCCCTTGCGGGGGTCTGGGGGCAACGCCCCTTGTGGGGTCGAGGGGCAGCACCCCTTGCAGGGTCCCGGGGCAGCAAGCCCAAATTAAGACCTCCAAAACCATACAAACCTTCATGGCGTACATCATTTTGCATTCACAATAAGTAAAAAAAAAAAACAAGTTTTAACTTTAAATTTCAAGTAATTTTTTGTACTTTTCAAACCCTGCTTGTTGCCGAGTCCTGCTGACAAGATTCTCCTGGACTCGATGAGTTTGGCGAGTCCACCAAACCCAGCGAGTCTAGCTAGGACTCAGCCGAGTCCGAGTCCGAGCCCCCTGGACTTGGCCAGGGTGACTCGACTCGGGAGTCGCCGAGTCTTGGCGAGTCCTGGCGAGTCTCGTTACTATGGTAAACACATCTGCAATTTGCTCTTTAGTGGAAACATATTCCAATTTAACTTGTTGATTACTAACTTGTTCTCTTAGAAAATGATACTTAATAGGAATATGTTTAGTCCTAGAGTGCATAACTGGATTTTTAAAGATATTAATGGCACTCGTGTTATCACAAAAGATAGAGATAGGATGCTCATACTCTACCTTAATGTCCTTCAACGTTTGCTTCATCCATAGGACTTGTGTGCAACAAGACATTTCTGCAATATACTCCACTTCAACTGTAGATAAAGAAATAGAAGCTTGCTTTTTGCTCAACCAAGATACAAGACAACCACCTAGAAAGAATGCACCTCCACTTGTGCTCCTTCTATCATCAACACATCCACCCTAATCTGCATCTCTGTAAGCTATAAGTGTGAAATCATTGCCTTTAGGATACCATAACCCATAATCAATAGTACCCTTAAGATACTTGAAGATCCTCTTAACTAAATGAACATGAGTATCCTTTGGAGTAGCCTAAAATCTAGCAACATAACCAATTGCTTGCATAATGTCAAGTATAGTAGTTGTAACATATAACAAACTTCCTATCATAGACCTGTACAAAGTTTGGTTAGCATTTGGAGACTTGTCATTTTTGCTTAACTTGCAACCTGTCACCATGGGGGTACTTATAGGATTGCAATCCTCCATTCTAAACCTTTTCAACATTTCTCTTTAAATATACTTTGTTTGAGAAATGAATATGTGTCTACTAAATTGATGAATTTGCAAACCAAGAAAGAATGACAACTCACCAAGCATGGACATTTCAAACTCCTTCTGCATATTTGTAGCAAAAACTTGACACATCTTCTCACAATTGCTACCAAAAATCAAATCAACATAAACCATTACAATCAACATATGATTACCTTCTTCTTTCACATATAGATTGTTGTCCGCTATCCCTCTTTTGAAGCCTTGTTGCTGCAAATAACTATCCAATCTAGCATACCATGCATGTGGGGCTTGCTTAAGACCATAAAGAGCCTTCTTCAACTTGCAAACATAGTTTTGATTTTTTGATATGATAAACCCATCTGGCTGTTCTATGTAAACTTCTTCATTCAAATTACCATTTAGAAAAGCAGATTTGACATCCATTTGAAAATTTTTGAAATCTTTGAAAGAAGCAAAGGCTAAGAACATTATAATAGCTTCTAAACATGCAACAAGAGCAAAAGTTTCTTCAAAGTCTATACCTTCAACCTGTGCATAACCTTTGCACACAAGCCTTGCTTTGTTTCTCACTACTTTTTGAACAAACTTTGAAGTAGTCTTCAAAAAAGTCTTTGATGTGTTCTCATTTTGATCATTTGTAGGTGTATTTTCTAAAGTTATGTCTATTGTCCCATGTTGATCACTTGTAGGAGTATTTTCAGAAGTTATATTTGCTGTCCCATGTTGAATGTTTGAAGGTGGGTTTTGAACAGCACTGTCCTCTTCATCTTCTTTGCAACTACCTTCATCATCTTGCATCTTGTTATGAAAGTTAGTATCTTCATGAAGCTTCACATTAGCACTTTTAACAATCTTGCGTAATCTCTTGTTAAAACATCTATAAGCTTTACTTTTAGAGGAATATCCTAAGAAAATCCTAGGATCAAACTTTCCTAGATTGTCTTCATCTCTTCTAATGTAACATGGACTTCCAAAAATTCTGAAATATTTAAAAAAGAAGGCTTACCTTTCCATAATTCATATGGAGTTTTGTTATGCTTTGCTCTAATCAACCCCCGATTCTGAATGTAAACAGCAGTATGGATAGCCTCTCTCCAAAATGAATCATTCACCTTTGACTCATTTAACATGCTACGAGCCATTTCTTGGACTGATCTGCTTTTCCTTTCAACGACACCATTTTGTTGTGATGTTCTTGTACCTGAGTATTGTCTTTTTATTCCATGTTTTTCGTAGAAGTTTACAAACTCATTAGAAGTAAACTCTCCTCCATTGTTTGAACGAATGCATTTGATTTTCAGACCCTTCTCATTCTCCACAAGGCTTTGAATACCTTAAACTTCTCAAGTGCTTCTGATTTTTCTTTCAAAAATGCAACCCAAGTCATTCTTGAAAAATCATCAATTAATAACATAAAATACTTCTCACCTTGCATACTCTTGGTTCTGGTTGGCCCACATAAATCAGTGTGAATTAGCTCAAGAGGCTTTGAGCTTGAATACTCTTTTGAACTGAAACTCTTCCTTGTTTGTTTTCCCAATTGGAATTCTCTACAAACAATGTTTGAAGGTTTTGTAAGCTTTGGCATGTCTCTAATTGCTTCCTTTTTGCTAATCTGAACAACACTATCAAAGTTCAAGTGTCTCATCCTCCTATGCCATAACCAACCTTCATATTCCTGACTCAAACAACACTTCTCACTTTTGATATCATCAAGAATATAGAGATTGTTAGCAGCCCTACTTGCATCAGCAATATGTTTACCATCCTTACTAATTTCACAACAATTTGAATTGAAAACTACAGTGTGCCCTTGGTCACACATTTGACTCACACTCAATAGATTATGTTTCAGACCTTCTACATATAAAACATTTTCAACCTTGGTCTTTCCATCATCCAAAATAAGAGTGCCTTTACCTGAGCTTTTGCTGATGCATTATGACCAAATCTTACCATAACACCATTAGTCCTTTTGAGAGTGAGAAACTTTCTCTTGCCCCCTATCATATGTCTCAAACAGCCACTGCCAATATACCATTTATCTCTCTCATTTTGTGCATGTAAGGTTGTTTGCACAATCATAGACTCTACTGAAACTTCTTTCTCCTTCTTCTTCCAAACCTTAGTAACCTCTTTTGCTTTGTTCTCCTTTTCTTTCCTCTTACTTTGCTTAGAGAAATCTGCCATACCACTTCTACAAAATTTTGCAATATGACCAAAGTTATTGCACTTATAACATGTAACATTATAATTCGTCAAGGGGGAAAAAGAGTCCCTACTCATAAGTTTGAAATCACTTCTTGCAAACACTCTACAGTTGATTTCCTTGTGTCCAAAACAATTGCAACAGAAACAACGACCATAAAAGAAAGAATTGTTAAACCTGGTCATATTAGTTTTCGTTGAGATAGGAGGCCTCTTGAAATTACTATTTCTAATTTTTGATGGTGAATCCTTTGTGCTATCAAAGTTGCCTTTTTGTTGTTCTTTTGTAGTCTTGGAACTTTGACCTTCTTCAAATCCAACTCCACCTTTATCAGCTGAAGATTTTTGTGAGCTAATGATTTTGTCTAATGACAGAACTTTTCTAATTTATTTTCTCATGATTCAACTCTAACAAAGATTTATCTAATTTTCTACGTGAGACAATTTCAACTTCAAGTCTTTCACAGTTTTCTTCCTTGACCTTAAGCTGATTTTTTATTTCTTCTTCTATTCTCTTTGCCTCTTCGATCTGAACCTTCAAATCAACAATAAATATTTCTACTTCTCCAAGAGCTTGAGATGTCTTAGTTTTTGTTTCATTCTCTTCTTGTAGCAGCAACTTCAAGTTCTGATTTTTCTTTCTAAGTCTTTTGATTTCACTTAGAGCACTTATTAGTTCCTCTTCAAGGTCCAATTCTTCTTCTTCATCAATATGATCTTCATGTTCTCCATTTTTAGTGTGAACTTCTTCTTTATCCATGAATAAGATTTCTCCATTAGAAGACTCTTCATCACTACCATCAGATGAACAACTTTCATCCTTTGAATAAAGGCTCATTTTGAATTTTTGAAACTTTCTCTTTTCCTCTATACTTCTTGTTGAACTTGGGCTTCCTTTCATTGTTGTTGTCCTCACTCTTTGCATATGGACATTTGGCTGCAAAATGTCCTACCTTACCACAGTTGAAGCATTTGAAAAGCAACTTGCCTTTGTATTTACCTGAACCTTTCTTCAACTTCCTCATAAAATGTGCCTCTTCAGTGTCAAAAGCTTCATTAGAACTATCACTAGATGCAAGCTCCTTGTCTTTTCCCTTCTTTGAAACTTTAAAGGCTGCCTCCTTTTTGGGTGAAGAATTAGAAATGGTTCTCATCTCATAGGCTGTGAGAATACCATGTAGCTCATCTTACATCAACTTGTCAAGATCCTTCATCTAATCAATAGCTGAAACCTTTGCATCAAAACGCAAAGGAAGAGACCTTAAGATTTTCTAAACAACCATAGACTCCTCAACCTTCTCTCTTAAGCCTTTGATTGTCTTGAAAACTTCATCTACACGCAAAAAATAAGCAGCAACATTTTCTTGTTCCTGCATCTTAAGACTCTCAAAATGTCTTCTATGTGTTTGAAGCTTTGCCTTCTTGACTTTATCATCTCCTTCATACGTTTTCTGAAGTTTGTCCCAAATCTCATGAGTTGTATCACAATGCATAACCTTAAAAAATTTAGATTCTGCTAAACTACAGAGAATGGCATTCATCACTTTGGCATTATGTTCAAAAGCTTTCTTTCCATTTGCATCCGTTGGAGGAGTTGTTGGAATTGTATATCCTTTTACCACACTTTGCCATATATCTAATCCAAGTGACATCAAATAAGTGCGCATTTGAATACTCCAAATAGCATAGTTAGATCCATCGAATAAGGGAGCTCTATTTGTAGCAAGACCTTCAAGAGAACCCATGTGTGCTATAAGGATCTACCTCCAAGCGATTAAGCTTTTAATTTGAAGGAACCCCACTATGATACCAATTGAAGAGCACACAAAAAATAGTGAGGGGAGGGGAGGGGAGGGGGGTGAATCAGAATTTTAAACTTTTAAGCACATGTTGTTGCAAGGTTTGCACCTTGGTCTCCTTGCGTTGTGTAGCCCAGAGCTCGAGTTCATGACATGGCTTAACCGCCTCCCATGGATTCATTAACTTTGGCGGTTGTATCAGGCGTTGACAGGTTGATCTTTTGGTGCAACGACAATCGTCTATCCAACAATTGGTATCAAAGTCTAGGTCACAGGTTCGAACCCCTCACTTACGTTGGGGCAGGGGGATTGTTGTAAGGTGTGTGCCCTTGGTCTCCTTGTGTTGTGCAACGCAATGCTCGGGTTTGTGACATTGCTTAACCACCTCCCGTGGATTCATTAACTCCGGCAGTTGTATCAAGTATTAACAGGTTGATCTTTAGGTGCAATGATAATCGTCTATCCAACACATGTAACCATATGAAACAACAAATAGAATAGTGAAAGAAAACATCAATAAGGAGAATACCAATTTTCACGTGGAAAACACTTTTGGATAAAAACCACGACAGATCAATAGCTTTCATTAACCACAAATGGGCACCAACCCAGATTACAAAAGTGAGCACCACTCACTGAGAGCACCAACTCCCCTGAAGAAACAACTTCGTTGAAGCACCAACTTCAAGTTGTTGAAGCACCAACTTTAGGCTGCTGAAGCACCAACTTCAATAACATAAAATTCTTGAGTCAAAATACAAGCTTTCAAAAACATTGTTCAAGCTCTGATAACCTTTACTCAGAATCATAACTTCATTGAAGTACCTTCACTCAGAACAAAAAGAACAACAGCAATATCATCGAACAAAAAGAACAACAACAATATCATCAATAGCAGATCGTATACCTTTTCAAACAACATTTCAATTTGAAGACTCCATATAAAGGTCGAATAAGCTCATGTTGCAAAATGAATATCTGGAAGAGAATTAAGTTCACATAACCGAAATTGAGCACTCCCATAATCAATGGATACCCACACTACTAACGCAACACTTCTTCAACTCAATACAACTTCGCACTCTCATAGACTTGAGATATATCATGGCAATCATTTAACAACCTTCAAAATAAAAAATACTCAAGTCGTTCCATTAACCAACTCTTGTAGTGTATTACGTCTACTTTCATGAAAAAACGACTTCAAAAGATGCAGTTATTACCAAGATGAATATCGCCTTGATCCCACTTAACAAAGCCTGCACCATGTTTCTCTAACGCCTTCAATACCACAATGAATATCCAAAACAATTCTTTTAATTAAGTTGACTCACTTAGCGCATGTACTGACAAAGCATACAAAAACTAATAATAATAGTCGACTCAAAATTCATTTTTCACCACCATTACACAGCCCGTGCTATTTTTGAGCAGCCTCAAATCACTCATTCTCTATTTAGTAGCTTGTCAATAATGAAAACGATAACTAGACTGAAATTAAGTGCCTTTTTTTCACTCCATTCATACATCCCCTATGTGAATCATGAACTTCAGTTTGCACGACCTCAACCTCTGGCTAGCAATTATACTACGGCTTCCTATGACTGCCTCTTCAACCTTTTTTTATATCCTATGCAATGAAAGCAATTTGATATATTCACGTCCAAACTCGGAAACGTATTTTAAAAAAATACCACACATGCCATAGTGCTTAGAAATTAATCTAAGCCACATAACACACAACAAAAAGACGTTTCAGATAGATTAAATATGACAAAGATTACATAGAAATACTCTGAAGCCATCACCAGACGTTAAAAGAAAATGATGCCGATAGCATATATGAAACACAATTTGAATGAATTTGACATAATTTTTAGCCGTCCTTACACTTCAAATCCGTCAGGCATAAAACAAAGGAAAATTCATGTAGCTGTCGACCTTTATTGCATAGGTGCTACCATACAGCCAATTCGCATATATTGCACAACCCGATGTCAAGAAAAATTAAATAGACAAGCCACCACACAAAAATGAAGCCACGATCATTCAACACTGTAATGTCCCCTTCTCAACAGTAGTCAGTGCAACAACCTGTCAGCCTATTCTGGATGCCCTTAGGCTCATCAGAGGTAAAATTAGGGTTTCCAACTGTTTGGAGGTTTTTGGTGTTTTTAGGGGTTTGCATGTTGGAGTTTTACAATTTGGATTCTGGATTCTTTCTGGGTTTTCAGAAAGCTTCATAGTGGTATGACATGCATATACATCAGACAACTTTTCTAGACTTACTATTTTTAGTAAGTCTCGACGACTACTCGGACTATGGTTAAAATGAGTTTGGGACAACTTACTATTTTTAGTAGTATGCTATTTTTAGTAAGTTTTATTTATGGCAATGCTATTTTTGGAAACAACTCAAGAATTAGTTTAGTTTCTATTTCGGGCAAAGCAGTTTTGGTGAATTTTGGCTTAAGGCACTTTTGGAGCTCATTTTGGCAAATTAAATCATTTAAGTCATTTTAATATTCTATTATCATTTTGGGCCCTATGGCCTAGATTAATGACTTAATGTTGTTTTTAAAAGAGGGCCTTGATATTGGACGCCCCTTTGGAGACATTTTAATATTTTTAAAATGTAATGTTTGTGCCTAAGCCTTGGTCGTCTAGGGAGATAAGCCTTGGTCGTCTAGGGAGATGGAGGAATAAGTGTTTTTTAAAATTAAAAGATTTCAAGCAAGCTTAGGCGTCCTTTTTGGTGGGAAAAGGTGAAATTTGAAAGGTCTCCTCAAAGTGCTATTTATATAAGGCTTTACTCCATCATTTGGTATCCATTGCTATTGACGACGAAGTGTTGCTGAAATGATTTCAGACCCTTGGCTTCAAGGAACGCATACCTCCTAGCAAATTATTAGTTTCGTGTTTGAAAGATTAACACCTCGCTGATTGAGACTGCCTCTCATCCAAAGATTGCAGATTGAGCTTCACAGTTGAGAGTTTTGATGTTCATTTCTGTTTTTGGAGTTACTGGTTCAAGTATAACTGAAGCATGTTTTCATTTGTAGCTCCTTGTGTGATTTTAATTTCATTTCGGGTATTGGCTCCTTATGTTCCTATGCTCTAGACGATTCATTATGCAAGTTTTTAGAATTTATAAAGAAGATTTGGATTTACTAGACAAGGTCAACCCCTCTAGGAGGCCGCCCCATCTTGTGGCTTGCCTTTGGGATTCGTGCCTTTCATTTGTGGCATTTCAAAGGCATCTTTCTTGTGTATTTTGGGTGCCTAGCATCTGCTATTTACTTGCTTTCAGTTTGAGTATGATTGGAGTTGTTCGATTGAAGATATGAGCATTTTGGTGTGTTCTTAGCTTGCTGGTTTGAGTTTCAGTTTGCTGCATTTTCATATTAGACTTGGTTATTTCAGCTTAATGCTTTATTCCTTTGATATTCTCATTCATATTTGTAATTAGGCATATTGTAAAGCAATTGTATTGAAAATAGAGCAAAAAATCATCAAAAATACATTGAATTAAGAGCATATTGTAATGCTGGTTCAGTAGTACTGATCAACTATTTACTTTCAGCATTTTACATTTTGTAATTTCCCACTCCCACTAAATAAGTGGTCGAGTGTTTACTTTCAATATTTAGTTGTAGTTCTCGCTCCCGCTGAATAAGTGGTCGAGCTTTCATGGTCGGTTATCCGCCTACTTTACTTTCAACATTTACTTCCAGAATGGTCGACTAGCCGCCTACAACATTGTTCTTTTCATTTCCAGTTTATAGCTAACGATCCCCTCGCACCATATGCTCTCACCTCACCCACATCAGGATCTTAATGATCAAAAAGTGAAGGGTTCCCTTTCAACTGGTTTTGATTATTGGGCTAACCTTAACTGCTGCAATTTGTATGTGAAAATTTCGAAAATAAAAACTAAGAGGGATATTTCAAACACATGGCCAAAACAAGAATTCGTGCCTTGACCCAAAAGGCGGACACCCCTCACAAAACACACTGATTTGGCACTTCAATGTTGACTGGGTAAACCGACCTGGCAAGTAAACCTCACTCCATTGAAATTCCACTTGGCACTTGAAATATAAATCAATTAAAAGATAGTATCAATTAAAAGATAGTCGACCAAAACATTTTTAACTCAAATGAGTACCATTAGAGTTAACAAGAAAGTGACCACACAAAAGCTCCAATAGTTTCGAAACTATTCAAAGGTGCATTACTCAACACATAAAGTCATCGACCAGCTGAAAGGAGTCACACATAAGCTAATATACAGGTAAGCTAAAACCAAACCTTTGACATCAATGACAAAATATTTTAACAAGAATGGCTATGAGAAACATGCAACAAATGAGAAAAGATTAAAGGAACAAACAAGATATTTTTTCTTGAAGGATATTGGCTAGGATAATAGTGGCTAGTAGATGTGGGTTCAAACTAATCACCTAAATTAAAAACAACATGAAATCCTACCCAAAAAAAATACTTCAAATGATCAAGGAATGGTTGGGAGTAAAACACCAAAGTTGAGAAAGGATCAAGGGAATGATCAAACTTGAATAGAGAGAAAGGTCTCCTAAAAGAGTGTTGAGTTGTTTAAAGACGGGACCACATGGATGGACAATTGTCAAAAGGATAAGAAGATCAACCCCAACCAAGTATTTGAAGAAAAAATCTTGACTATCAATTCAAGGAGTAAATCTTGATCACATAAATAGAAGATAAAGAAACTATTAGCCCAATGATATGTAGATAAAGAGAAGAGAATCTTGATTAGTGGCTTGACAATTGTCTATGAATAGACAAGATATTTCATCTTGAGGGATATTGGCCAAGATTAATAGTGACCAATAGGCATGTGTTAAAGTTGGTCACCTAAATCAAAAACAATAGGAAAGCCTACCAAAAAAAAGACCTTGTTTACGGAAGAGCTAGGAGTAACACAATACTACTAAAAAATGATCAAATTACATTAAAAACTAGTTCTACACTTGAACAAAGAAAAAATTTCCTCAAAAAGTGTTGAGTTGTTTAAAAGATGGGACCACACAGATGGAAATTATAAAACTAAGAGGAGGACCAACCCCAACCAAGTATTTGAAGAAAGAATCTTGATTGTCAATCTAAGGAGTAAATCTTGATCACATAAATAGAAGATACATAGACTACTACCCCAATGATATGTTGATGAAGAGAAAAGAGAACAAAAAAAATTCAATAAACTAATTCAATAATAGAATAGACAATATAGCTTAAGTAGTAGACTCTATCACTTTGAGGGCTCCTATGCAATTTTTCTAATCTAACATAAAGTTGAGTTAATGATAATTGAAGTTTTTTGGTGCAATCTTATCTATGTTGTGTGGTTATATGCTAAATATTGATAATGTTTAACTGAAAAATGACTAGTAGAGTTAGATTCATGCACACAAGTATCTTTCATATATGAATCATTGCACAAATACCAAAACACAAATAGATTCCCATAGTAAATTAGTGTTGAATGATGTTCCATAATAGTTACATCATCAAAGTTTGGGTAGAGGTTACTATAGTTATTCTCCAAAGCCATACTTGAAACCTTGGTTGAAAAACTCATGAGTATTTGTGGGTCAATTAGGATCCATTTACATCAAAACTCGGCTAGTGCAACATAAATTATGTCTACCCTCCAAAAAAACCTCATTTTGCATCATTTTTCCAATCTATTTTTTTAAGCTCTAGTATTGGAGCATTTCACATCTATCTATAGGCATTTTGTTAGTTTTATGATCAGATGTAATGCATAGAAAATTAATTCAAAAATCAGACACAATAACACAGCAGATATGCAGCACCTTCACAAGATGCAATGATAACAAGTAATCAGCACTTCCTTGTAACTCATATCTGCCCTTAAGAAATTCGCTATCTGCTCTTGATAATTCACAATCTACACTTGATTGATCTTCCCTTGAAGAATTTGCACTTAGAAGACAAGAAATGCTCGAACTTGATTGATGCACAAATGGAGTGGAATGATCTTGTATTTATACAACTTGAAGGAGAGAGGTCGCACCTTTTCATGCAAGGTCAGCCATCATAAAAAAATATAATTTCAATTTAATAAATACAATTTACAAGGAAGGTCAGCCAAGAAGATAATTACAAAGTTGCCATGTGAAGCGCCTTTTTACATTGAATAATCACATATAAATAAGTATGAAGCCCGAAGCTGCAATTACATCAACACTCCCTCTCAGCTAAGGAGAAATATTTCTAGCTGCACAAGACACATCACCTCATCGTGATGTCAACCACAATGGCTACAACCATAGTGGAAGGGAAAGATATCACCTCATCATGATATCTGCCACAATGGCTAAAACCATATGTGGAAAAGAAACGATATCACCTCATCATGATATTAGATATCACCTCATCGTGATATCAACCATAATGGCTACAACCATGTATGGTAAAGAAAGATATCACCTCATCGTGATACCATATATCACCTCAACGTGATATCAACCATAATGGCTACAACCATGTATGGTATGTACAAGTGTTCATCACTTGCGTGATGTTGTCACCTCAACATGACTTTCACCATGGCTCTCCCAGAGGGTGAAACACAAGTAGAAGAAAATCATCACGGACTCTTTCATGTGATGCTGTCATGGAGTCACACACATGACATCCACCATGGCTCTCATAGAGGGTGGAACAAGGGCTTTTACCTCAAACTTATCTTGCAGAGAAGAATGCATTAACAAAGGATTTCACCTCGAACTTCTCTCACAGAGAAGAACTCATTAAAGAGGATCACTGATACTGAGACTCCTTGGTAGCTAGGGCTTCATTCTCCACCATTCCAAGCTTGTCTCGAAAGTACTCAAACTTTATCCTGGAGAGAGGCTTGGTGAGAATGTCTGTCGTCTGCTCATCAGTGCTGATATACCTCAACTGTATAGCTTTCCTCAATACCATATCTCTGATATAACATGCTTGGTTCTGTCATGAAACACAGGATAGACAGAAAGCTTCACACAGCTCTGGTTATCACAATGAATGATAGTAGGCTCCAATGATTGTCCAAAACAATCCTGCAAGAAGCTTACGAAGCCACACTACTTCTTGAGCTGCCACACAAGCTGCAATGTACTCTACCTTTGTTGTACTCAATGTTACAGATGATTGCTTTCTGCTGCACCAGGCTATCATAGCAGATCCCAAACTGAAGCAACATCCAGAGGTGCTCTTCCGATCAGTGACACACCCTGCCCAATCAGAATCAGTCTATCCATGCAGCTCCAAGTCCACAACAGAAGAATACCTCAAGCTGTAATGAACCGGACCAATTTTTTTTTTTTTCACAAATGATTACAATGCAACATGCCGTTAAGGTTAGCATAAACCAAAACGATGCGGAAAGTAACTCTAACCAGAATGTACACCAGGATCCCGATGAGGGCAAGGTGTGAGCATTGGTCAGAGGATCTCAAAGGAAATACTGAATAAGAACTCTAACCACGAGATGCGCCGGTGAACGACGAGCATTCGGTCAGAGGATCCCTATCTAATGCAATACTGAAAAATAGCTCAACACCAAGTATGTGCTACTCAATCCGTGAAGGATATGAGGCGACCATATGGCGGAGACTTAGGAAATTACAATGCAAGAAAGTAAAGGCGGCAAGCCAGCCTCTTCCACTTATTCAGTGGGCAGTACAAGTAAATACAAAATGAGAGGAGAGAATTGCTGACAGTACTACTGTTCAGCTTACAATAAATTAGAGAGTCTGTCAATATCATAAGATTAGAATCCTTTCAAAGCTATAACAAATTTAGAACTCTCTTTCACACTCCCAAACTCACTGAATATCAACCCCTCACACATCTAATGAACTTTCTCAAATCTGATATGACTGTTTTTGACAGAATTGATACAGAACAGCAGCATGAAAACTCATTAAAATGCACGTAGCTAGCTCCAAACTCAACCTATTGATGAGATATTGAATGCAGATTACTCTATTAATGATGGCGACTAAGATGCAACCCCAAAACCACCCCAAACAAGCCTTAATTATTTTGCACAGATTTCAATGACACTTCAAGATGGTACGGCCCAGCTGCAAGGGCGAATTTTCTCTATAAAATCATACAGTCACTAATAAAATCTGATAATGTGCTAGAATGGTCGCCCTTCATTGACAAATCAATAGACACAGTACCCAGAATGATAGCAATTTTATTCCATGAGCTATGAGTGAAACTTACATTCTTCAATGATATTCAGCAACATCAGAAATATGATAGAAAATGCAAACTAGAACTCCAAATGCAATTACTCAACTGAAAATGCAATATAATCCTAATACATGCTAACCTCTCAACTAGTTGCTATCTTTCAAGCAAGAAGATGAGCCAATGCTAGGAGGTGTGCTTTCCTCGAAGCGAGTGCCTGAATACAATCCAGCAGCATAACGGTGTAGTAGACAAAAGATCCCAATTGAAGAGCTGAGGCCTGAATAAATAGACGAGAGAGAAACATCTAGAAGCTTCCAGAGGGCGCCCAAAACCCTAATTTCGAATTCACCTTTTCCCTCCAAAAGATGGCGTCCATTTTCACTTTTGCTTATTTCACATTTTAAAATAAAGTCAAACCTTCAAGTAGGCGTCCTTTTTCAAAAGCTTAATATTTGACTTTATAAAATATAATTTATCTCCTTATGACGCCTTGACCCTCAAAAGTCCCCTTTTTAAAAACAACTTAAAGTTGTACTGCTAGGCAAGGGGTATAATATTAAAATAATAATATTATAATGAAAATACTTATCTCTCCAAGAAAAATGCGCCCAAGGCCAAGAACTGAAGTGCCAGCTGAAACAACTGAAGAAGAGGTCCAACTAAACTAAACCCAAACTGTCCACTGCCAGAAATAGAATTTACTAAAAATAGTAAATTCGCGAAGTTGCCCGGAATGCCAAAATGAACACACCACTGCGAAGCTCTCTGAAAACCCAGAAAGAATCCGCAATCAGAAACCCAAGCTCCAAGCAACAACCTCCTCATAACTAGGAAACCCTAATTTCACCATCCGCATAGCCTACGGGTCTCCGGAATAGGCCAACGGTCAACTGAAACGATCACCGCTGAGAAGGGGACATTACACAAGCCATATCCAACTGTGTCCTGCAAGTATCTCAGGATATGCTTCGCTGCAGCTAGATGTATTTGACTTAGTTCACACATGCATTGACTAAGTGCACTTATTGCATAGCAAATATCTGGTCTAGTTTTGACTAGATATATCAACAATCCAATCAACTGTGCATATAGAGGATCCACCAAATCTGAACTAGTTGCAGCCTCCTTAAACATCTTCAGGTTCAATAGGCTCCCTCTGAATCTTCAAGTACTTGCATCAACCTTCTGACCTTTTTGTCCAAGATTGCCTACAACACTTACCTTAGATAAATGTTTTCCAACGCACACCTCTGGTACTGTAGAGAGTTCAAGGTAGTCCTCCTTGACCTCATCCCAGATCACACTATTCTGGATAGGTTTGTGGAGCTACCAATATCAAATCCAGATGACTGTCTTGTGCAATTCTGATCTTAGCAGCTGGAGAGGTCTTTCAAGGATTTAATACTTGGCCTTGCAACATTGCAACCTTCACTTCTTCTCAGTGAATCACAGAACTCCCTCTTGATCCCTGCTTCAGAGATTGCAAATAAGTCTTCTGGAAGTGAACTCCCTCTAGCCACCAACTCAATCCCATGGTTGCTAGTTGTGACTTCACACTTGATCATTTCTTTGGTCGGCATGACTTCCTCACAAGATGCCTCAAGCTTTTCATCACTAAGTAATCTTTCATCACCTTCTTGCTCCTAGAACTGTCCTAAAAGCATTTTAGAGAGAGATTACTAACAGTTTATTACTATCAAAAGAAATATCAAGGCTAGAATCATACAAGGTTTACTATTTCAAGTTATAGTATGAACACATAAGAGTTTATGAACAATAAATAAAGAAATCAACCTATAAGTGAAATATGAGCAAATATCAAAAGATCAGAATGAAGGGATAAATAACTTATCTTTAATTGAATTCAGATATAACTCTTTCTTCCATCTTTTACTCCTCTCGAGAGTGCCAAACTCAGCACAACAAAAGAAAACAATCTATACAACTACAAATTTCTTGAATGCATTATGTAGTTAGCATGTAGAACCAACTCTCTCCAAGAGTTCAAGGCTCTATCACAGTTCATGCATTAGAGAATGATATCAATGTGACCAACTAATCACCATCGAAATTGCAATTCTCTTTTTATTTCAGAGTCACACTCAAAAATCTTCACAACCAGCATGAAATAACTTGCAATAAATGAAATCTTCAATGGATCTTATGCTAGAGAACACAATTCAAGAGAAACCACTATCTCACTTTACTAATTACAAGATCCAAATAAATGATATAACTCAGAAAACAAAGAATACTTATCTCTTTAAATATTCTGATGGATGCAAATACTGGACGTAGTAAGATACGCTGCTCTTGCGTATAGATCAGCACACAACCTTCACGGCTTGAACACAGGCCCATGGCTTAGAAGAGAAATTCCCTAGAATCCTTCTAAGGAGAGATCTCATCCACATCCGTAAATGAAGCATGTTGATTAGGCCTAGTGGGGCAATCCTTTGCATAGTGACCAAACATGTCACAATAAAAACATTGGACTTTGGAGAGGTCCCACTTCTTCTTGAATGCGGGAGCACCATTAGCTCCTTTATCTCTATTCCTCTTGAAATATCCTTTCTTTCCACCTTTCTCTTTCTTCTTCGAGGATTGAGTGGAAAGAACATGAATGTCTTCATTTCTAGAGCTTCGACCAATACCTCTCGCAACCAACCTAGACTCTTCTTGAATACAATCTGCCTTCAAACGATCAAACTTGGGAAGTTTTGATCTTGCACCGATTCCTTGAATGTAAGACTCCCAAGATGAAGGAAGACCATTAAGGGCAAGCATAGTCAAATCCTTGACAACAGCAAAATGATCAATAGAAGAGAGTTGATCTCTCAATTCAGAAATCTTCATGAAGTAAGCGATGACAGATTCTCCTTTCGCCATCTTCACATGATGAAGTTGTTGCTTCAATGCAAGTGCACGGCTTGTGTTGTTGATCTCATACATCTCCTCCAAAGACTTAAACATCTCCCTTGCTGTCTTCATCTTAGAGATGATGGGAACAATATGATCCTTCACGGAATCAACTAATATCTTCTTTGCCTTAGTATTTTACTTCTTCCATTGAATCTTCTCTTCCTCATCAGTAGGCTCAGAAACTTTGCTCTCCACGAACTCAGCCAATTCATTTTCCTCCAAGGTGAGCATAATTCTGAATCTCCAAGATGTGAGATTTGAAGCTCCATCAAGTCTATCCTCAATCTTAAGACCGTTCACCATCTTGACAAAGAGATAGAAGTAATCAACGATGAGAAAGAGAATAAGAGTATCGCTGTAATACAAAATCTGATCAAGATCTTCTTCAAACCCGCTCTGATACCATGTTAGTTTTATGATCAGATGTAATGCATAGAAAATTAATTCAAAAATCAGACAATAACACATCAGATACCCTGGGAAAACCCTCCTCTTGAGGGGAAAAACCCAGCAACAAATATCTCTCTATTATATATCAATAATGGCAACAAGTCTCTTTACAATGAGGCCAATCTCAAGGCCGATATGCAGCACCTTCACAAGATGCAATGATAACAAGTAATCAGCACTTCCTTGTAACTCAGATCTGCCCTTAAGAAATTCGCTATCTGCTCTTGATAATTCACAATCTGCACTTGATTGATCTGCCCTTGAAGAATTCGCACTTAGAAGAGAAGAAATACTCGAACTTGATTAATGCACAAATGGAGTGGAATGATCTTGTATTTATACAACTTGAAGGAGAGAGGTCGCACCTTTTCATGCAACTTCGGCCATCATAAAATATATAATTTCAATTTAATAAATACAATTTACAAGGAAGGTCGGCCAAGAAGATAATTACAAAGTTGCCATGTGAAGCGCCTTTTTACATTGAATAATCACATATAAATAAGGAAGTATGAAGCCCGAAGCTGCAATTACATCAACACATTTGGGAAATAGGATTCAACAAAATTAATGAGCTTATTAGCTTTGGTTTGATTGAATTTGATATGTATGTAACACTTTTCTAATTCTTTTGTACCTTCATTATAAATTTCTCAATGCTAGTATCCGCTAGCAGGAAAGGTGGCAACAAGACCAAGGACCTTGCTTGGAAACATGGGACAATAGCTATAAAGCAATGAATGGTAATTTGCAAGTATTGTGAATTGTGTATGAGAGTAGGCATACAAGGTGGTGTAAAGCTCAATACACAATGAAACATGTGATCACAAACCTCCCTGAGACCAATAATCTTGGAAATGATTCAGATGTCGATACAAAGCTAGAATGTTTGTTGCAGACTTGAATAGGTCTTCTTGTGGATTTGAAGAAGTATAACTTTCAACCAACAACTTTTGAGAAGCCACTTCACTTTAGTGTAGAATAATATATTGTTAAACTCTAGTATGAAGTTGGACCTCTGCAAATGAACTAAGGTGATCTATGGCAGTCTATAATGTTGCATAGTGAATCTGAACTAGAACTTTAATGTTCTTGAAAATGAGTCTAGATCTCAAATGTTCCTTTGTAGTGAGAATTATCTTTTGTGGTGAAACTATGCTGACTAGAACCTTATAAAGAAAACACAAAACAAAGTAAAACATGAAACCCTCACTTTGGGATGGCTAGAGAAAAACCAAAATGGTTCAACTCAGCTATTGATATCCATGTTGAAACTTGAATCAGCCTTCCCTTCCATTTCATTAAATACTTTCCGTACTACTTATCTCTCATTCAAATGTCTTGGGCCCAAGGCATTTATAGATTACAATGAATATGTTTTTAGCGATTTGTAAATAATAATTATCTATCCTTAAAACAAATGTCCTAAAGCAAACCCTTCCTAAAGTTGCAGAAAAAGAAAAATAGAAGGAACTTTAAAGCAAACCTAATATATAAACAACCAATGAAATATAACTACCTTAAGTAGTATAAAAGTAGCCATTATTGGAATTAGCTGTTGCTAAAAATAAAAATTTGTGCATAAGCATCCTTCATGATCTCGAAGCACTTATCACACTAAAACATGACTAATCCTCCTAACAAATACTAAAACCCTAGCATGACAATATCACAAACACTTGAATTTGAAACCTGATTGATCCAATCCATTCACATTATGAAACCTACTACCTAGAACTTTGATAAAATTGAAAAGCCATGATTGAGTTTTTGAACAAAACTATGATGACATCCTAGTCATAAACACAAACTAGCATTTATCAATTGAAAACTTTGAATAGTTGCATATGTTTGTTTTCCTTGGCCAAAACCTTGTGGAAAACCCTTAAAGAGGTTGCAGATCTATTTTTTTAAATGGGTCACATCAGCCAAGACCTAGCAAAGAGCATTTTGCAAAAAATCAAAAAAATTGTACTAGAAACACTCTCCATCTTTTGTTGTTCTAACTGTTCCAACTGCTGTTATATAAAACCATAGACAATTACACCACTGGAAAGTTGGAAAGTTGCTGCTAAATGCAACTGTAATTATTGTTTATGCTGCTTACAAAGGTTGAATACCTGTTGATCGACAAAAATACTTGTAATGTTTCAAATCTTTCATATGTGTTGCCTTAGAAAGTTGTAAACTGTGTTAATTGTACCAACACTTCACAACCAAAGACTCCAAAAGGAGGCTATTGTCACTTAAAGACCATCTTGGCACTTAATTTTGTCCCCAATGCTTGAATCATCACCAATCAGTTCCAAGTGCTCTTTGTAGTAAATCTTGCCACTCAAGTGTTTCATCAATTTGACTTAATAGGTGAAAAAAATTGTGACTTAGCCAGCTTTTAGATCAGTGAAAATTTTTGGTAGTTCAAGCATCCTTGGGGCACACCATCTCATTTTAACCACCTTGGATAGAGTTCATGTGGAAAAACCATAAAAATGGTGTGGCTTAATTCAAATGGTAGAAATATCCATCACTTTAGCTAATTTTTGCACTTAAACTCAGTCAGAATTTATGTGCATTGCTACCACTATTGCCTCATCCTTAATAGAAGTTATTGATGGCCAAACCCAATAAAAAGTGTGCCTCTTTTATGTTTTCTTTCATCACCTTTAGATAGTGTAACATTATAAATTACATAATCTTCTAATTTTGCATTACATTTTGGACTTATTTTGGTGTCTGCCTTCCCTAGCATGTTTATAGGTCCATTTGGCCCTTGCCTTACCTTTTTGGTCTATGGTGCCAAGGCCTTGCCTCCTATGATCCCTTTTGTCAAAACTAATGTCAAAAATGTCTTAACCACATGATTCCCTAATGTTCTATCTTTTCTAGAGCTGAAAATGTCCGAATGCTAACATGCCATGGAAACATCAACACTAGTGTGATGCAAAGACCTCAACATGATGTCCTAACATTCCACAATAATTTGTCATTTAGTGGTTGTTTTGAATCATTTTGCCACTTGCTACTTACTCAGGTTGGTGGTAACCATTATGGAGCAAATCCAAATGGCTACCCAACCCCTTATCTACCTCCTATTCTTGGTTCTTAAATCTATCTTTCAATTTCTTAGCATTCTATATCACTCTTACCAGCATTTTGAGCAGTCTACTAGCACTCTTTAAGAATTTGAGAACTTAATGTGAAGAATACAGCATATTACAATACTCTAGGGAAGTTTGGTAGTAACCTTCAATAGCATTCTTGCCTCTCTTGCATTCACCAAGCTTGTGAGGAGACTTTGTATTGCTTGTTTTGCTCTAGGTTTTCATTTATTTCTTATTGTCATTGTAGAAGTCTTTTGCTCTTAGCACCTTGGGATCTGATTTCCATAATCATTTTCACTTTACACTCTAGTTTGCATTGTCACTGCTCTTTTGATTTGTGGATAAACTTAGGATAGAAGCACACACCTTCCATTTTATCATCTGGCTGCCTGTGGAGGTTGAAAAACCAAAGCAAGGGGCATGACCATTCGTGGCAAGCTCCTTTGTAGCCCCAAAACTTTCTTCATTTCCAACTTGCAAGTCTCTATTGGGAGCTTCTCACAAAATGGAGGTTTTGTGTTTTTTGTCATTCATTTTCATGTAAATATTTAGTTAAATTGGCTTTTATTAGTTTTATCATACCTATTATTAAAGTATTAATTGTAAAATTTAGTGGTCATCTTAGCCTTTAGTTAGTCAATAGTTTACTTTTAGTTAACTTTGTCTGCTTTCGTTAGCTTTTAGTAACTTCATGTTATTTACTTTTGTTAACGACTATTTCTTTTTAGAAACATCGTCATGTATTGTATTATTTAAGGAGTTTTCCTCTTCTTTGCAAATAACGAATATCGAATATCAATTATCATTTCATGGTATCAGAGCTTAGGCTCGAATCCTTTTTTGACAAATTCCTTTTAAAAAAATTGTAAAGTTTATTTTTAGCCGATTTTTTAAAAATAAAAATCAAAGAAATTTCTGTGAGGAATTTTTGTGATTCGATTTGTCAAAATCGAAGTTTTTTTTCTTGAAAAAAAAATCGTGGACTTTTCAAGGGTTTGTTTTGCAGAGTTTTTTTTCAAGGGTTTCAAGAAGAAAAATTGCAGTTGTTTTGTGCCTATTTGAAGAAGTTTTTTTTGTTAAGAATCGCAACTTCCTTTTGTGAAGTTTCATCTAGGGTTTATTTACAGATTTTTGGAGCTCGTCTCTTAGTGAAAAACGTGATTGTGGGTCTTTTCCTGGCCTACGTTCGTTTTCTTGCTTGTGGACACGATTCTTCCTATGGATTATCTGCGTTTTTTTCTTTCTTTGTTGCACAACTGGTCTTCTACCCGCAATGTTTTGGGCGACAGATCTTTGAAAATTCTGCAATTTTTTCCTTGTTTTTTCTCACGATTGAGCATGGCTTTGTGGTCGTGTTTTTCTTCTACTAGTGTGCCTTTTTAAAAAAAAAACTTGAGGGTCTTAAAATCACAATTCGCTGAAGATTCGTGGGTTTTTTGAAAACATTTTTGAGCGATTTAAAAAAAAAATTACTAGAAATTTTTTCTATACCAAAATATTTCTTGAAGAAGAGTTTCTAAAGAGTTTTTTTTTGTTTGTTTGTTTGGAGATACCCCTGAGGAGGTCCCCTTTAGCTTAGAGCCAAGGACTGACGGGTATCCATTCCACCAAAATCCGCTCGGGGCACGATCTCGGCCTCATCCCTTTTTAGGCATCGGGGCTTTGCACTCAGCAAGACTTGATCCCTAGTGGGCTCATTCTTAACCTTTTAACTTCACCAGTAGACCAAGGGCCCGTTGACTCTAAAGAGTTTTTGAAAAAATTTGCAATTGTTAAGAAGTTTTTTTTTGAGGATTTTTCCTGAAAAAAATTAAAAAAAATCCTACTTTTTTAGAGTTTTCGAAGGTTTTTCTGAAAAATATTCCAGTTTTTGAGTCTCCTTTTTTAGACAATTTTTGAGCCAACTGGTCATAATATTACCTTGTTTTTCGTGCTTTTGGAAAACGGGAGGAATGGCATCTACCTCTTATGCATTGATGGCCAAACGATTTGTAGATTGTGTCAAATCATCTGCATGGTACATCGATTCTAGCACCTCTCGGCATTTTACAAACATGAGAGATTGGTTCACGAAATTTATGGTTTGCTCTAATTTCGTCATCTTTGGTGGTGGAGTATACAGTTGTCAGCAAGGGCAACGTCAAGATCACTTCTGATGGGCGAAATTTAATATTTCTCAACGTATACTATGTGTCGGGCATGGAGCTTAATCTGCTCTCAATGAGTTAGATAATGCAACGCGGTCTAAAGTTGGACATCATTTTCAGTTCACACAAGTGTCGAATTGTTGATAAGGAGTCCAAGAAAACTATGGCAGTTGGGCTCAAGGAACATGGTTTGTATCGGTTGCTTGATACTGGAGATCCTTTGGAGCATGGGCTAGTTCTGAGGAATTGATCTATCAACACTCTTTGGCATCAACGGTATGGGTATCTAAATATTGCCTATGTCTCTTAGCTAGCTTGAGAGAATTTGGTAGACAACTTACCTAAGATTCCGCAACAAACACATGGTGTTTGTGGAGCTTTCCAAGCAAGGAAGCATCATCTTACTCCATTTTCAAATGTAAAGTCTTGGAGAGCATCCAAGGTTCTACAACTAGTTCATGCAAACATTTGTGGACCAATGAATACTGCATCGGTCACTGGTGCCAGGTATTTTCTCCTGTTTGTTGATAAGTTTAGCAGAAAAATGTGGGTGCATTTTCTCAAGGCAAAGTCACAAGTATTTAATAAGTTTCAAAAGTTTAAAGCATTAATTGAAAAAGAGTATGCATGTCAAATCATCACTCTTAGGACAAATAATGGGGGTGAGTTTTGTTCCAACCAGTCCACAGACTTCTGCGCAAAACACAGCATTAGACACCAGCTTACCTCACCCTATGCACCTCAACAAAATGGTATTGTTGAGCGCAGGAATCATACCATCACAAAATGGGCCGCTGTATGTTGGAGAACAAGAATGTAACCAAGAAATTTTGGGCTGAGGCAGTGTATACTGCAGTATACCTTCTTAACCGGTCTCCCACACAGGTCGTTAAGAAGATGACCCCAGAGGAAGCATGGTGTGGGAGGAAACCAAAAATCACCCACTTCAAGGTTTTTGGTTCGATTGCGTATGTTTGGATTCCAGATGCCAAGAGAACCAAGTTGGATTCCAAGAGCCAAAAGTTGATGCTAACGGGATACAATGACAATCACAAAGCCTATCGGTTGATTGATGTGGCTACTGACCGTTTGACATTCAGTAGGGATGTTGTGTTTGATGAGGAAGGTGGACCCTTTTTGCTCCCTTCAACCATCAATAGTCTTGACAATCAGCCTCTGAAGACCAAGGATTTGGGAGCTAAGCCTTCAATAGCTCCGCCTGAAGGGAGGGATTCTGATGCTTCAAACATTGTAGAATATCCCAAACAAGATCCCCTACCAGCAAGGAGGGACTCTAATGATTCTAACATTATGGAATCTCCTAGGTAAGATTTTGTATCAACAGATTTTCCTCAAGATAATCTAGATCAGCATCCAGATGGTATTATTCTAGGCAGCCCAAGTCATGATGATGCTCATTCTAATTTGGAAGCTGATACATCTCCTCCTTGTCCTAAGTTGTGGGTGAAGCTCATTGGTGATGAGCTTGTTGAGGGATGATCGTCTAGAGGCAAGAGCAAAAAGAACACAGTACAATTTGCACTTATGGCCAACTTTCAAAGTGTTTATGAGCCCCAACACTATTCGGAGGCCAAGAGTAAACCTGAATGGGAAAAGGCTAAGGATCCTGAGCATCATAGTCTTTTGAAGAACAACACATGGGTTCTGTTAGATCTTCCGCCAAGGAAGAAACCCATTGGCTACAAATGGGTCTACAAGGTCAAATACAAGGTTGATGGAACATTGGATAAATACAAGGCTCAGTTGGTGGCTAAGTGGTTCTCGCAGAGAGAAGGTATTGATTATGAGGAAACCTTTACTTCCATAGCCAAGATGAGCACCATCCGACTTGCTCTAGCCATGGCAGCACAATTTGGCTGGAAGGTCCACCAGATGGACGTGTAGAGTGCCTTCCTCAATGGAGATTTGGAGGAAGAGGTATACATGATGCAACCTCCTGGTTTTAAGGTTGTAGAACAAGAGCACAAGGTATGCAGATTACTAAAGGCTCTTTATGGCCTAAAGCAAGCACCCAAGGTATGGTACCTGAAGTTTGACAAGTACCAAGTTGCACAGGGGTTTCACAGGAGTCCCTCAGATACAAATTTGTATGTCAAGAACACTAGCAATGATATCATCCTTCTTGTCATCTATGTGGATGATATCATCATTACTGGCAATAGGTTACATTTGATTGAACAGATCAAGTCAAATTTGTGCCAAGCATTTGAGATGATAGACTTGGGTCTACTACACTATTGTCACAATGTAGAAGTTTGGCAAAGAGGTGGCAGTAGCTACATTTCTCAATCGAAGTATGCCAAGAACTTGCTTGAAAAATTCAGGATGGAAGATTGCAAAATCTCATCCACTCCTATGGAAAAGGGGCTGAAACTTTTAGCCAAATCAAACTCCCCAATGGTAAATGAGTCTGCAATTAAGCAACTTGTTGTCAGCGTCATCTATCTTACTGCCACTAGACTTGATCTCAATTTTGTTGTGAGTTACATTTCTTGTTTCATGACTGTCCCTAAGGCAGAACACTGGGTTGCCACAAAGCGAGTATTGCAATATGTCAAAGGGACACTTGACTTTGGCATTCTGTATAGCAAATGCACAGATCCCAGACTATTTGGCTTTACAAACTCAAATTGGGAAGGATCAATTGATGATAGGAAATCCACTTCTGGGTATGTTTTCAATCTTGGTATAGGTGTAGCCACATGAACAAGCAAGAAGCAGCAAGCAATTGCTCTTTTCTCAACCGAAGCAGAGTACCGGGGAATAGTTAAGGCAGCATGTGAGGCAGTATGGCTTCGAAGGATGCTTGTTGACATGCAAATGTCTCAAGCAGGGCCTTCACCCCTATTTTGCGATAATCAAGGGGTTCTCAAACTTGCTAAGAATCTAGTCTTCCATGAGTGAACCAAGCACATTGAGCTTCACTGTCACTTCATTAGACAACTTGTTGAAGATGGATCTGTGATGTTGCAGTATATCCCAACTAAGGGTCAGACTGTGGACATTCTCACCAAGTCTCTCAATGCGGATAAATTTGAAATTTTTTGGGATAAGTTTGGTGTAGTTAGTGGGATGACCATTAAGGGAGGGTATTAAAGTATTAATTGTAATATTTAATGGTCATCTTAGCCTTTAGTTAGTCAGTAGCTTACTTTCAGTTAATTTTGTTTGCTTTCATTAGTAACTTCCTATTATTTACTTTTGTTAGCGACTGTTTCTTTTTAGAAACATCGCCCTGTATTGTATTATTTAACGAGTTTTCCTGTCCTTTGTAAATAATGAATATCGAGTATCAATTATCATTTCACCTACAAGTGTTATTGCCATTTCTCCTTTGTCCTATGTGTAGCTAGACACAAAATCTAGGGACTGAAATGAGTTTTTAGGCAAGCAAAATCCTAAATATCATACAAGTGACAACAGGAAGCATTGACATCCACACATTGCACAAGCATCCAAACTAGAGAGCTCTAGCATCTGGCCCTAGGTTCCTTTCTATTTATTGTTTTCTATTATGGTGTTCATTTCTTAAAATTCTTTATCAAAATTCCTAGGTTAGTCTAAACATTTGATCTCAAAATAGTAGCAAAACACTTTAAAAAACTCATTTTCAAATGATAGATTAAACCTAGGAGCAACATTGGGAGAATCATCTAATTTAAAAAGCTTACAAATTTTCTAAGTTAAGGTTGCACTTTTCCTCGTACATTTTGGTGAATCTGCCACTCTTAAGCATTTTCTTTTCTTTCAAAATCTAAAATAAATAAATAAAATAAACTCTAGAAACACAAAACAACTCACACTCTTGATTGTTGTGTGTTGTTAGGCCTTGTATTTTAACAGTTTCACAACCCAATCATTTTATTCAAACAACATCATTTGTAGGAGTTTAAGAAATGTAAACATGTTTCATTCAAGAATTCGAACAACTCCCATTATTCTAACTTTTCTTTTGAGTCAAAAAGCACAACTCTACAACAATTACCTACATCACCTCCCACAAATTTTCATGATATGGAGGGAGGCTTCAATCACAAAACCGCCCTTAATCTAAGGTGTGTAACTTGGATTGACATCTTGCCGAGTTTCAAAAAACATGCAATGCCAATGATGCTATGTGAGACACTTATGGACCTATTCTAGAGTCCATAAAGACATAGTTATACAATGATCCAAAAGTCATGGATTTCTTGCATGGTATAGCCCTAATAGTCAACATTAATGTTTCTTAATTAGAGGTTGCATGCAAGCAAACCCATGACTCAAATTCTAACATCACACATAACCATTTGTACACATGGCCACTTGTACCCATGTTGCTACCTCTATGATGTTGGATTCAAACCCAATTCATTCATATGCACAAATTCCTCAAACACAACTTTTGTCATTCAACTATCCTAGTGGTCACCTCATCTCTTCACAAGTTCTATCTTGTCCACTCTTTTCACAACCTCCTTCCACTTCTCTCATTATTGCTTACCCTCTATGCACTACTAATCTAGTTATTAATCAATTAATACAAAATGTGGTCAATCTACAACAACTTGCTACACTCTCCACCACTTCACAACCTCTCACTTCCACATATTATTGTCATAGCCCACTCTCTCTTGATATTCTTTGTGCATCCCTTCTTGTGGGGTTTGAGGTGCCCAAGCTCAAAAAGTACAATAGCAAAGGTGACCCGCAATCTCATGATTTTCTCTTTAAAGATTAAATGCTAGAAAATTTATTTCCCTGTTCCTTCAAGGATATGTAGTTAGACTAGTTTTGCTCTTTTCGCAACCCCTCCATTTCTTCTTTTGATCAATTGATTAACCAATTCCTCCAACATTTTCAGGCTAACATTGGCCCCCTTACGTCACCTTCACTAACCTAGTTCATTGTAGACAAGGGGCCTATGGAAAGGTGACTAATTACATTTTTTAATCGCAATCCCTCTTCACAAATACCTCTTGCACTCCCTAATTCCGATGTGCAAAGGGTGTTCATAAGAAACCTTCAACCTATTATTAGGGATAAGATTCCATTGATGATCTTTCATTTGTGTATCTATGTGCAACCTTGTGCGACTATCAACAGACTATCAACTAGTTTGAGGTTTCTTCACTAGCTCCTGTTGTGTCCTAAGGGCCTTCTACATATTATAATATAAAAATTAGAAAGAACAATAACTTCTTTAAGAACGACACTTTAATTGTCGTTAATAACATTGCTACAACATCACCTTCTTCTGCGTCAATGGCATTAGCAACGTAAAGGCAAAAAAATCGTCGCTTCACTCCTCTAAATGAACCATTACATGTTTTGCAACTTCTCACAAACAACATGATCCAACTTCTACCCATTCCCACTCTAGATATGAACAAAATTCTTCCACTTGTGACTTGAAGGCAAGGCCTTTTGTTAGTAGCATAGAGTACCTGGACATGATATTAAAAAAAAAAAATTAAAATGCATTATTTGTAACATAATAGATTCTAATCAAATCCTGGTAGCTAGTGTGAAAAATGACATAAATAAGTCTATTTCTCTACCTAATCAAAACCTCCAAATATACACTAACACGTTCCCAAACCATCCCCCTAATTGTATCAACCATGACATTGACCCCACTTCATCCACCTCCTTTGCTCTCCCCACTATAGTGTTAGATTGTCACTCTTTTTTTCCCATTCTATCATTTGTGGGTGTCTTGGACCTTTATTTAAAACTTTAGTTAAATTGGTTTTTATTAGTTTATATCATGCCTAGAAGTGCTATTGGTATTTTTCCTTCATGCTATGTGTAGCTAAACACATAATTTAGAGATTGATGTGAGTTTTCTAGTAAGCAAAATCATGAAATTTGTACAAATGATGGTGGGCCACATTGACATCCACACACCACACATGCTTCCAAACCAGAGCGCAAGAGCGTCTAGCCCCAAGTTCCTTTATGTTTATTGTTTTCTATTTAACTATTACTTTTCTAAAGTTCTCTGTCAATTAGCAATAAAAAGCAAATTTCCATTTCAACTCTATTGCTTTAGTTTTGTAAATTTCATTTCTTAGTTTAAAGCAAATTCTAGGCTAGTCTAAACATTTGCTCTCAAAATAGTAGCAAAACACTTTTAAAACTTCATTTTCAAACAACAGATTAAACCTAGGAGTAATATTGGGAGAATCATATAATTTAGAAAGCTTACAAACTTTCTAAATTAGGTTACAGTTTTTCTCTATTATAGATAGGTGGAGCTATAGACTAATTTTGCAATCTTATTTAGATAACACAAAGGTTTTGGATGGCTTAGCCATCACTAAAGTGTGTTGGTAGAATTTGTTGCTATCTCAACTAACCTAGGCATGCACTACCACAATTTAAACTCCCTTTTCTAGACTTTCAGAGAGAATTTATTGGGTTGAGCCATGCCTTAGGCATGGTGGCAAAGAAACACTCACACCAATTTTTAATACTAAGACAAAATTTTAGGGGGAAATTAGCAAGAGTTAAACCATTTTATGCATTTAGGTAAAGATTTTCAGTGGCCTAGAAACAAGGAAAATGTGCTAGGCAAAGATAACATTCAATGTTGTCACTTTTTCTAAGGCAAAACCTCAAGCAAAGTTTGGAAATCACATTGCAAGTTCAATATTATTAGGCAAAAGATCTGATGATTTAGGACAATGGAAGATCCCTTCACTTATGCTAAATTTATGCTAAGCAAAGAACTAATGTGGTCTTGCCACCTTTCCATTATTCCTTCAATATTTTTTCTAACATCATTGCTTTTGATCATCATCACCCTACATAAGTGTTATTTGAGGAATAAAGACCATGTCATGACAATTGTGTAAACTAATTGGTAAGACCTTAAATTGACTTACATTAACACATAAATGATGATTAATTGTGATGACAAATAGGGAAAAGGGAAGTACGGACATTGAGTTTCATAGGAGTTCAACATGTCTTGACATCATTTATGTCATGTCCTCGTCAAGGCCTAGGCCCCATTTCAAATAAAGGCAAGAAAAAAGTGTTTTTAAACACAATATTTGAATTTAATTTAAAATAATAATTAAATATTATAATAACAATTATATAATAATAATAATTAAAATAGGTTTGAGCCCACCCATTTGGGAAGGCATGCATATTGATATATATTTTGCAAGTTTCGTTTGTAGAGATCATCACGGTTGGACAGATTGTCTTTAAGATCTCTTGGAGACGAAAACCTCTAAAGGTTCTTTGCAAGGTAGAACGACACCCCTACTTTGTGAGTATGATTACTTTTCTTTCACGCCATGGGAATTCATTTAATGCGATCACTATTTCAGACCTGAAGAGTCCAATTGAATTCACAGTTTGAGGCATTCTAGTGACGAATCATCATAAGGATTGTTTGGTTTAGGCATATGCGGAGGGCACAAAGGAATTGTGATATCCTAGTAGAGCCTTTGGCTCACGCCAGGTTCTGATTTGTCATTGCTTGGAGTCATGCACGTTAGGATGTTTCAGGAAGCCATATTCGAAGGAAACGTCAAGGACGACGCCACTAAAAGGGCACCAATATATCAAAGTTGATCGATCCATCCTTTCACACACCAAGACATTGTTGGTTGATCATTCACGAGTCTCTAGGCATCCACCTTGCATATTAGGCTATTACGACTAAGGACTCGGATTGAGTCATTTGGGCTTCGCATATGGGAAATGGGCTTATGCAAAGAGATTCCAAGTTTCCTAGCGCTCTCATCTGGTGCTTTTGAAGTTATTAATGGTGGTGCGTCAAGTTAATGTTTGCTGTATACTAATATTGTATGAAGCAAATGTCTGACTATGAATTATATATATGCATAATTGTAACAATCATTTCATTTTGTGTAACATTTTATTGCTACTGTTGATGCGTCTAAGTCTGCCCAGTATATTAGATCTGAAAGTATTTTCTGTTGTGTTGAGCTAATCCTATCATCGCATCTATCAACTATCGTAATTATTGGAAATAAGTTGTGTGTTGGCTAATTTTTTGCTAGTGCTATTGGGTTTTGATCTGAGTGCAAAAGAAAGTCAATTTCAGTTTCATAGTAGAGTGCGGCATCTTACAATGGTATCAGAGCTTGGCATCTTGCCAGCCTATGTACCCTTTCATAAGTGATAGAGATCTGAGGTACCATCTTAGGGAAAAGAAGGCTACCATCAATGACAAAGAAGACGAAGGACAACAGTTTGTCAGGGAATCTAAAAAATTTCAATCCAACATGAGGGAAACCATGGTGGAAATCATCCAACTGTTGAGAGGTTTGAACCAACAATTGGGTCCTGGTAGGGCTATGCCAAATGGAGCTAAGGGCAGCAGTTCAAGTATGATGAAACTGGTAGCCTCTGTAAAGACTTTCAGAGCAAAATTTTTGGACAAAAAGGCAAAAAATGTTTCAGAAGTGCCACCTAAGCAAGAAGATGATATTGCTAGACTACACAATGAATACGATGCTCTAAGTGTCACCATTTGCACAAATAGGATTTTCACAGAGATTCATGACATGAAAAAAAGGAAGGGGCATAGGAGAAGGTATGAAGATAGGAAAGGTATCTAGCATCACTTGGGTAAGATCAACATTCCAATTTTTGATGGATCGGGGAGTTCCTCAACAAGGGCTTGGTTGCAAAAATTAGACACATATTTCTCCTAGAATCCAATGTATGAAGAGGAAGCCATCAAATTTGCCACCTTGCATCTTGAGGGTTTGGCCCATGAGTGATGGTATCATGGCATGGTAACACAAGGGCATGACTCCATCACAACACTAGAAGATTTCAATCAGAGGTTGACAGAGAGATTTGATAGGAAAGATCCAAAAATCCATTTTCGAGAATTAGCATAGCTAAGGCAAGAGGGTAAAATGAAGAATTATGTTGTTGAGTTTGAGAGACTTGCAGTGATGGTTTTGGATGTGACGGCAAGACAAATCAGTTCTTTTTGTTTAAGGCCTATCGGAACCCCTCAAAGGATTGGTGAAGACATTTGATCCTAGCTCACTACAAGATGCCATTAGGAGAGCCTTGAACTCAGAAGATTCGGCAGCTAAGGACAAATCATACTCCAACAAGGCACCTCCCATTATGGCCAAGAAGTTTCTTCAAAGAGATATTCCCCCACCAAGGACAGTACCACCCAAACCCAACCAATCAAACATATCTAAGAATGAGCTCTCAAGGAGGAAGTTATGTTTCAATTGTAGGGAGACATGGCAACCAGGTCATCATTGTTTGGCGAAGGGCCATATACACTACATTGAGGTAGTTTCCAATGAAGATTTTGAGGATGAAGTTGTTGATCCAATGTTAGCTATATGATTGAAGATGAGCACGAATCTAAAGAGGATAGGCATCCAAGGAGAACACTTGCAGTGTTATCAAGGGCACCAAGGTATCATTCATTTCGGGTCAAAGGAGTTTTACAAGGGCAATGAGTGACTGTTTTGATTGACAGTGGGGCTACCCACAATTTTATTGATGAGAGGTTGGTGGCTAAGTTGGAATTGAAGACTGAAGACTTTGAAGGATTTAATGTCACAGTGGCTGATGGCTACACTCTACCCTGCAACCGAAGGATTCAACAGTTGAATTTGATTCTTGGTGGTCATAAGATAAGGGATGACTTCTATGTGATTGGCATAGGTGACACATAGGTGGTTCTAGGAGTGCAATGGCTGCACTCACTTGGAGAATACACACAAAATTATCAAACTATGGAGCTGAAGTTCAAATCTAAACAGTCCTTTGTGGCCTTTCTAATGGAGGTCCTATGGTGCTGTCAACCAAGCGTATGGAGAGGGCTTTGTGTAGAGACTAGGTGGTCTAGGCAACTGAATGCTTGATTACCGATACAGGGCCTTCCAAGGAGGGAAAATCTTTTCATGTGGACATTCAACCCATCTTGGAGAACCCTAGTAAGGGTTTTGACGATATACCTCATGGTTTACCTCCAAAAGAGGGTTTCCAGCATGTGATTGAGCTTGAAGAAGGGTCAAAACCAGTCATCACTAACCCCTACCGTCATCCACGGGCATATAAGGAGGAGATTGAGAAGACAATTAAGGAGCTACTCAACATTGGGCACATACATCCAAGTTCCATCCCTTTTACATCATCAGTGGTGTTGGTCAAGAAGAAAGATGGGACACTAAGGATGTGTATAGACTATCGAGCACTCAACAAGAAGGCAATCAAGAACCGCTACCCAATTCCCAAGATCGATGAATTGTTAGATGAGCTCCATGGTGCGATATACTTCTCCAAAATTGATTTGTGTTCGGGGTACCACCAGATAAGGATGAGGGATTTCATGTGCACAAGACAACTTTCAGGTGCCATGACGGACATTATGAGTTTTTGGTCATACCTTTTGGGTTGACCAATGCCCTTGCTACCTTTCAATCATGCATGAATTAGGTATTCGTTGTTCAATTGAGGAAATTCGTATTAGTTTTCTTTGGTGACATCTTGATCTACAGTAGGACATGGGAGGATCGTTTGCAACATATAGACGAGGTACTTAGCATTCTTGAGCAGCATTCATTCTACGCTAAGGTGTCCAAATGTGAATTTGGGATGACTAAAATCTTGTTCTTGGGGCATAAGATTAGTGCTCAAGGGGTGAGTGTTGATGAAGACAAGATCAAGGTGATCTAGGATTGACCTGAACCAAGGACATTATCGCAATTGAGAGGATTTGTGGGCTTATGCAGCTACTACAGGAGGTTTGTGAAAGGGTTCTCACAACTTGCAGCTCCATTGACCAATTTGATGAAGAAAGGGGCATTCTCATGGAGCCCTACAATGCAACAAGATTTTGATAAGCTAAAGGAGGTAATGAGTTCATGCCCTATTTTGGCTATACCAGATTTCTCACTTTCCTTTGTACTTGAGTGCGATGCTTCAGGAGAGGGCATTGGGGTAGTTTTGATGCAAAATAGAACTCCTATAGCATATGAGAGTAGGAAGCTCAAGGATTCAAACAGGCTTCTCTATTTATGACAAGGAGATGCTAGCTATCATGCATGCTCTTGCCAAATTCAGACAATACTTGGTGTGTGGGAGGTTTGTAGTCAAAACAAATCATAACAACCTTAGATTCTTCCTCAATCAGCGTGATTTGAATGATAGGCAACAAAAATGGGTAAGCAAACTTCAAGCCTATGATTTTGATATTGAGTGTGTGAAGGGAAAAAACAATGTGGTGGCTAATGTACTCTCTAGGGAGCCTTATTTATGTTCTATTTTTGATATATCTGCTAATTGGAAGGCTGTCGTAATGGTTGAATATGCCAAGGATTCCTTTGCTACTGACATTTTAGATGGGAAGTTGCTTGATGATAGATACAAGGTGGTTGAAGATCTCATACTTTACAAAGATCCTGTGTATCTTGTGCCAAAATCTAAGGTAAAAGAGAAAATTATGATAGCATGTCATGACACGCCTCTTGCTAGTCACTCGGGGTTCTACAAGACATACAAGCAAATAAGAGAGCATTTCTCATGGAAAGGACTAAAGAATGTTGTATTGCAGCATGTTAGGGAGTGTTTGGTGTGCCAACAAAACAAGATCGAGCATGTCTTTCCAGCTGGGTTGTTGCAGCCTTTACCCATCCAAAATCAGAAATGGGAAAGCATCTCCATGGATTTCATTACAAGGATGCCAAAGGTGCAAGGTAAGGACTGTATTTATGTGGTGTTGATAGGCTTACAAAGTATGCTCATTTCCATGTCATTCCTTCGGACTATAAGGATCCAAAAGTTGTTGATTTGTTTTTTAGAGAGATATTTAAGCTTCATGGGCTGCCCAAGAACATTGTAAGTGACAGGGACAACAGGTTCATCAGCTTGTTTTGGCAAGATCTCTTTCTATTGACTCACACGGAATTGACCCCAAGCACTAGCTACCATCCACAAACAGATGGGCAAGCGGAAATCGTGAATAAGTGGATTGAAAGCTGCCTAAGGAATTATGTTACAGGGCAGCAAACAACTTGGACCAAGTGGCTACATTTGGGGGAGCTTTGCTACGACAACACGCATCACATGTCTATAGGTATGTCACCTTTCAAGGCTCTCTATGGTTATGATGCTACTTCATTGTTGGATTTAGTCCTTGCTGATAGTAGGGTCCCTAGAGCAAGGGATGTGACGCAACAAAGTATCGATATCTTGAATGCCCTCAAGGAGAATCTATAGCGTATTCAAAATCAACAAAAGATGTATGCAGATCGGCACAAAACCGAGAGAGTTTTTTGAGGTTGGCGATATGGTCTACTTAGGTTGCAGCCATATAGGCAATCTTCCCTCAAGGGAAGTGGTGCAGAAAAGCTAAAACCAAAGTTTTATGGGCCCTATCGAATTGTAAGGAAGATTGGAGAGGTTGCATACGAACTGGAATTTCCCAAGGACAGCAAAATTCACAACATTTTTCAGTGTCATGCCTCAAAAAGGCAATTGGACAGTATATCACGCCTTCAATTGAGCTTCCCCCTCTTGATGATGAAGGCAAGTTGATACTTGAACCCGAAATAGTCCTAGATGTGAGGGAGAAAAGGCTAAGGAACAAGGTAATTTCGGAGTACTTGGCAAAATGGAAGAACCTACCCATCAAAGATGCAACGTGGGAAGGTGTGGAGATCTTTGAGTATACGAATCTGAGGTTGCTTGAGGGCAAGCAACATTTGGGCGGGGAAGACTATCATGTCCTCGTCAAGGCGTAAGCCCCATTTCAAATAAAGACGGGAAAAATAGTGTTTTTAAACACTACATTTGAATTTAATTTAAAATAATAATTAAATATTATAATAATAATAATTAAAATAGGACTAAGCCGATCCATTTGGGAAGGAATGCATATTGATATATATTGATATTGAGATCATCACGATTGGACAAATTGTCTATTGGATCTCTTGGAGATGAAAACCTTCAAAGGTTCTTTGCAAGGTAGGACAACACACCTGCTTTGCGACTGTGATACTTTTCTTTCACGCCATGGGAATTCATCTAATGCGATCGTCATTTCAAGCCTAAAGAGTCCAATTGAATTCACAATTTGAGGCGTTCTAGTGGCAAATCATCATAAGGATTGTTCACTTTAGGCATACGTGAAGGGCACAAAGGAATTGCAATATCCTAACGAAGCCTTTGGCTCGTGCTAGGTTTTGATCTTTCATCGCATGAAGGAGTCACACACCTTCAGGAGTTTCAAGCAGCCATATTCGAAGGAAATGTCAGGGATGACACCACTGAAAGGGCACCAATATATCAAAGTTGGTTGATCCGTCCTTTCACACACCAAGACATTGTTGGTTGATCATTCGTGAGTCTTCGGGCATCCACCTTGCATATCAGGCTATCACGACTAAGGACTCGAACTGAGTCGTTTGGGCTTTGTGTGTGGGAAACGGGCTTATGCGACGAGATTCCAGGTTTCCCGGTGCTCTCATTTGGTGCTTTTGCGGTTATTAATGTTGGTGTGTCAAGTTAATGTTTACAGTATACTGGTATTGTATGAAGCAAATGCCTAGCTATGAATTATAAATATGCATACTTGTAACAGTTGTTTCATTTTGTGCAACATTTTATTGCTACTATTGATGCGTCTAAGTCTTCCCAGTATATTAGATCTGAAAGTATTTTTTGTTGTGTTGAGCTAATCCTGTCATCACATCTATCAACTATCGCAATTATTGGAAATAAATTGTGTGTGTTGGCTACTTTTTTTGCTAGTGCTATTGGGTTCTAATCTAAGGTGCAAAAGAAAGTCAATTTTTGTTTCATAGCAGAGTGTGGCATCATCTTACAATTCACTAGTCTCACACCTGCTTTGCCTCTTGCAACAATGAAAACCTTGACCTTCCAATGTAAATCCACCAAACAAGGAATGAAAATGAAGTTTGTTGAAAGAGCCAACCCAAGAAACCATGTGATTACTACAATTATAGACCTCATCCACCTTTCCATGGTGCCTAGGAAGTGAAAAGGATGTCCAATGAATTGATTCAAGATTTGAAACCATTCATCTTCCAATCTTTGCCCATGACATTGTGAATTCACATGTTAATCAATATTTTGTTTACCACTTCATAATGAGTTTGTCAAGTCAAACAAAGCATTTACTAAGGTGAACAAGAATTTGCAACAACATTTGACATGTTCGCCCCCTATGTAAGTGATGAACTTGCCACTTGATCTTCTATATAGGGCTAATATCAACAATCTGAATTGAAGGCAACAAAGATGTTTCAACCAGCCCTAGCACCCTCAAATCCACTTTGGTAGTTGCTATACATCACATATGACCCATTTTGGCCAAGGAAATCTCTCAAGTGCAATTTTTGAGAAGTGAACTATAACTAACCCTACTAGTCTAGCATACTTGACTCAACCTTTTGGAGAGAAATTTTTATAGAGCATTGATTCCTTTTTATATAGCATTTCACTGAATTTTGAAACCTTTGTCTTTTGAATCATTGCACTAGTTCTCTTTCTAACCATTTGGGTAGAAGATCCATTCTTTCTAGGTTCATGGAAAAAAGAATAGCAACCCCTAAAGATCAAGACTTTGTTTGGAACAATGGTCCTTAGTTTTTTGGTAGGGTTGGTGTTTTCATGTGTTCATTGAAGCTTTTTTTCAATCTAAAGGATGTCATATTTTCCAAAGTTTTAATTTGGATTCGTATTTATAATCTTCTCCAACTTAGGAAAGATATTAGAATGGTTTTGCCAAGGTCCATGGATTGGAGGACATTTCCAAACCTCATTTCCACTCCAATCATATTTTGTTTGGGTATGACCGTTGGACTAAATATATTAACTATGCAGGGCTACCTTTTAGATGTTTTCATGTAATCAACGTAGGAATAAGCAAGCAGAGTGTCACTTTTCCAAGGTTCTAGGACTTAAGGCAGCTCTATAATAGAAATGAGCTCCTAAACTAGGCAAGCTTGAATTAGAATTTGTGTTGAGGAATCATGGCTGCTCAAGAAAAGGATTCAAATTTTTCTCCTCTTTTCTTTCAAGGGAATGCAGGGAGGTCTCAACTATGAGAGATCATAATTTTATAGTTTATTCAAGGAGAGGGATTGATGGTGAGCTAAATCCATTCTTTGATGCTGATGTTGAGGGTTTTGAGCTTTTGGAATTTAAGAAAGTTGAGAAATATGATATGTTTTCTAATGAAATCCTAAACATTTCACAAACTGAAAGTCTTAAGACACAAGTGAATGCTTATAAATTAAGCATTGGGATATAACCAGGCTAATTATGGATCAGCAGTCCCATTAAACATTTGTTATAGACAACAAGCAAGTAGGAGCAGATGTAGCAGGCACTTGAGCATTTTAGTTTTTGGAATCTTTACATACAGTTGTGCTACAAAGATATAGAATCAGTTATAACATTGTTATTTTGTACATAAAAAGGAGGAGAAACAGAAATAGAAGAGGAGGTATACTAGGATAGATGATCTAGCAAAGATAGAAGAGAGGCTGTCAGTCAGAAGGGTATTAAATGTATACATGAATAATGTGGAATGGAAGCTGCAATAACGGGAAGAAAAAGAACACAGTAGGCATTTATCCAGAGGAAAATGTTGAGAGCATTGATGGCACAAAAGTTAAGAAGGCAATGTGATGCTGGATGGAGACAGTAACCTTTATATTCTCCATGGATTTGTGAATGGGGTATGCATTTCATAAAGTTCAGGGTTTACTACGTTTTATAGCCTTTAAATTAATTTTGTTTATGCTGCACAAAACATACTATGGTGCTTGTGAATTTGATGTACTTGTTTATTGGCCTAACTCTATTTACAGATCTAGAAAAGTATGCTCTGTGCTCATTCAGTTTCTACTTATGTTGCTCCTAAAGTTTTTCACTGTCAGCAGATATGAATAGAGATGGACTTGCTCATCCTCCTTGCAAAGAGATATTTATGTTCTTCTCTATGTAACGTTCATCAATATAATATAAATGTCTTCATTTCATATTAAAATAATTTTGTATGAGATAAATCTACACTAACCATCACTTCATGTCCATGGCAATTAGATACTCCTACATAAAAAATTCTTGTTCAAGAGCCATAAATGGGAAACAAAGTGAATACAGTTGATCCTTGCATGTATAGATGCATTATAGAAAGAAGAGAGATTACATAACAATAATCAGTTATACTCCAGAAAGGCTAGAGAAATCGTGGTTTGCAACAGCACTGAGGCATTCTACAAAGCCTTTGATTTCTTTTTCTGCTTGTTAGTTTTATTTATGGTGGCAATTATGTGGCAAACCATACATGGGCCTCTCAGTTGATATTTTCTAAAGATTGAAAGTGAGAGACAATGAATACACTTAAGATTAGATAATTGTTCTGCTTACATTATCATTCAAGTTCTCTAGGAGTTTGGAATGGGCTATTCAAATGAATGTAAAGACAAGAAGCAATTTGTGATATAGGCTCTAGAGAGCTATTGATTGCAGATGAATATATTCACAATTCAACATTGAACCAAATAATGAGTACATTGACGCATTTGTGTTTGCTAAATCAATTTCTATAGTGCTGTTCAAGTAAAAACAAGTATTTTGTAATGAAGCAATTATAAACCCATGCAAATATTGTGGAAGGCTAATGATTCAAAACATTCCCATTACAAAAGAATGCAAAGTATTCAGTGTTATCAATGAGGAGGATATGATAGCTTATTCTACATTTAGAGATTTACTAAATAAAACTCAAAAACATTTTCAATGAAAAGAAAGTGCAAATTTTTACATATTCTTGTGTTAACAAGCACCATAGAAACTGAGTCTTGTACCAATCAATAATATACTTGTTTCTTTATTTTCTATTGTTTTAGTTAAAGCTTCTTAAAAGTGGTAATGCACAAGATGGTTTATAATGGCAAACTTGGTTTCTTTGCCAAGTGGTGGAATTCTATTGACGGGCATAAGAATAAACAGTATTTGCAAGCAATAGAAAATTGTGAAAGAAATCAAAGTGATTCTTAAAAAAAAATCTGTTAAAAATCTGTTGCAGGGGCCTATAATAGAGAAAATATGTGGGAGTTGTACCTGCGATTCAACACAAAATGATCCTGAGATTCAAAGCCTCTACAAGTAGAAAAAAAATAAGAACAGTAAAAATATTCACATAGATATAAAACTCTACCGCCACTCACAGCTCAACCAAGTAATCAAAACTCCAGATAAGCAGAGAGATAATGAATAACCAAGGCAACTGAAACTGCATAGAATACACTTTGAGGAAGACACAATACAACAACCAATGTCATGAAAAACTTCAGTAAAACCTTTTTGACCTATAAAACGGTCCATCAAAACTACAATTATATACAAAAGCCTGTGGTGTAACGGCCTAGGAATTTGTATGAATAATTAGAGTCTCTAAGGTTAAAGTCCACTAATCAATGATGCAGTTAGGGACTGGCTGCCCAGTAAAGGACAGCCAATAACTCTCAAATTCAGAAAATTCAAATTGAAATCCAATAAGAAAACAACAATCAATTACCTTAAGGAAATTCCAACTGGAGGCAAATAACAGTAAAATCACTATCTTTATTAATCCAATTTTAGATTACCCACTTGCCTTCAAGCACATGGTCCAGCAAAAAGGACTCACAATCTTATCCTTTACCTCACACACAAACATTAACAGGCTTTCAGCGTAGCCCACCTAAGAGAATATTGTTGTATTTTTCTATTGCAACCTCTCATGCTATCTATCTTCATCTTCTGTCTAAGGAAGATATTCTACAAATCTCCTCTACACTTTCCCAACCTTCTTAGATACTTACAAAGTCAATTTATCAAGGATTTGTGTTGTGATGGCATAATGTAGGCATGTAACTGCTACAACCTATTGGGATTCATCCTTTTCCTTGTCAAAATTTCAAAGTTTTCCTTCCTGACATCCATACCCTTCATTCCCTATCTCTTCCCTCACATTTGTCGAAGTTTTGGACTTTTCCTTACTAACATGCTTTTCCTTGAAACCCTAACTCTCAATCCTTTGCATTAAGTTACCTTTCTAAGATGGAGCTTCGGCCATCCCTTTACCTAGGTACCTCTTCCTTGGTATCCGCAATCCCCAACTTATAACATTTTCTTAAACTTTTTCGGAGTGGAGATGTGGGAATACTCCTAATTTCGGAGGGGGAGATATAGGAGTACTCCTAATGTGGTAATAAGTATGATGTATCCCTAAACCCCAATCCTCAATACTTTTCACTATGTTCCTTTTTGGACTCGTTGGTTCAAACCTACCCCAGTTTGCATGGCTAAAGGGTGAATTCCTTGGTATTTTTGGTCCCTGGCTACTAATAAATTCCTTCATATATCCTTTTGTAGTCGAGGATGTGGAGATACCCTTGTCCTTTTGCTTTGATCATAATATATGTGAAATTCCTAATCCCTAATAATAGTAAGAGTTATGAGGTATCCCCGACCCTTGACCCCAAAAACTCCAAAGCTCTCAGCTTTTGCATTGTTCATTCCCACCTACCTCCCCGCATGACCCAAAACCCCATTAATGATCTAATAAATCCCTACAACTACCCAATTAGATTCTCTTGCCCAAAGATCATTGTTTATTCCAAGGGCATGGATTCTAAGGGATTTCTAATCATAAAATATGAAGGTGCCCATGCTGCAATTAATACAAAAATTGAAGTTTCATGTCTTGATAATCTTCACGCCATCTCCTAATTGCCATTATATCAAATTTCACGAGCTCTTCTCCACCTTGTACATTCAAACCAATGGACGCCATTAATGCTCAAAATGATGGCAATCATGAAGGGAAGGATTTTCCTCACACCTCCAGGTACCTCAACATCCCAAAGGGGCAATTTCTGCATGATGACGTCATAGGCATAGGCAAACCATAACAAACGACCGTGGATCTTGTCCCCAGGCTATTCAAGTGCACTTAATGATATATATTGCCAAAGTCTTCATTTTCAAGGGTTGGTCATTTTGCTTTCATAGATCAAAAATGCAAAGAGTGTTCAAGGGTTTCAAATTTGCTAGTTCATTCACCACCTAGACAATGCACTCCAAAAGTTGCGAAGAGGTGCGATAGGTTTCTCCTTGTTTGACGTTTCTCTCACCAGATTTTCTATGTGATCATAACATGAATTTGATAAGTGTCATAGCATTTTAATTCATCACAAGTTATTTGTAATGGTCTCTTTCTTGTTGCATATGAATGTTTGAGTTTGGAGAAGGATTATTAAGTAGATTTGGTTGTTCAATATCATACCTCTATTATTATTTCTTGTTTGTTGTTTTTGCTGGTTGAATGTGACTCTATAACCCAAATAAGGCATTGGTCTTAAAAACCTTGACTCATTAAAATCAACAAAATCATTTACCAATAGTGTATGTTTAGGAAGTAGGTTCATATACATTTCATGATTCAATGTTATACCCAAGGAAATATCTTCAACGAGGCTTAGTAATTTTGTATTTTGGTGAATCATGATTTGCATGTCAATATCAGCTCAATAGAGGTCATAATAGTAGGCTGGTCTTTGATCTAGTGATAGAATTTGGTGTGAAAGAATACATTTGAATACTACTACAATTAACTTATAGTATAATATCTTCAATTATAGTTAAATATTTTTCAAAATTACTTCTAAGAACACCCTCCTTGATCCAACTAAGCCCGAAGTGAAGGAGAGTTTATCCACTCTCAATTGGCCTATTATCCCCCACCCTTTGTTGATGAGCATGTTTGTTTACCTTCAAGAATGATATCTCCTTAGCCTTGAGTTGGACAAATCCCGCTATAAGTTTGAGCAATGATTTTGGGACCCAACACAACCCAAGTAATTGTTGGAAATATTATTGTCATTGATGTCAAAGGTGAGATGAGAGGAGGATCTGTAATATCCTAGGGTTTTTCCTTTTTTGCTATAACCAGTTCTCAAGGAATGTTAATAAGATTAAATCTTCACATTGCAGTTCACAGTGACAATCACATCATAATTTTTTGTTTGCTTCAGTTTCACAAATAATCCAATTTGAAATTTCAGACTCAGAGTAACACATAGCTGATAACATTATTCAATAGATAATTGATTTAGATTTGAATGATAACAAAGATTCAAGACCTAGTATGAAATCTCTAAGAGTTTATTGTTTAGGAGGATATTATGAGTTTGAATGTGTATAGTGGTGATTTGGCCTACTAGTTAGCCTCCTAAAACTCCTGCCTATGTGTCCAGGCTTGCAACTAGTTTGGTGTTGGAAGATTGGGTAATCCAAGGAGTTTGCACTTACAAACGTTTGAAATTTCCTTCTTTGTGGCATGAACCCTCAAAGGCCCACAACTTTGGTTGACCGTGATCCTATAGCACCTGGAAACAACTCACATTGGTACCCTCTTGGTGATTTGAGGTGTGAAACCCTCAAATACAAGCGATCCAATGTACAATAACCTTTTGAATTTTGCTCCGCCTAAGATCTGACTGTCATGCTTGGTTGCCTTGGATGAGATCTGATTGTTGAATTCAATTTTGGGCGCATGAGGTTGTTGTTACAGGTTTACTTCAGAATGACTCCTAATTTTGCCATAGATTTGGGTCCCGCACACCCCAATTTGAGCTGCCCGGTCCCTTCGCTGATTTCAATGGCCTAAATTGGTAAGCGCAATACCTGCCACAAGTTAATCACGTCCACTCCAGCTTGGTTGATGACCTGTTCACTCAGCCTAGGGAGTATTTAGGAGATTACAATCAACGTCTACAAATAATAGGATTGAAATTTGCAGTCAAAATATGCTATGAATGACCTAATCAATGAGGTAGGGTTTTCATCCTGACCTGAAGGTGCCTTGATCAAGGGGTTTCATCCCTGTAAGGGTTAACACTAGTAGTAACCAGCGAAAATGCTACCAAATGTATCCTGCCTCCCTTCAACGCCCAATGTAAAACTTATATGTCTCCCAAATGTGGCGTGTGGCCCAAAATTTGTGCCCTAAATTCAAATTTGAAAATTAAACTTATTTATTAGTTTTCTATATATATTAATTTTTATTTATTTATTTATATAATACTTAATAGGGTGGTGCTAAAAAGCACCTTTTTCCAAGTCGATTGTGGCTGACCTAAATAAATAGGGTCATGACAGGATCAAAACGATATTTTTGCCCTAATTTATGTGCTATTTTTTTGGTGCCCACATTGTTGATCGCCCCTCATGGATTTTGGCACTCACATCCTTAAAAAAATTAGGGCCCTTTTGGGGTGGCCGACCAAGCATTGTAGATCACCCCTTTGGGGCAATTAAAAATTAATTTTATTGTGTTTCAAATGATGTCGACTCCCTTAGCATGGTCTCCCAATGTGGAAAGAGTTTTAAATAAAATAAACTTATATTTTATGCACATGAGGCCGACCACTTTTGATGGGTCGCCCCTCTTGGGTGAATGTAATGTCCCCTTTTTGGGATAACCCTAAATCTGCCCTAATTTATCAATTCCAAGTGATTACCTTGGTGTTGGGGATGTTTATAGAACGATTAGGTTCCTGCAAAACAGAGTTAGAGAATATTTACAAGATAATATTAATTAGCATGCATGTAAGGAAATCAAAGAGAACATGGTTAGGGATACAACTACCTGTTGACCTGCAAAGATGTTAGACATTTATAAAATAAGAAATCATTTTATAAGCATATTGAATCTTCTTTGGATTTTCCTAATTCATTCCTCCTTGAGTATGATAGTCTGATAGGGTGCCCAAGAAACCCTAGGCCCAAGAGCACTATGCCCCCCTTGGCCCCATGTGGCCCTTGCCATCCATATGGGGTGGTGTGCCTAGTGTTCTACCATCGTTCCCCTATACCAAAACCATCATTGCTCAATCATATTGAGAGGTTGAGGCTGCAACTACAGCAGGGTGTCCTGGATAGTCATTTCCTCTAAGCCTAAGAGCAGTACGCCCCTTGGCCCTTGCCATCCAAATGGGTGGTGTACTTAGAGGGTAACCCACATGCTGTTTCCCCTTCAGTAGGCCCTCAATCTCCCCTATCATGGCTAATTGTTTATGGTCAGAAAATATAAATTTCAGTTCCTAATGTAAGCATAGACCTATGACGTACTATTGATATTATTCCCTAATATAAATATACAGGTTCTGATCTTGGCCATTAAATCAATGACATAATATGGATATTATATATTATGTTTCTTGCATATCAAATATAACACAGATTTATCATTTGTATTTAGTAAATATAGTTATCTCAGATTTATGCATATGTACAAAGTATCATGACTGATAAATACTAGATCTTCCATAATACTATTGTGTATAATTAAAGGCATAACCAGTTCACCTTCAGTTTATATTGTATTTCCTTAATATCATATGAAAGC